>OX578286.1:25392719-25992719 GCA_951217055.1 Gerris lacustris
TCTAAAGAAGAACATTCTGTAAACTTTCTTTAGATTGTTGCTCCCCTTTGTTTTTTGTTGTTTTTTTATAAGAGGGGTAACAATCTAAAGAAGTGCCTATTTATTTAGTTATTATTATTAATATAATGATATAATAAAGCATTTTGCTGGGGCTAAGAGTCTAACTCTTTGCGTAAATTTCATCCCCTCTAGACAACACAATAAAAAAATAGAAAGATATAGTTTAAAGGTAACTTTTATAATGTACAGATTGGTACAATGAAAGTTTAAGTAGTAAGTCAGAGACTTGTAGTTTATAAAAGTTGTGAAACCACGCTAAGAGTAGCTCGTAAAATGTTCTAAAGTTCCCACATGATAAATACAAACTGAATGTCCGATGTTGAAATAGAAGTAGGGGTTTCTTATCGGGTGGAACTGTTTAGTATACTGGCAACACTGTTTAGTATACTGGCACATTGGCAACAATTCTGTAACAGTTCCCTCACGCAGTATTTGGTACAAGTTCGAGGTCAACTCCTGGCTTATACCTCCCTCTCTTTGCTTCTTGACCTTATGCCCATGCCATTTTCATTCTCTTGAGTGGTCAATTCAACTACATATTACAAAAAAAGTCCTGATCGTATTTTTGAAGTGAAACTTCTTTGGCGGCGGTAGAGTGAATTTTTTCATATAGTGAAATCGTGTAACGAAGTTAGCGATTCGAGACTCGTCCAAGTGTAACATTTTTAGAGATTAATTGTATTATATCTATTTAAAGACCAGCAAATCAAAACAAACATTTATTTTTATTGGAATAAATGTTGTTGCCTTAGCGTAGCAATATTTATTTTTTTTTTCAATTAAATTTCCCATAACCATTTCTTAATACTGAAATAATAAATTCGTCAAAAAATGAAAGAGAGCAATGCATTCTAGAACTTAAGTTTCTTCTTACTTAAGTACTTCTAATGCGTGAGAGCCTCACACATATTTTTTTAAGTCTAAAAATCTTATACGATTTAATTGAGTGCTATCTTGAACATATACCTACTACTAACTGCTTATAATTTTATCGTGCTTTGAGTGTTTCATAAAGGACATTTCATTACATATAAAAAAATACTCTGCTTATTAGTGTGGCACATAGCTTCTTCGCGTCCTATTTCGTAAAATTTAATGATTTTTATGCTTTTAAAACCTATTATTATCCACTCTATTTCATTTTTCCTCCGTCTTTTAAATCTGTCAAAATGTTTTTGATTTTTTTTCGGGGTTTCAACGGAAACCCCGTATCCTAACATTGGTCTCCGCGCATGCCCAGTCTAAAGTGCGCCTGCGCATCTCAGACTGGGCATGCGCAGAGACCAGTGCTCGGCTCGGTCCCTCTGTTCGGTTCGGCAGTCTGGACACGGCTTTAATTGTTTCCCTTGTTTATGTAATCTGTCAAAATTGTTTTGATTTTTACATGAATTAAAGTATCAATTCAGCTAAAGTTAAAGAGCGCATACGGTTCAAATCAATCTGGGCTATCTGCGGTCTACTTTCAATAAACTATGATAGTTTAAAGTTTCGTACAAATCAGATAAGTAATTTAATGAAGTCTATTGTCAACGCATTTAAGTTATGAAAATCAAACTTCTGAAAATCTGATATGTATAATAAACACTGAGTAGAGAGCTGATAAGTATAATAAAGAATTTTATCTACGATTGATACGAAATATAAACATTGTATCTCTGTTTAGTTGCTTAAAAAGTGATTCTTTACGTACTTGTAATCATTGCGCATGCGCGTCTTATAGTTCTGAAGAATTCCTATTCTTTACCACGCTAGCGCGGTAAAGAAGAGGAATTCTTCAGCTTTACGCACGATTAGCGAGCTTGTTTACATTTTTACAAAACTAATTTGCTGTTCTTTTCTTAAAGTAACTGTTTATATCGAGATTTTAGTGAAAAACAATGAGTGAATCAAGAGACTTTGACGAAAATGTGGAGAATAATACTCCTCCAGAAATAATTAATTCGGCAATAAATACAACTCAAGAATTAATGCCATATTTATCAAGAGAGAGATACGAACTTACATACAGCAAGTTTATTTCTCTCTGTATTTATTATTTAAATCTAACAATCGTAGATAAAGTACGGTACGCAACTCGCGCGAAAACGGCATTTTGCATTGCTCGTGTGGATTTACTACCCTCGCTGTCGCTCGGGTGCAAACTCCACACTCGACGCGTAATGTGCTATTAATTGTATGAAGAATATAGTTTAGAAAAAACAGTTATTGATTTAATTAAATAAAATTTTAATAAATATATAAAAATAGATATCCCACATTGTTTAAAACTGTTGAGCCATAATAAAAAAGTTCTCAAAATATCAGCTGAAACAAATATATATTTTTGTTAAATTGTAAATTAATTAAATCAGATTGTGTAACTATAATGCTAAGTTAACAATTTACTGCATAGTATATTTTTATTTTACATTGAGTTTGAACCCTTGAATATTATTTAGTATCACGTAATGCGAAAATTTGTATCCGCAAAACTTAACTGTATTGCTGGTTTGGTTTTCATAAAAAAAAATAGTCTGCCAATTAGCGTGGCACATAACTTTCTCGTGTGCTATTTCACATACTTTAACAAATACTTTTTCACAAATTTGTTTTTATTTCCTCGTGTTTTTTAAATCTGTCAAAATTGTTTTGATTCTTAACATGAATTAAAACTCAGAGTAAGGAAGGGCTAGAGGGAACAATACATAATATGTAGTTATAAAAAAAACTGTATTAAAATATAAAATGTCGTAAGAAAATATCACATTATACTTATCCTTATCAGCTGACATTAGATAAAGTTCGAGTTTTTATCGAGATATCGATACTGTTTCACCAAACTGCCGCTTGGGAGGTTTAGTATAGGGGTGTCGCATAATACGTCGCGTCAGAGAGGTTACGTAAAAGTGACAAAGGTTGCTGAGACGTCATGCGCCCTCCACGATTTTTCGTCAGGTTATCTTTTCTGGCTCATAATAAACCATTGTTTTCTAGTGTTCTGTATGCATTTTATAGTTTTTTCCTCTTTTTATTCTATTAAAAGCTTTTTTAACTGTTTTTAACCTTATCATATATCAGTAACATCATTAATAAGCAGAGACCTTCAAAAAGTAGCATTTATTTTTACGAAATGTGGCACTAAAAAGTGTGGCAATATGGCACTTATTTTGGCCAAATGTGACATTTATTTTAGGTAATGTGGCATTTATTTTTCAACTTTCCAACCCCCCCTCCCCCCTTTCAATTGTAAAAGGGATATTAAATCGTGCAACTTGAGTCTTATTAACTACTTTATTACAATTTACAGGTATCTTCAATACCCTACAATGACCCACATTGACCAGTGATGAGCTAGAGCTAATGGCTCTTAATCCTTAGGGTAGTGACACACTTCACCACCTGGGTGGCGCCACCTTGTTGATGCCACTTGCTTCCGACACCTGTCTTGTGCCACCCGAGTTTTTTACTTTTTTCGGGCAGTCGAGAAATGGAGCTGTGCATGCATATCATTATGTTCGTTAAAGAAAAAGGAAAAAAGGCGTTTTTGTGTTCATTGAATAATTTCAGACAAAAAGAATACTAGTTTGTTTCATACTGTGTACCCCGTATCAAAGAGGACAGTAACAATTTTTGCCGAATGTCGCGTGGAACTTTCAACGAAGAATATTGAAGAACTGTTTGACCAATAAAGACACTTACATGAAGGATGCAGTTAGCCCCTGATTTGATTTCCTCTAGATTTGATTGAAGGAGTGGGGGCTGAGTGACAGTGGCAACATCTGACGGGTTTAATTGAAAACATTGGGCTGACCGGGTGGCGCCACCTGCAGGTGGCAGCTAGACGGTGGGACGGTCAACCAGGTACCCGGTGGGTGGCGACACCTCATGTGGCAGGTTGCATTCTATTCTCATTGGTAGCTTGGATGACGAAGTGAGTCACTACCCTAAGATAGGAATCCCTTACGTCACTTGGGGAATCCTCAGCACCTTGGAATCCTGCCCTGCAAGGGCGTATCTTAATCTTACCTGGTTTTATGGGTTGTAGCAGAACCCCTGAAAATATTAGAATATTTCAATTTTTTTTCTCAGAACTTAGCCCAAATAAGGCAAAGTGTGGCATTTTACCGAAAATCGGCAAAATGTGGCTTTTTAGCAAAAAAATAGGCAAAATGTGACATTTTAGTATGGCGCCATGGCAAAAAGGCATTTGAATGTCTCTGTTAATAAGCCAATAAATGTATACATTATAGATGATAAAACAAATAATTGATTAAAACACATTCCCCGGCGTATGAACCTTGACAAGCGTCCGTTGGCACGTAAGGACAAGGAATAGACCAATAAGACAAGGACCAGTGACCACGTGATCGTGCT
Organism: Gerris lacustris; assembly: GCA_951217055.1. NCBI lineage: Eukaryota > Metazoa > Arthropoda > Insecta > Hemiptera > Gerridae > Gerris > Gerris lacustris. The sequence goes on from OX578286.1 coordinate 25,397,133, forward strand.
GTTGTCACTTTAGTTCGGATTGTGCTCGCTTGAGAGGTTTAGTAAATGGGTGTCGCAAAATGAACCACTTTTCAAATCGCATTGCTCCCTCTACCCCTTCCTTACTCTGAGAATTAAAAAAACAGGACGGTTGAAATAAATCTGGGACTATCCGAGGGCTATTTTCTTTAAATCATCCAAATTTCACAAATATCAGATGAGTACTTTTGAAGATTAGAGGTGTAAATAAATGTATGTTTGTGTGTATGTGGAAGAGAAACAAATGAGCGCAGAAGGTTGAAACTTATATGGGACCAACAATGGGCTAATTAAGACATACCATACAAATTTCATTAAAATCAAACTTATAGTTTTTAAGATATGTTGTCTCGCAAAAATTGAGTGACAGACCAACAGACAGACACGGAACTAAAAATGTTCCTTGATGTCAGAAACGGATTTCTGTCTTTGAATTTTTGAAATCGGAGACATACAATATTTTTGTTCTTCAGAACGATCACATAGCTTCCGTTACCTTCGGTAAGCTTGGAAGCAAAATTTAACCTGATAGAAAAATATGTAGGTTCGAGTACTGGTGAAAGGAGTTTTTTTTAGTTGCATTTCATTATTAATTTTAAAATTTAATCATTTGAGATTGAAAGCAAAAGAAAATAAAAAAAAACACTATATTACACAATATATTTTATTGTAATAAATAACATTTTTATTTTATTTTGTAAAACAATAAATCAACAAAAAAAAGGAAGGTAAACTTAAAAACTTATAATAATAGCTAAAGAATAAAATAAAAAATAATTAAAGACTAGACTTTAATATAATTTCTACAACACTTATTAATTAAATGAAAGTTGAACAAAATTAGTTATTATCTTTAAATTAAATCTAATAGTAGAAAATAAATATAGTTTTTTCTTCTTTTATTTTATTTTATTTTTGTTTATAATTATTAATAATTTTAAACTTTTAAAATTTAGTAACAAAAAACAGGGTAAATATTTGAAATAATAAATTATCGAAGACTTTTTTTTTAAAAAAAAGAAAAATAACTTTTATATATATATATATAATATATATATATATATATATATATATATATATATATATATATATATATATATATATATATATATATATATATATATATATATATATATATAATGGATTTTAAAGAATATATAAAATATAGCAAATTATCAAAGACAATCAGTTTATTTTTTCATTAAACAACCACAATATATGGATATTCACAACAGATATTCGAAAAGTGTGGCACATTCTTAATATTTTTCATAAACATGCGTTTCGTGGTACATGACCCAAGTAAAAGTTATAGGAATACAAAAATTCAAGTTAACACAATTAAGTGGGAACACCGAACACCCTTTTCTTATGGTATAGAATCACACTTTGTTACTATCTAATACATTTTTCACTAGAACTTTTACTTGGGGGGTAGTTTTCCACGAAACGCATGTTTAAGAAAATATTAAGAATGTGCCACACTTTTCGAATACTCTGTCCAACTTCATTCAACTGGAAATATTAAGAGGGTTCCTTACTTTTCCAATTCTCTAAATGATGCTTATTGATTGTTATTAACACTAGCGTGTGTACATAATTAACATTATGTCAAAGTAAGTTTATTGTGGTTTTTTAACACTAATCTCATACATTTTTGCAATTTTTATTTTATACTTTAATATAATTTTACAAAAAAAAAAAAAAAAAAAAATCAAGTAAATCATTAAATTTCACACAATTACCAAGCTATAATATAAATATTACAAATTATTATTTTATTTTATATATGCACAATATAATAAAAAATAAAAAATAAATCTTTTTTTGTCAGTTATAAACGAAATTGTACATTTAATATCAGAGTACATTGTTAAATTTTTGTATTATAATATAAAAATCAAATGAGGGATACCATACTAATTAATAGCTAAATGAAAATTAGCTAATTTGTATGAAAAAAAAAAAAAAAAAAAAAAAATTGTATGAAAATTATGTTTTTAAATAATGACAGTTAACAATAAAATTTAATTATGATTGAATTATTCTGATAAAAAATAATTAGAGTTAGAATGATGATTGATTGTAATATGATGAAAGTAAATAATAATAATGATGTAATGAGATGATGATGATAATGATAGTAGATAATAAAAAAATATATGTTTTTTAAGTATATATAGTTAATAATGATATTGAAAACTTCCCATACAAATGCTTTTAAATGATGATGAGTAGCTATTAAGAATGATAAGATAATGGATGATTATGATAAACAATTAGGACAATATCAATGATATTTTTAGATGATAAAAAGTGATAAAGAAACAATCACGGTAATGATAATGATAAGATGATTTTGACGGTGATAATAATGATGAATTATTGAAGTAAACAAAAGCAAACAATAATGGGCACTAATAAAAATAATGAAATTGGGAGTAGCATATGATCATAATCATAACATATGAACATATATATTAATATGATGATAAGATAATAATTATAAAATTATGAACATGTAAAATGACGAAAATATAGTACAAAATAATAAGATAAAATAATGAATGTATAGTAAAATGATGATAAGATAAAATAATGAAAATATATTAAATGATAATAATAAAAATAATGAATATATAGTAAAATGATGATAAGATAAAATAATGAATATATAGTAAAATGATGATAGGTAAATTATATTATACTTAAATCATTAAAATTACAAGTAATATAATATATGAAGAAAGGTGTAAATTTAAATATTACTTATATGTAATTAAATTTCTTTTGATTAGGCTCATTAAGCATTTTTAACAATTTAAAACCCGCGTTTAATTACTAATTGAAGAAATAATGTAATCATGATAATAATAAAAATAGTACTAATAACAATATAAATATAATAATGAAAAATAAATAATATAAATTTAGTACGAAATAATATAATGTATAATACTCATGAATAAAATGAAATTAATCTGTAATAATTTATTATTATTATTATTATTGAAACAAAAATAATTATAAATTGAATTTAAAAATGGAATAAAAATAATTTAATTAATAATGAAAATATAAAAAAAACCTAAAGATAATATTAAGAAAGTATTAACATTAATAACTAAATGAATTAATAGATAATTGCTATATAATATATTTGTATTTATATAATTAACATAACATTTAATGGTAAGTTCTGGAAGAATAATATTACTTATCAAATGTAAATAAACAATTACAAAAACGTGAGTTAAAGAGTATAAACAGTTTTTTTTATAAGCGATAAATACTTTTTTCTTACAAAAAAATAGGGAATTTTTATAATAATTATAGTTTAAAAGCTATTTTTTTTATTTAAAAAAATGTTATACAAAAAAATTAAAGATTAAATTCTGTGTTAAACAAATATAACAGAAAATATTATAATAAGTTGCTTATAATTTTGTTTATTGGAAGAAAAATAAAATATCATTAGGAAGAAATATTTATTACACTTATTTTTTTAATTTTTCTTTGGATAATGTTGTTTTTTTTTTTTGGAAGAATTAATGGTTTAAAAAAGAATGATTTTCAAATCTCTTTGGAAGCATACAATAATTTACTTATAAAATATAATAATATATTATTAATATAATATCATTAATAATATAGTAAATTATTATTATATATTGATATTTAATATAATATACCAATAATTTACGAGAAGAAAAATAAAGGATTCAAAATTACATATTAATATTTAAAATTTGGGGTCTTTAACATGATATTTTTAATTTACATTTTTAAATTTATATTTCTCTCCTGGTCTTATACAATTGTTAAATTTAACGATGTGTCAATTTAAAGACAATGTGTCAATTTAAAGACAATGTATCAATTTAAAGACAATGTGTCAATTAAAGACAATTTTCCTACTTAAATGTGTGTATATTAAACTGTTGTTAATGGTTTTTAGAGATAGTTTTAAATGGTCAGAGATAGATGTATTTAGAGATAATAACCAAAATCAATGCCTATAAATTGTGCGACGTTTTTACCTTTATGTAGTTTAAAATAATTTAGCGATGATTTGATATCAAAATTGATATTTTCCAAATGATTTACGTATAAATCAAAATATAAAATAAGCTAAATAAATTTTAATATATTTTTTTATATATATAAAAATAACTTTATAATAATGAAGAATCTAAATAAAGATCCATTTATAAATGCAAAAACAAAAACTATTAAATATGTAAAAGAATCATTTTATATATGAAATAAATCTAATTAAAGATCCATTTTTGTCAAATAAATTAAGTCAATGATAAATTTACTTTTTATAAAATGAATATGGGCCTGAATAATTTAATTTTTTTATTTAAACAAATTTAACATACCTATATAATTTATTCACAAATTTTTAATTTTTTTTTTATAAGCCAAAATATAATTTTGATTGAATTGAATTTCTTTTTTTTTTTAAATTTAGGATCTTTATTTAGTTGGATTTTTCTTGTCGTATGTATTTTTATTGTTATATCCGGAAACGTATCCGGAAGTGTCATGTAAGTCCTTCCGTCCGGCAATTCCACGTCCTTTTCCGGTTTCGTCAAATCGTTGTCTGTGACTTCCGGTATACTTGGAAGTGTCTGTCAGGCGTTCGAATGCGCCCGGCGTTTTCGCCTGAAAAATAAAACAATGTTACATTAATAAAATATAATTAAAACAGTCTACAATATATGATTTCGTGTACGTATTTTTTATTACTACGTTTTTATTAGCTTGATTTCTTGTTTGTTTGTTTGTCCAGTACAAATCTTGCAATCGATGTTTAACTAACTTCGCTAATTATTTTTATTTTTGATTTGTTCGTAATATTATAATAATAATAATACCTGTTGTTTAGATCAGAATAAGGTTATTACTTAGGGATATATTCCAATACTGTTCATCTATAAAGTTTAGTGTATTAATTTTAGATAAAAAATGGTAAGAGACGTAGAGGGGCCCCCACTAAATGTATGCAGAGAGGCCCCTAAAACCTCACCTCCGCCACAGGATTATAATCCACGTTCACCAATCTAATTATTTTGTAAATACTATAGAATGAATGGCAAAGGTAGTGAATTAGTTGACATCAGGTTGGCTACACTGCGTTTAAACTCCCAGCTGAATTGTGAGTCATTCTACAATGTTTTGTTTACTTTTGCTTAGCTTTCGTTAATTTTTTTTATTTTTTATTATTACTTTAAAAGTGATTTATTAATGGTTTTAAATCATTTGTATAGTTTTATTTCTGTATTAAATTCGTTTAATAAAGAAATATAAGTGTTTTCTATGTTGAATTAATCTTATATAGCGCTTTTTCTGGAGATAGAATTTTGTATGTACCTTGAGAATAATGCATTATTATTCCCTTGTTATAATTATCTAATAGGCATTAATCCCTTGGCTTCGCCTCGGGAGTTAAAATACCTAATACCCTCGGCTTCGCCTCTTGATTTAGTTGATTTTGAACTCAGTGAAGCGGGATATTATATCTTACATCATTCCTGAGTTGCATGAATAACTAATTCCTTTCAATATTTCTTTACAGGATATCAATATTATATTGGATTCAAGTAAAACTTCCTAAAATGCCAAATCCTTATGCCAAAAAAATCCCTTTAAACAAGGAGTTATGTGTTACCAGCGTTGCTTTACTGTGTTGCGGATTATGTCTATTGTCTATGCATTTAAGTTTTGAAAATCTGGTATCTATATTAGAAACTGAGTAGAGAACTGATAAATATAATAAAGAATTTTAATTGTACAAAGAATATGATTTAATTAAATATAATGTTAGTAAAACCAAAATAAAATATTTAACCAATATTGTTTAACACTGAGAAACATAAAAACGAAGTTCTTAAAATATCTGCAGAAACAAATATACTTTTGTTTATTTGTGTATTTTATAAATCAGATTGTGTAACTATAATTCTAGATTTGCAATTTACTGCATAGTATAATTTTTATTTTACATTGAGTTTGAACCTTTGAATATTATTTAATATCACGTAATGCGGAAATTTTTTATCCGCAAAACTTAACTGTATTGCTGGTTTAGTTTTATTGTAAAAACTGTCCTAAATAAACACTTGTATAATTTTTTATTCAGAAATATACTTATACAAGCAAATTAAAAGCAATATTAAAGGCAATCGAAAGCTGAAGTAAAGGAAATTGATTTAGTGTAATAAAAAATTAAAATTTTTATTATAAAAGTCAGAATTATAGTAAAAATATTTGATTTTTCGCATTAATAACCAATTGTTAAACTTAAGTTTTGATTTTTAAAACAAACATTGATAGATTAAAAATATAAAGTATGTAGGATAGAGGTTACGTGGTTTTTATTTGTTTTAATGAAAATAAATTGAACCAATTAATAAAAAATTTATGACTACAATTAAAATGTTTTAAATATTAATTTTAATCGTCAGAATACATTAAATATTACTAAATTGTTTTTGCTTCCGAGCTTACCGAAGGTAACGGAAGCTATGTGATCGTTCTGAAGATCGAAAATTTTTTATGTCTCTTATTTAAAAAAATCCAAGATAGAAATCCGTTTCAGACATCAGCGAACATTTTTGGTGTCTGTCTGTCGCTCAATTTTTGCCAACCACCATATTTTAAAATTGCACATACACCTATTAAGAAATTTGGATGGTAGGTCCAGTGGCGTAGCTAGGGCATTGGGGGCCCCTCACCAAACAAAAATTAGAACAAGGGCCCCCCTTGTCGTTGTTTTGGGGGCCCCCTGACGGTGGGGGCCCTCCCACAAGGCAGGCCCATAGTTATGCCACTGGGTAGGTCATATCTAGCCTATTGTCGGTCACATAAACTTTTCAACTTTAACCTATATCTACAAAAGTACTCATATTATATGATTTTTAAAAAATTTAAGTAGTTTATCGAAATTTTTGTTTGAATGGACTAAATTTGATAAATCTTTTTCACGAGATGTCTCGTGTAATAAGTAGTACGAGAAGGTATAAATTATCCATGGTTGCAAGTGTCCGTGAATGGCTTAGAACTGCCAAAGTATTTTAGATTGGGAATAACTTTATCCGCAAGACTTAACTGCAATGCTGGTTTAATCTATATAGGATAAATATGTAAATTTCATTCAATATAATAATAATTAAATAACAGACTATAAAACAACACAACTGTTTAACTACAGGTATTTGATTTTGTTCTAGATATATTTAATTTAGTTTAATTACATTTTTATTTAATTTTTAATATTTAATATATGAATATTTATAAAATATGGTTTGTCCCGATACCTGATGGTTATACGAATAAAAAAGGCCTTAATAAACATGGCTTCAAAAAGCCATTTTTAAATCATGGTCAGAAATTTAACATAAATTTAAACGGAATAGAGTGAAGGGGGTCCAGTTGTGTGGCCACCTAGATCTCCTGACCTCAATTCCCTTGATTTTTGTATTTTTTTGGGGGGGGGGGGGGGGTGTCGAATGTAGTCCCCCGCGCCGGGATCCCGGCGCTGGAGTGTATTTTTCACTGTCTGTTTCCCGTAGTAAATAATAATTATAATTTGATTTAAATTAATTATTTTTTTTAACTGGGTAGAAATTAAATATTAAATACATTGCTATAAAACAATACTGCTAATATCCGATTATTCGGATCAACTTAAAATATATTTTGTTCAAGAAAGTAGTAAAAAATTCTCGGCCAATTAATAAACTGTATTGCCAAATTTATTTAATTTTTCCTCCGAATTTTTAGAAACTGTTAAAATTGTTTTAATTTGTTACATGAAAGAAGTATCAATTTAGCAAAATTTAAAGATAACAGACGGTAGAAATTAATCTGGGGATATGTACGGGCTACTTTTGACTAACCATCCAAATTTCATAAAAATCAGATAAGTACTTTTGAAGATATAGGTGTAAATAAATGTATGTTTGTGCGGTTGTGGAAAAGAAACAAATTAGCGCAGAAGGTTGAAACTTATGTGGAACCAACAATGGGCTAATAATTATGTCCTACTTCCAAATTTCATTAAAATTGGACGATTAGTTTTTCGGATGTTTCATTAAAATTGGACGATTATTTTTTTCGGATGTTGGTTCGCGAAAATTGAGCGACTGACAGATACGGAATCAAAAATGTTCTCTGGTCTCTGAAACGGATTTCGGTCTTGGAATTTTTGAAATCGGAAACAAGAAAGATTTCGTTCTTCAAAACGATCATATAGCTTCCGTAACTTTCGGTAAGCTTAGAAGCAAAATATTTTCGTTCTTCAGAACGACCACACAGCTTCCGTAACTTTAGGTAAGCTCAGAAGCAAAATATTTTCGTTCTTCAGAACGAAACGACCGTGACTATCTTCCGTAACTTTCGGAAAGCTTAGAAGCAAAATATTTTCGTTCTTCAGAACGAAACGACCGTGACTATCTTCCGTAACTTTCGGAAAGCTTAGAAGCAAAATATTTTCGTTCTTCAGAACGAAACGACCGTGACTATCTTCCGTAACTTTCGGTAAGCTTAGAAGCAAAATATTTTCGTTCTTCAGAACGACCACACAGCTTCCGTAACTTTCGGAAAGCTTAGAAGCAAAATATTTTCGTTCTTCAGAACGAAACGACCGTGACTATCTTCCGTAACTTTCGGTAAGCTTAGAAGCAAAATATTTTCGTTCTTCAGAACGACCACATAGCTTCCGTAACTTTCGGTAAGCTTAGAAGCAAAATATTTTCGTTCTTCAGAACGACCACATAGCTTCCGTAACTTTCGGTAAGCTTAGAAGCAAAATATTTTCGTTCTTCAGAACGAAACGACCGTAACTATCGGTATGCTTAGAAGCAAAATATTTCCTTTCTTCAGAACGACCACATAGCTTCCGTAACTTTCGGTAAGCTTAGAAGCAAAATATTTTTGTTCTTCAGAACGACCACATAGCTTCCGTAACTTTCGGTAAGCTCAGAAACTAAATATTTTCGTCCTTCAGAACGAAACGACCACATAGCTTCCGTAACTTTTGGTAAGCTCGGAAGCAAAATACTGCTATAATTTCTAATAACATAAACTACGTATTTACTTACCATTACCAATAAGTATACTTGATATTTTCTTTAAGTATGTACTTAACTTCTATTATGTATTTTTATATAAGGAAGAAGTATATTATGTATTTTTCATTCATATATTATATTATGTATTTTTAATTCATATATTATATTATGTATATTTTTAATCTGTAAATGTTTGAAGTAAATAAAATTTAAGTGTTTTTTGAAGTAAAGAGTTTTACTGTAATTTGGTTTTTTTTCCATTTAAAACTTTAATGAGAAAAAAAAACTGCTAATATTTCTACTAGAGGTTAAATTAAGAAAGTTGTTTGATTAATAATAAAACTAATTTAAATTACTTCAAAAACTTAAATTTTATCCCATAAATTGACAATAAAAACAATAATGTTTAGTTTCTATTGCTAATATGGTTTTTCACAATTAATTCTATAACTGCTTTTGTTTTTTAATTTATTCTATTGACAGTTGTTGTTTTTTGGTGTTAGTATATAATATTGGTCATTTGGTTTTTAATATATTCTATTGTTGCTATAGTAGTTAGTTTATATTGCTGATATGGTTTTGCTTAGATGTTATAATGCTTGGAAATTGGCTTGGACGAAACGAAATTGTGAAACGAAGTTTGTGATTCGAGACTCGTCTAAGTGAAAGATTTTTTCAAAGGTATTTAAACAATTATTTATATAATATGCATAACTTAAATTAGGTTTATTGTGCTATTTCAATATTAATTAAATCTAAGTAATAACAGTTCTAGTGTTTGCTTTATCTTGGAACCAACAAGTCCTCATTTCAACAAACTCATAGTATATAAGTGGAGCAATTTGATTTGATACACGAGTAACATTGAGTTACCTGCTTCTTCTAGGAACGATTTAAACTCTGAATTATATATACATATATATATATATATATATATATATATATATATATATATATATATATATATATATATATATATATATATGACATATTTATATAATTATATTATATTAATATGAAAAAGGGAACTTAAAATCAACTGTTTCTAGAACATAACAACACCTATTTTTATTTTTTTAATTTATTCTATATTTGCTATTGTTTTTGTTGTTGTTTTTTTATATTGCTGATATGGTTTTTAATTTTCTCTATTGTTGCTATTGATTTTTTTGTTGCGTTTAGAAATGTTTTAGACAGTTTTTGTTGTTTTTTTCTAAGTAGTTAGCATGAGAAGTTATTACTGTTATTTGAAGTCAAATTGAAAATTGTTTTTAAGTTTAAAAGACACAATATAAAAGTTGGTATGAGTGGAAGTGTTTTTCTATTGTTCACAGTGCGAATTGGTTTCTCTGTTGGCCGGCCTGGAAATCTTCCAATTTAGTAGCAACGCCCCTGAGGGAGCTCCATGACGTAATTGCTATATCGACCTGTTGGATGCCTTTCACAGGGACAAATAATTCTAACATTATCAGAATCTACTACAAATCTCATTATTCTACAGAAACTAATTAAAATAGTTGGGTTTTCTCTTAAAAAATAACTAATCCTGCTACAAAAACTAATTAGTTAGTTAGTGATGTCTACAGTAGTTATTAGATAGTTCTCTTAATAAGTCTAATAGTCCCATTACAAAAGTAATTAGTAATCTCTGATATAAAGATTTAGTTAGTTCTCTTAATAAAACTAAATAGTTTCATTACAAAACTAATTAGTTATCTGTGATATAAAGATTAGTTAGTTTTCTTAATAAAACTAAATAGTTTCATTACAAAACTAATTAGTTATCTCTGATATAAAGATTAGTTAGTTCTCTTAATAAAACTAAGTAGTTTCATTACAAAACTTATTAGTTACTTCTTTTTTAAAACTAAATGGTTCCATTATAAAACTAATAATTATAGTTAGTTATCCCTACAATAATATTTAGTTAGTTCTCTTCATAAAACTAAATACATAGTTCACAAAATTAAATTGTTAGTTCTCTTCATTAAACTAAATAGTTCCTTTACAAAACTAATTATGTTGTTAGTTATCTCTACAATAATAATTAGTTAGTTGTCTTCATAAAACTAAATAAATAGGTCCATTACGAAACTAATTAGTTAGTTCTTTCAAGAAACTAAATAGTTAGTTCCATTACAAAACTAATTAGTTAGTTCACTTCATTAAACTAAATAGTTCTATTAAAAAACTAAATAGTTAGATTCATAAAACTATTAATTCAATTACATAACTAATTTGTTAGTTTTTTCATAAAACTAAATAGACCTATTACAAAACTAATTAGTTAGTTCTCTTCATTATTCTAAATAGTTCCAGTACAAAACTAATTACCTAGTTAGTTCTTTTCAAGAAACTAAATGATTGTCTTACAATACTAATTAGTTAGTTTGTTACGTATTCATCTTTAATAATTTTGCCCTATTAGATAAGATTATCATTTTGTTTTACCTTTGTTCTGAATACGACCAAACAACATAAAAACCTAAATCTGGCCAAAGTCCATTCTTAAAAAATCTCCACTTTTTCTATCTATGTTTATAAAGCTATCTCACTGTATGACTCATTCCCTCTCACTATATCTATTTACTATCTCTATCTACTACTGCATACCTTTTCTTCATCTTCAGTGTGCTACTGATTGTGATCAGGGAATTATCTTTATCTAACCATTGTAACCAGTGTCACTCATGTTAGTGGTTCAACTTAACTTCATCTTAACTTGATATATATTTCACCTTACCTTCATCTTAATCTTAAATTCACCTTAACTTACATCAATTTAAACCTGTTAAGCAAGATAGTTCCTGTGTTGTGGACTTACATAAATTAATGTGCTGAGGACACATCTCATCTTTCATCAGTAACCAGTTTCTCCTTCATTAATATTATCTCATCTTATCAGGTAGCTGACTACTTTTTACACACTCAACTTGACCATCTCTGCCATTTCAACTTATCTCTCAACACCAGCTTACTGTTCATTTATCTTTTACTTAACTCCTTTTTATTTATCTTAAACTTCAGAGACTTTAATCATTTTCAGTTTCAGAACTTATATTCATCCTTTTATAAAGAAATTATTATTTACATTTTTAATTACTTATATATTTAATACAAAGGATTATCTTTTCTTTAATTGTTTTCATTCTGTGTCTTCTTTTTACCTTGCACAAGCTATTCTTAAGAACTCTATTTACAGTCCAAGCTTACCATTGCACCCAGTTTAATCCCCAGTTAGAGGTGGTTAGACGTAGTTATTGCTAGTCCCCTCGCTCTAACATAGTTCTTTTAATAAAACTAAATAGTTCCATTACAAAACTAATTACTTACTTCTTCCTTATAATACTAAAGAGTTGAACTAATAAACCAATTAGTTTTCTGCATTAAACTAAAGATTTCAACGTTCAACTAATAAACCAATTAGTTTGTATAAAACTAAAGAGTTCAACTAACAAACCAATTAGTTTTCTGCATTAAACTAAAGAGTTCAACTAATAAACCAATTAGTTTTCTGCATAAAACTAAAGAGTTCAACTAATAAACCAATTAGTATTCTGAATAAAACTAAAGAGTTCAACTAATAAACCAATTAGTTTCCTGAGTTGAATTTATAAACCAATTAGTTAGTTATTTATTTATTATTTAATATAGAGAGATTCTTTAAAAAACTACGTAAAACCATACGATCCCTTATTCGATTTCCAGGAAAAGGACGAATTTTTATCTTAATTTCTCTCTTCTGTTTGACTATCATACCTTTCATCAGAAACCTCATCCGAAAACTTAAGGGCTTTAAATAGCTGAAGCCTCTCTAAAAATTTGGAACAGATTATTTAATTGAACAACTTTCTATTGCACATACATACATACATACATATATATATATATATATATATATATATATATATATATATATATATATATATATATATATATATATATGCAATGATAATATTATGTACCATAAAGCACTTATTTGTTGTATGATTAAGCTCTGCGGCTTGAATGCTCGTTAAACTTTTTTTTAAGGATTAAGCAGTTTACAACCCAAGTCTAAAGCCACTGAGTTTTAGGGCGGGAGGGGGGAGGGAGGTTTGTGGTTGCGAAAAGGAAATATCTAGGTCGGGTAATAACTTTCCCTCGACCATTTAGCTTAACCCTTTAGTCTGCCAAATTTAACTTTAATTGAGGACAAGTAGTCAACGACTTTAATAGAAGAAAATCTATTATGACATTATCAATTGATTTTTCCTGAAGATTTATACCTCTTATGGTTTTTCCTTGAAAGTTTTACATCAACTCTATTTTTTGGCACTTCTTTATATTGTTACTCCCCTTATATAAAAAAAAAAACAGATGGGAGTAACAATAGTCCACAGGCCACCATAAGAAGTGAGTCGCTGATTGATAAAGTTTTCTTACCTTATGGAATCGCTTATTTATGCCTTGTCCACCGATGAATTGGGTATATGGCAACTGGGCGCTGGGCCATTTCTTTTTTGTTGGCATGCCAAACTTGCCCTTCTGCGGGAACATTGAAAAGAGATAGATAAAGTTTTGATTTTCACAGGATCGTTTAATTAAAGTATTTAAAAAACAGTGGTAAAGGTGGCCACCGATAAGAGTGGGCCGTTTTCTTTTCGACGTCCCCGCAAAGCGATAAGTTTGGGGCGGTGGACACCCCAAACGGCCCACTCTTATCGGTGGCCACCTTTACCACTGTTTTTTAAATACTTTAATTAAACGATTCTGTGAAAATCAAAACTTCATCTATCTCTTTTCAATGGTCCCGCAGAAGGGCAAGTTTGGCATGTCAACAAAAAAGAAATGGCCCAGCGCCCAGTTGCCATATACCCAATTCATCGGTGGACACGGCATAAATGAGCGATTCCATAAGGTAAGAAAACTTTATCAATCAGCGACTCACTTCTTATGGTGGCCTGTGGACTACAATCTAAAGAAGGTTTACGGAATGTTCTTCTTTAGACTGTTACTCCCCTTATAAAAAAAGTGGGGATATTCCTTTGTCCAAAAGTACATTGGACTAAACATCCCATTTTGTTAATAGTTATTTAGTCAAAGTCATTTTTTATTCTAAATACAACATAGGGGAGTAACAATCTAATGAAGTAACTTTTATTCATATCAAGCGCTTAATTCAAACTTAAATTATGTTTTGAGGCTTTTGAAGTACAAAGAGAAAAATGTCCTTCACCAAAAGTGTATTTGGATAATATCCAAGACATTAATATCCTGGAAAAATATATTATTTAAGGAATTAAAAATAAACTATTCAACATTTACTTAATATGGATATAGCGCATTAAAAATATTTCCTTATAGTCCAGGAGATAGCGTGCAAAAAAGTGTCTGACTAACATCAAGCTAGAATTTTGTATACAAGTCAATATTTTAGCGCCTTTTAAGAATATGTGGTCGGCTAAGTTCGTCTGCGGGACATAGCTTGGTAATAGGCGTTTGAAAAAAACAAACCGATGGAGAGCGGCCATGTCTCACCAATTGTGGTGGACAATATGATTTTCATCATCCAGAGTACAGAATTAGTTAGTAGACCAAAGATCAAGTCGATATTATTTTAACACTTGATTGGTTAGTTATTCAAGTATTACTAAAAATCAACGTGGTCCCCTGTCAACGGACAAACTAACATCAACTTGATTTTTGGTCTACTAACTAATTCTGTACTCAGGATCATGAAAATCACATTGTCCACCATAATTGGTGAGACATGGCCGCTCTCCACCGGTTTGTTTTTTTCAAACGCCTATTGCCATGCTATGTCCCGCAGACGAACATAGCCGACCATATATTCTTAAAAGGCGCTAAAAGATTGACTTGTATACAAAATTCTAGCTTGATGTTAGTCAGACACTTTTTTGCACGCTATCTCCTGGACTATTAATATCACTTCTTCAGCCTGTTACTCCCCTTATAAAAAACAAAAATAAAACAGAAGGGAGTAACAACCTAAAGAATGGTCCAAGACATAGCTTGCAAAAAAGTGTCTGACTAACATTAAGCTAGAATTTTGTGTGTAAGTAAAGTATATCTTTTGGTGCCTTTTAAGAATATGTGGTCGGCTAAGTTCGTCTGCGGGACATAGCTTGGCAATAGACATTTGAAAAAAACAAACCGGTGAAGAGCTGCCAAGTCCCGCCCTTTTTAGTGGACAGTGTTTCATGGTCCCGAGTATGAAATTAGTTAGTAGGCCAATAATCAATATAATGGTAGTTTGTACCTTAATAGGTAACCTCTTTGATTTGGAGTAATATTTGACTAACTAACCTACTAAGTGGCAAACTACAATCAACTTGATTATTGGTCTGCTGACTAAGTCCGTACTCAGGATCATGAAAATCACATTGCCAACCAAAAAGGGCATGATATGGCCATTCTCTACCGGTTTGTTTTTTTCTAATGCCTATTGCCAAGCTATGTCCCGCAGACGAACTTAGCCGACCACATATTCTTAAAAGGCACCAAAAGATTAACTTGTCCACAAAATTCTAGCTTGATGTTAGTCAGACACTTTTTTGCAAGCTATCTCCTGGACAAAAAGGTGTACGGAATGTTCTTTTTAACTTTCTTTTTAAGTTTCTTAAACAGAGGTGTGATATTCCTTTGTCCCAAAGTAAATTGGACTAACCATCCCTTTGTCTTAAAAGTTTTTTAGACAAAGGTATATATATATATATATATATATATATATATATATATATATATATATATATATTCTAAAAAAAAAACAGGGTAGTAACAATCTAAAGAAGTACTTCTTTATTAGATATCCTCCCCCCCCCCCAATTAATAAAAAATTTAATTTAAAATAAAAAACTTCTGGAAAGAATAATAACATAAAAACAAATCTTCTTTAAACAAAATATGTAAAATAAAAATATTTCTTAAAATTAGAAAAACAAACTAAAAAAAATAAATAAAACCACCAAAATACCAAGAAACACAAGAAAAGGAATAATAGAATAAATAAATATTAAATTAAAAAATCAAATCAAATGTTCATTATTAATAATAGTTATAGATTTATTTTATTTTTTTAAAATCAAAGCAAAAATTTCAGAGGTTAAATTAAAACTAAATAAAATAAAACAATAATACAATCAAAATGACGTAATTTAAGCGCAACAATGTTTTATAATAAGCAGTATAAGCATTTTAAAAATGTAAATAAAGGAATTAAAATCTATTATTATTATAGCATCCATAGTAAAAACTAAAAAAAAATACAGACAGATGAAACTTTTTTTTAAGTGGGTTCATAGCACGCGTTTTTTTACGCGCGTTTGGGGTATTAAGATAAAAATGCATTTATGAAGCCGGGGAGACGCCACTGAGTGTTTTCCCCCACCCTTACTTCCCATTTGCACTTGCGCAGTGTTCCGTTAAGGTCATATACAAAGCCGAATTTATTATTAAAATACAATATTAACGTTCTAGAAGGATGGTTTTTAGAATGGAAAATAGAAGTGTGTATTTAATATTTACTATGTAAAATGGATGACTTGAAAAATTAAATTAAAAATATAAAACAAGAGGGAAGTGGACGGGAAGGTTTCATTCAGGTTATCTTCAACGCGAGAAAGTTGGTTTGGAAGCAACTTTTCTCGCGTCCTGCTATGACAGCCTATATAGATTTTTCTGAAGCGCGTAAAAAATCGCAGGCTATGAATATGAACCCACTTTTAAGCTACCTCTTATATAAATTCTTATGTAGGACATTTTCTTTTATACAAGAAAAATAATTAAATCTGACTTATAGAATATTTTCTTATAACGAACTCGTAACCTCTTGTTTTCAAAACGCGAATGTCAGCAATGAGTTACTAGGGTTTAGGATTTGAATTTTATCCCTATTTTGAGAGATTAGAATTTGTATTTTATCCCTATTTTGAGAGATTAGAATTTGAATTTTATCCCTATTCTGAGAGATTTGAATTTTATCCCTATTTTGAGAGATTTGAATTTGAATTTTATCTCTATTTTGTGAGATTAGGACTTGAATGTTATCTCTATTTCTAGGAGTTTTAATTTGAATTGTATTCCTATTTCTAGAGATGAGAATTTTAATTTTATCCCTATTTCCAAACATTAGGATTTGAATTTTATCCTTATTTATAGGAATTAGGATTTGATTTTTATTTCTATTCCTAGGAATTAGGAATGGAAAAATTCTAAGAAATCATAAAATTAAATAGGAACTTGTGTTGCATCTGAAGAATTAATACTTTTTATACTATAAAAAGAAAAATCTTGAAAGAAATGTGTTCAGAAAAGAATTTATAAATTGGGGACGGCCTTGCTTAAAATATATGATGTAAAGAACAGCTGAGAGTGAAGTCTCACGTAAAAAGGGTTTCGTTGGTTTATAAACATGAAATTATTAATCGCGTCAAATTTTGATGTTTTTTTTGGATATAATCGCGATGAAAATTGAACAATTTACACAAGTTATATATATTTTTCTAATCTACTCTTTGATATATTTCATTTAACACCCTCTCTAAATAATATTTAATATTTATATATATATATATATATATATATATATATAGGGTTCTTTTTGCCTCCCTAGCGACCATTTTCAGTCACAAATACCTCCCTAGCGGCCATGTCTCCCTAGCGGCCAGAGGGCCAATTCAGGTAAATATACCTCCTTAGCGAACACTCGAGTCTCCCTAGCGGCCTGTCCGCTACGGAGACAAAGAGGGCCAATTTATGCCATAAACACCTCTTTAGCGAACATGTCATTAACTAGACCATCATAAAGCATATGTGCATAACCTAAATACATAACTACTTTCATGTAAGGTTTTAAATAAATTAAAAACCAAAAATTATATTATTTTATAAAAAGAACTTTAAAAAAAAAATAAAATAAGAAAATATTTTGAATACCTCCCTAGCGGCCAATATAATATAAAAACACTTCCCAAGCGAACATATCACAATCAACACCATGTGGATTCATAACCAAAGTGCCTAATTATTTATTTGAGTTTTTTTATTAAATAAAAAGTATTAATTATATAATTTTAGTAAATAGATTTTTCTGAAAAATGAATAAATACTATTAATACCTCCCTAGCGGCCAATATAATATAAAATCACCTCCCTAGCGAACATATCACAAACAACACCATATGGATTCATAACATCATAACCTAAGCACTTAATTATTTATTTGCGTGGTTTTAAGTAAATTAAAAACTATTAATTATATTATTTTATTTAACAGATTTTATGAAAAAATAAAAAAATATTTTTAATACCTCCCTAGCGGCCAATATAATATAAAATCACCTCCCAAGCGAACAATAACAAACAACACCATGTGGATTCATAAGATCATATCCCAAGCACTTAATTATTTATTTGCGTGGTTTTAAGTAAATTAAAAACTATTAATTATATTATTTTATTAAACAGATTTTTTGAAAAAATAAAAAATATTTTTAATACCTCCCTAGCGGCCAATATAATATAAAATCACCTCCCTAGCGAACATATCACAAACAACACCATGTGGATTCATAAGATCATATCCTAAGTACTTAATTATTTATTTTCGTAGTTTTAAGTAAATTAAAAACTATTAATTATATTATTTTATTAAACAGATTTTTTGAAAAAATAAAAAATATTTTTAATACCTCCCTAGCGGCCAATATAATATAAAATCACCTCCCTAGCGAACATATCACAAACAACACCATGTGGATTCATAAGATCATATCCTAAGTACTTAATTATTTATTTTCGTAGTTTTAATTAAAATAAAAACTATTAATTATATTATTTTATTAAACAGATTTTTTTGAGAAATGAAAATATATTTTTAATACCTCCCTAGCGACCAATATAATATAATAACACCTCCTAAGCGAACAGATCACAAACAACACCATGTGGATTCATAAGTTCATAATCAAAGTGCTTAATTATTAATTTACGTAGTTCCAATTAAAATAAAAACTATTAATTATATTATTTTATTAAACAGATTTTTTTGAGAAATGAAAATATATTTTTAATACCTCCCTATAGCGACCAATATACCTAATATTATAACACCTCCCAAGGGAACATATCACATACAACACCATATGGATTTATAAGTTCATAACTTAAGTACTTAATTATTTATTTTCGTAGTTTTAATTAAATTGAAAACTATTAATTATATCATTTTATTAAACAGTTTTTTGTTACATTTTTTATGAAAAATAAAATATAATTTTAATACCTCCCTAACGACCAATATAATATAAAAACACCTCAAGCGGACATATTACATAGAAAAAATGTTGGATCCATATGTGCATTACCTATTACCTAAATACTTTAATACTTTTTTTTTGACACAAATAAGTAATATAAGCATATAACATGCAGTAATGCACTTATGTCCGTAATAGGATGCGAGGAAGCTATGCGCTACATTAATAGGCAGGCATGTGAAATTGGATAGAGTGCATTTCACGCATAGAGTGGCATACAAAATGTATTTAGGGTATTTTTATAAAACTATTAATAAAGACATTGAAAGAACACCGTGTGGTTTAAGGGGAACACCGTTACTTAATTGTTCTTCGGCATTTAAAATCATATATTTGCATTATAATATGTAAGAGAGTATCTAGAGCACATTGCTGTCTTGTAACAAATTTGCTAACTAAAGAAATGTTTTATTTCAGCGTGTACAAAATCATACAACCCACCTCATTAGCTTCACTGCAATATTGGTCAGTTAATCTCAATATTTATTATTATAAATATAAATAGACTGCCAATTGGTGTGGCTCATAGCTTTCTCGCATCCTATCACGTACTTCATTAATTTTATACTTTTAATAACCGCTTTTGTCTACATTGTTCAATTGTCTTCACAGCCCATAATTTATTTAATTTTCCCCCAAATTTTTGTAAACATTTCCCAATTGTTTTGATTTTGCTTCCGAGCTTACCGAAGGTAACGGAAGCTACGAGTTCGTTCAGAAGAACGTAACATTTTTAGGTGTCTATGATTCCTGAATTCCTAGACAGAAATCCGTTTCAGACATCAGGGAACATTTGTGTTCCGTGTCTGTCTGTCTGCGTCGGTCTGTCTGTCACTCTATTTTTGCGAACTAAAATATCCTAAAAACTACACGTCAGATTTTAATGGAATTTTGATGGTAGATTATGATTAGCCAATTGTTGGTCCCATATAAGTTTCAACCTTCTACGCTCATTTGTTTCTCATCCACATACACACGAACATTAATTTATTTACACCTATAGCTTCATAAATACTTATCTGATTTGTATAAAACTTTTATAGTTTATCAGAAGTAACCCGAAGATAGCCCCTGATTAATTTGAACCGTCTGCGGTCTTTAACTTTTGCTAAATTGATACTTTAATTTATGTAAAAAATCAAAACAATTTTGGCCGATTAAAAAGCGGGGGAAACAAGTTAGACAATAATGGCTTGTAAAAGCACAAAATCAATAAAATACGTGATAGGATGCGAGGAAGCTATGTGCTATACCAATTAGCAGTCAAGCAGTTATATGAGTTAAAGTATCAATTTAGCAAAAGTGAAAGAGCGCAGACGTTTCAAATTATTTGAGACTATCTGCGGGTTACTTTCGACAAACTATAAGTTTCATACTAATCAGATAAGTACTTTTGAAGCTATAGGTGGAAATAAATGTATGTTGGTGCGCATGCCGAAAAGAATCAAATGGGCGTAGAAGGTTGAAACATATATGGGACCAACAATTGGCTTATCTGACCTACCATCTAAATTTCATTAAAATCAGACGTAGATTTTAAGATATGTTGGTTCGCAAAAATAGAGCTACAGACCGACACGGAACCAAAAATGTTTTCTAATGTCTGAAACGGATTTCTGTCTTGGAATTTTTGAGATCAAAGACATAAAATATTTTCGTTCTTCAGAACGGTCACATAGCTTTCGTCACCTTCGGTAAGCTCTGTACATTCGGTACTATGTAGACAGTTCAAAGAAAGTAAATAATGTGATATGTATTATCGAATTAAAAATAGACTGCCATCTAGTGTGGCTCATAGCTTCCTCGCATCCTAGCATATAATTTATTGATTTTATCCTTTTACAAACCATTATTGCCTAAATGTATGTTTGTGCACACATGGAAGAGAAACAAATGGGCGTCGAATGTTGAAACTAATATAGAACCAATAATGAGCTAAATATGACCTATCATACAAATTTCATTAAAATTGATCGTGTGGTTTAAATATGTAGGTTCGCAAAATTTGACTGACAGACAGACACTGATTTAAAAATGTTCCCTGATGTCCAAAACGAATTTCTGTCTTGGAATATTTGAAATCGGAGACATAAAATTGTTTCGTTCTTCAGAGCGATCACATAGCTTCCGTTACCTTTGGTAAGCTCGGAAGCAAAAATAACGGTAACATATCGCAAGAGTACAAAAGTATGTTTTGCTTTTAAGAATTAGTGTAAATATTTTTGTTTTTCTGAGCTTAAAGGTATCGAAAGCACTATTATTGTCCCGAAGACCGAAATATTCATGTCTTCAAAATCAAAAATATCAGCCCTGTTACATCCAAACTTTTTGTGAACGTTGGTATCAACATATTACATATCTTATTAAAAACTACTCGTCTGACAATAATGGAATTTGGATAGTAGGTAATAATTACCAATATTATTACATATATCATATATATATATATATATTATTTTTGTTAAAAACAATTCTTCTCAGTAAAAAAAAATTCAATTACAGATTAATAATAATAATAATGTATCACATAACTCTGATTCTCATTTAAAAAGCGTAAGTCTATTCCTGTGTTCTAAAAAATGTCGATATCCTTTTAATTCGTAATCTTTCATGACACCGCCTCCACGTTATATAATGAGTTTATTTATCTTCCTACATTTTTATATTTTTTCCATTATACGAAAACAAAACTGTTATTATCAAAAAATAGCTGAATACACAAGAGATACCCAATTTTTTGTCGTCTATTGACTATTTTAGTATAAATTTACTACTCAATAAATCCTTCAAAAATGTGTACATTAGTATGTGTATAAGTACAAGTTACATGTTAAGATATATCTATATAATGTAAAATAATATAAAAGTAATATATTTTACTTTTTTCTATTATTTATTATTATTATTACTTAATGAGGTGATCTTTTAAATATCAGCTTCTTTGGCGTCGAAAAATAAAAATTGTAATTTCAAGTAAAGAAATGATTAAATAGGACTATGATGGGTGGTTAGGGGTGAACAAAATCTTCATTGTAATTTTATTAATTGGAAACATGAAAAGGCAAGAATCCTATTCTTTTTTTCTTGTAACTATTTCTAGATGATTTCCTTCCTTAGGGCCGAATTTGGTAGTAAATGGTCAAAATAGGCTGGTAGTCCCTTATTCTCTTTATACAAAAATATTTATTTAAAAAATACATTTTCCACTTAAAAACGTGGTCAACTTAACCAGTTGGTCACTCTACTCACGCGGCCACATTTTATATTTAATGACATTGTATTTTAAAATAAACGTATTCGTGTATTATTAACTAAGCTTACGCAATTATAAAACAAATACATGTCTTGAAAATATTACAATTTGATTAGGTTTGAATTGTCCAACGAATTATTCTTTTAATATTTCATGCGTTCTAATTGTTCATAGTAATAGTATATAATATAATACTTTCATGCTACATACATAATTCTTGATTTACACCTTAATGTCACAAGTATTTATAAATAAAATAAACCTTAAAACTAAATCATAAAATTTATATTTCATTTGAGCTAAAGATTCCTTGAAACAAATCTGTCTCATCGTCGGTCCTAGCGAAACTATTTTTTTATAAGATCGCGTTACTCTTTTTGTTTCATTTAACAAGAAACTGAGTCTTTTGCTGTTTTCAACACACTCATTCTAAGAACTTTTTTGTTTCTTTATTAACAGAAAATTAGAAATATCATTAAATCTAAAAAAATATTAATATTTTAAACAGTATAATACAAATTATATTATGTATTTAATATACATTATAATATGCATATACCAAGTATTATGGGGTTCTGTTTAGGCTCGTTTCACCTATACGGTTCGGTCTGTATTCGGTTCGTTTTCGTTAGCCGCCGAAAACGAATGAAAACTCTTCACACACACTCGGTTAGTATCAGGTTTGATTTTACAACCGAATCCGAATCATCGAATTCACGGTCGTCCACTTACCCACTATGCTCACTATGGAGAAAAGACAAATTATTTCCATGTTGTTTCTCTTCAGACAAATGAAAAAACGAAAGAGGAGTAAGAATAATCGACTTCACTGGGTGCACCCTATCCTCACCAAACGGATGGAGCTTGGTGCATTTTATACCATTTTTCCTAAGTTAAAAGAGCACAAAGACAAATTTTCAAATTACTTCAGTTGAAGTTGTGAAGTTGAAGGACTGCCTTCAACGCCAAGATGTATTTATGCGGTAATGTATTCAACCAGTGCAGATTTTGGCCGTAGAATGAACAATTATTTTGAATGAAATTTATTTTGAGTTTGAATTTATTTTGGTTTAGGTTCATTGAAATGAACCTAAACCACTTTTAATAACAACTTTCGGGAATTCGACGAAATAAAAAAACATAGAATCATGTTCAAAAATAGAAAAGTGAAATAATATGTTATGAAAAAAAGTATTAGCAATATAGCATCCTACTCTTGACAGGTTATGTGGAAATAAATTAGTAATGAAAGGCTTTAAATCTCTTAGCTCAATATTCAAACTCCTCTTCACTGTGAGGATCATCTTCATCAATTTCATCGTCGATACTTAGTGAATCTCTGTTTATGCACCCATGTCCCAAGCAATAAATGCACATGTTTGAGCATTTCAAGCTACTCCTTCGACACTCACAGTTTTGCACACACCCCTCCTTGCAAGCGCAAACAATGAGTTTGAGTAATTCCTCAGGAGCAGCAGCCTTTGTAGTTGTAATGGGACGCAGATGACCATCAATCTTTTTCCAACCCCATTTTAGAGGATCTTTCTTGTAATTGAGCCAGTGCTGTACTTGGTGGTAAAAAAAATTGCCTGCATTTTTTGATGTGAATAATGAAAGGAAGAAATGCTGTCCAGCATCTGCGTTAACTATACAAGAAAAAACGAACTACGATTTTTGATGTGTCTAGTTTCAAATCAATACAGGTAACGTAGGGTTACCTTTTACAGAAATTTTACTTTTTAAAATACTTAAATTATAGTGCGTAATTTTTGCATTTTTGATAAAATTTAAAATACTGATATTTTTACCCCTCCATACCTACGTTACCGTTTACTTTAGAACAAAAATGCATGAGGCCACTTTTGTTTAAAATTTCATATAGATTAATTTTGTATAGGTCTAAGTTAGCGCTACACCTCATAGTTTTCGAGATATTTACGAAAAACTATTAATAATTTTCATTTTGCCCCCCTTTTCGCACCCCTCCCCTCCAAACCCGACGTGCAAGTGGTGCAACTTTTTACCACTTACTACGAGGAGGGTATAAAACAATTTGGCGTGAGGTAGAACTTTTGTTTTGGATGTTTGGGTTTGGACAGTTTTTGATCTAATTTTACTGTACTAAATAATGTGTCAGTTTTTAGTTGTCAACAATGTCATAATTATAATGTTATAAATATTAAATAATTACTATCAAACATATTATTAAATGCAATCCATTTATATACAAGTCGCTTTTTCGATTTTGATACATATTACTAAAAATAAATATGTTTTAGCGCCAAACACCATTCTTACCCCGAAAGAAGGAAGCCTTGCTCCGCCTTAGGCGTCCGTTAGCTTTGTCTAACTGATAGAGATAGTAAAGACAGAATTCAGTTATATCAAGACTTATCGTTTCTCTTTAGAGAAAAAGAAGACTTAAAGGAACGAAAGGAAATTTAAAATTACAACATTAAATAACCCAATAAAAAATGTCCCAAATATAAAAAGTAAGACTTAGCATGGCTCGGACTCTCCTAGTGTTAGTTACATCGGGAGAAACAAGTTTCTTTTCTTTAAACTTCAAATTTTTGTAACTAAATAATTTGAACATCAGATCGACTTTAATCAAGAAAATATAAATAGAGTTTAGAGTGACCGGCGTTTCCCAACCCATTGGGGATGACCCAAAATAGGGTAGCATAAAATCTTTGAAATTATACAAACAAATATGCCTAAATATAAATAAGTGCAATGTAAATTATAAACAAAGTATTTAAGGTCGTTATTTTAACTTTATTGAGAAAAGATAAATTGCAACGTGGAGTAATATCACTTCCTAGAAGGTTTAACCGCTATTCTTTAAACTTCCGACAAAGGATTATTATATTAGCTCACCAACATGATTTCAGGAATTATTCTTATCCTATGTTTAATTTACTACAGAAACCATGTCCTAATAGTTTATTTAGTTAAATTAGTTAGGTTACCCCAATGTGTAATTTGCAGCAATATGTTGGAAGATAGATCATTAATAATAATTAAATTATCAAGGCAAGGCGCTTAGAAAAAGATCGCCCATAGTTAAAGGAAAATCTCTCGAAATTTTTATGAGACAGCGAAGCGAATTCAAAGATACCCTAGCCAAGTTAACTAAATTTTTATGGACGGATAAAATTACTTAAAATGTTAGGGCTAAAACAATGAAAGGCTATAGCACAAAAGAAACCTAGATCAAATTTTTATGAAGGATATTACATCTAGCTGCACTTTTGCAAAAGAATACAGTGTAAAAATAAACAATTTACCTTTGTTAAACAACATTAAATCACCGCGTATGTTGTCCAACGGAATCGGAGGATATGCAACAGCAACTCTCCATTTATCCACTTTAGCTAGATGAATTAAGATATTTCAAATTAGTTAATTTTATTAGAAAATCTCAGGTTCATTGATTTCGAGACAACTGATTGGAAGAATATTAGTGTTTTTTGACAATAATTTTGAACACGTGTGATGTGATTTTTACAAAACTTTATTGATACTTTGAAATAAAGAATGTAGAGTGGTTGAGCCGTTGTCGATTAAAGATTACAAATATATATATATATATATTTATTTTGGAGACAAAGAATAGATTATATACAAAAATATTTTATTTGTGTATTCGTATATAAATTAGTTCGTACATAAAAAGAAACATTAGTTACATGGTCACATTTACTGAGTTGTGACTGACGTAAATTTACATTAGTTACAAGTTTGGAGTTTCAATCTGAGAGAAATTATCAAACTTATATCATGTCTACATTACTACAACAATTAAAATAAAAAAGTAAGTGGTCATAAAGGATAGATATGTAACAAAAATATGTAAGATATGTAAAGATGACAAGTAACAAAATATAAGGGAGAAAAGGTGCAAACTCTGAAAATTTATGTTGACTAAGACTATGTGTTTATTTTTACAATCTATTGAAGAAAGAAATAATGAAATGAAAGAATAAGCTGGCAGTCAGTATGTCGGAACTCGAGGTCTAGTCGGTGTTAAGTCTTATCTACCTCCCTCCTTCCATGTCAGCGTGTGTGTGCTTTCTTCCCCTTTTCCCTAGTACTAGGAAGTGACGTCAAACCCCTCTTTATTCAACAAATAAATAATCTTAAAACCTTAATAGTGAATACAATTTTATTCTGAATCCCTTCAAATTTGGTGACATATTTCATGTAAACCAGCAGAAGGGTTTTTAGTTATTTTAATGGGGAATAAAGGCACCAGTTAAGATTAAAATTTTAAGTTAAAATTTTAATGGGTTGTCCAGCCCTAAGGACGCTAAATCTTCACTAGCAATTTATTTTGATAATAATATTTGGTTATCACAAGTTAGTTATTTAGCAGATATTTTTCCTTAGTTAATGAATTAAATATATCTGTGCACGAAGTCAAGTAGGACGAAATTGATTTAAAAAAAATAAAATAAAAAAATATCATAGTCAGCGAAATATCGTAAAAATACCTAAAAAATGGTGTGGCAACGGATACTAGATATGCATAGATATTCTTCGCCCTATATTCCATAAGCCGTCAATTGTACGTAAAAAATCAATGAGACTTTTTTGAGGGAAATTTTGCTATCTTTAATTTTGATAACCATTTTGATTAGTGTGTCTGAGCCATAGGAAGCGAGATATTCGCAAAAAACTGAATTTGTTGCCATTGATGATAATTTTTGTATATCATGTCCAAACTTATATGTCTTGATGTGATGATTTGTGTATATCAGGCCCCCCCCTGCCACCCCCCCTGGCTACGCCCATGCACACAGCAGCTACAGAATATATATTCTTTTAAATGAAATAACTTTAAATCAAAAGTTTAAATCAAATTATAATTATTATTAACTACGGGAAACAGACAGAGAAAAATACACTCCAGAGCCGGGATTTGAACCACGGGCCTCTATATTTCCAGTTTAGTGCTCTACCAACTAAGCTACGCAGGAGAATGAGTTTCTCTGACGTTAATGATGCCTTGTCCCGAATTTAAGCTTTCAATTTTCCACATAATTATAAAGTACCCAATTACTACCTGTACCTAGTACAATCAATTAGAAATTAATATTTTACCATTTTGGTAGTATTCATACTACAGAAAGATTAAATTTTAATTTAATTCAAATTATAATTATTATTAACTACGTGAAACAGACAGAGAAAAATACACTCCAGAGCCGGGATTTGAACCACGGGCCTCTATATTTCCAGTTTAGTGCTCTACCAACTAAGCTACGCAGGAGAATGAGTTTCTCTGACGTTAATGATACCTTGTCCCGAATTTAAGCTTTCAATTTTCCACATAAGTCTTAGAAATCAACATTAATGACATAGAACTAGACCGAGAAATAACGCTTATAATTATAAAGTACCCAAAATCAATCTTAAAAAACCCAAAATAATCTTTCTGTTGTATGAATACTACCAAAATGGTAAAATATGAAATGACTTAGGATCAAAGCTATATTAGGAATTAAATAGTTTTTGCAGTGATAACATAAATATAATAAATTGGTAAGGCGTGAAATCTCACGTAAACAGGGTTTCGTTGGTATTGTGAACACAAAATTAGAGGGGGGGGGGGGGGGGGGGGAGAGAAAAGTTTTTTTGACAAAATGGCGCGTAAAATTAAACGTTAACCACAAGTATTATACATTTTTGTTATCTACTCTTCAATACCTTTCATTTGATACCCCACTCAAAATTTATAAAAAAAAAATTTATTTCGAGTGACATGAATTATCCGCCATCATAGATTTCCAGTAAATCAGATTAAATTGCTAATCTTATTTTTTCTATGGCCCAGCAGACCACACATTTTGCATATTTTCCTATATTCTTACTATCAGCGGAAATACGATTTTAGGGGGGGGGGGAACACGCAAAATGTCGATTTTTTTTGACAAAATGGCGCCGAAAATTAAACACTATCCCTAAGTGGTATATATATTTGTAATCTACTCTTCAATACCTTTCATATGATACCCCACTCAAAATTTTATAAAAATAGTTTTTTTTACGCGACGTGAATTATCCGCCATTTTAAATTGGAAGAGCTGATAATTTTGGGTTCGCTATATATTTTCTGTGTGCGCGTCAAAACGATCTTTTATACTGGAAAGTTTCACGCTTTTATTTCTTTTAGTTCAAAAGTTATTGGAACCGTACAGAGTGACAGACAGACACAGAAACGAAACTATAAGGGTTTCTTTTTTTGGTTTTACCTACGTAACCCTAAAAACTAATGGCTATAGTAGTTCATTAAGAGAGATAGATGTTATACCAACGTAAAAGGAAAAGCAATACATTACTGTGTATATATATTGTACATGTGTATACTTTTGTGCGTACATAAGCTCTGAATAAAATAACATTTGCTATATATGCTATAAATAAGAAGCAATCAAGAAACGAATAATTGCCTCCAAATAAGAATAGCCTCTTAGGAGGTATTTTTATATTATTTTGGCTTTAACGGAGGTATGGTCGCCACGGAGGTATTATTACATAATTTTGGCCTTAAAAGAGGTATGGACTCAACGAAGGTGTTTTTGTATAAAACTGGCCTTTTGAGAGATTTGTATATTATTGGCCGCTACGGAGGCATATTTCTTACACCTCCCTAGAGGCCAAATGAAAAATAATTTTTAAGATTTCGGGTTGTAGACATATTTACCTCTCTAGCGATCAGGCCGCTACGGAGGCATGTTCGCTAAAGAGGTGAATTTGTCTATATATATATATATATATATATATATATATATATATATATATATATATATATATATATATATTTTTTTTTTTTTTTTTTAGCGTCTAGAAAAACACTTGTAACTTGAACGGCTGATAATTTTGAGTTCAATGTATTTTATTTCTGTGTGCGAATCAAATAGATTTTTAATACTGGAAAGTTTCATGTTTTTTATCTCTTTTTATTCAAAAGTTATTGGGACCGTACAGAGTGACAGACTTACAGACAGATAGACAAAAGAACGAAACTATAAGGGTTTCATTTTCTTTTGGTTGTACCAACGAAACACTAATAAAAAAACATTCACAAGCAAAAATCAGCAAAAAAATATAAGACAATACAAGGAAATATCTCCTACTTATTAAATATATACTTATTTATATAATAAGACGGACTGTGAAACCTTGGAGATTCATTTTATTTACTAACCGATGAGGAGGAAGTAAATCCGGGGGGTCCGCACCCGATCATCTTCTTCTTGATGTCTTCACTGTTCATCTTCTTAGCCTTGGCCAACTCTTCCAGGAATTTCTTGTATTCAGTCTCGCTTAATTTGATGGACCTGAGGAGAAAAAAGAGGCAAAGTAAGATTTAGTATATTTTAAAAACAATTGCAAATTGCAAAGTTCAGTCAAAAGTAATAATAGAATTTGAGGATAGCAAGGATCAGTGAAAAGTAATAATAGAATTTGAGGATAGCAAGGATCAGTGAAAAGTAATAATAGAATTTGAGGATAGCAAGGATCAGTGAAAAGTAATAATAGAATTTGAGGATAGCAAGGATCAGTTAAAAGTAATAATAGAATTTGAGGATAGCAAGGATCAGTGAAAAGTAATAATAGAATTTGAGGATAGCAAGGATCAGTTAAAAGTAATAATAGAATTTGAGGATAGCAAGGATCAGTTAAAAGTAATAATAGAATTTAAGGATAGCAAGGATCAGTTAAAAGTAATAATAGAATTTGAGGATAGCGAGGATCAGTTAAAAGTAATAATAGAATTTGAGGATAGCGAGGATCAGTTAAAAGTAATAATAGAATTTGACGATAGCAAGGATCAGTGAAAAGTAATAATAGAATTTTAGGATAGCAAGGATCAGTTAAAAGTAATAATACACATTGAGGATACTATGGATCAGTCAAAAGTAATTATAGAATTCGAGGATAGCAAGGATCAGTGAAAAGTAATAATACACATTGAGGATACTATGGATCAGTCAAAAGTAATTATAGAATTCGAGGATAGCAAGGATCAGTGAAAAGTAATAATACACATTGAGGATACTATGGATCAGTCAAAAGTAATAATACAAATTGAGGATAAGCAAGGATCTGTCAAAACTATAATGATAAATATTGAGGATAGCAGGGTTTTGATTTTTAACATTAATACATGTAAAAAAATCAAAACCATATTGACAGATCAAATTAGCAAAATTAAAAGAGCTTATACGGTTTAAATTAATCTGGGGCTATCTGCGGGCTACTTTCGACAAACCATCCAAATTTCATAAAAATCAGACAGATATTTTTGTAGTTATAGGTGTTAATAAATGTATGTTTGTAAGCATGTGGAAGAAAAACAAATGGGAACATAAGGTTAAAAACTATGTTTTTTAAGATATTTTGGTTCACAAAAATTGAGCGACAGACAGACATGAATCAAAAATGTTTTCTGATGTCTGAAACGGATTTCTTTCTTGGTATTATTGAAATCGGAGACCTAAAAAATGTTCGTTCTCCAGAACGATCACATAGCTTCCGTTACGTTCAGTAAGCTCGGAAGCGATAATTGTATTCTTATAATGACACTCTCTTACTGAGATAGAATAAGACAGTTTCTGTACAACAACTATTAAATAGAGACTGATGATGATCTTATAAAGGTCCAAACGTGTCTTAATCAACATGGAACATTAATGTTTTAATATCACACATAATGATCCATCTAGCATATTAATAATTATTATATATCTCCAGTAGGGAGAAAAAGGTTATGATTTTGAATTAGTTTAGATGATTTTGAATTAGTTTAGTAAGTGTTTTCATCCCTGAGCTCAAAAAGTTGGGAGAAAAAGTAAAAGTAGGGTGAAAAAGTAAAGTAGGGCAAATAAGTAAAGATTGCAACTTAATTATTTTATAAATAGTAGAAAATGTAAGGCTAATGTAATGAAATTGTTGAAATCAGGTTGGCGAAACTTGCTTTTTCGACTATGTTTATATTTGTTTATAACCTGCATCTAAATAACCTTCTATTTGAGTTTAATTCCAATTCTTATTTGTTTTTTTATATTGAATCTCTTATATCTGCTATTAAAAGTGCTAATAATTATTGTTATTTATTAAAATAATAAATAAAAACTGTGGAATGGACGAAAATGTGTATTTTCTTCCTACTGGAGATAAAATATTGTATGTACCTCGTGAGTAAAGTGCCATTATTCCCCTCGCGATAATTATCTCCCTCGGCTGCGCCTCGGGAGGTAATTAGGGTTATTCCCTCGGCTGCGCCTCGGGAGTTAAAGAGTCTAATTCCCTCGGATTCGTCTCTGGATTTAAGGACCATGGTTCCTTCGGCTTCGCCTCAAGAACCAACTTCTTCGCTCAGGGAACAACGGCTTACTTTACTCCCTAGGTGCATAAATAACTATTATTTATCTGAAACCGATTTTTTTTTTAAAAAAGCATACGAGTCTTTAACAGTCAATGCTTTCGTTTAATTATAAAATTAAATTTATATTATTAAATATTGTTATAATTACTTTTTTTTATAATAGACGTGAAGAGCAAATAAATAGAGTATACATATTATTATGTATTTAATATGGTTAGAGAACCTACTAGTTTATAAAATATGATGTGTATTTTTATTTATTATCAGTAGCTGGGTTGTAATTCATACCTGAGGTGGCTACAGAATGTATTATGATACTGTAACGTGATAGCGTGTATTGTTTTTATCTATTGCAACATCTACATCTTTTTATCTAGCCTTCGTTTAATTATTTTATCTTATGATTTTTTGCTAGCTTTTGTAGATTTTATCAGCGTGAAATTATTAATGTAATGAGTCTATATTAATGATTATAATAATAATATTTTAATGATTAAGAGTTTTTGGTCTTAATATAGCTGTATTTTTCTATGGTGATGGCTTCAGGTTTTCGAGTTTATCTTCTGGTGGAAACCACTTTTAGGGTTTTTTTTAATATCGACGTTCCCAACTCATAACAGATATCATTCTTAAGTCTTAAGGAATTTGCTCCAAATGAGAGACATTTGTAACGCATATATAAATAAATAGTCTTCAAATTAATGTGGCACATGGATTCCTCGCTTTCAATTTTATATATTTAATGATTTTATGCTTTTACAACCTATTTTTGTCCAGTTAATATATTCTATAGTCCAAAAAATTCAGATCTTCAAATTTTTTTTGATCGCTTCATTTCAACGTTCTGAAAAACACATTGAAAATCGTCAACGACATCGTGGTCGCGATAATAGATATTTAAGGGCAAAGGTCAACAAATTCGTTTTTTATGCATCTCGCTTCATGACTCGGACACCGATCAAGGTGTCAAAATCTGGTTATCAAAGTGTCAAGATCATGGGTTATCAAGGTGTCAAGATCATGGGTATCAAAGTGTCAAGATCATGGGTTATCAAGGTGACAAGATAATGGGTATCAAAGTGTCAAGATCATGGGTTATCAAGGTGACAAGATAGTGGGTATCAAAGTGTCAAGATCATGGGTTATCAAGGTGACAAGATAATGGGTATCAAAGTGTCAAGATCATGGATTATCAAGGTGACAAGTTAATGGGTATCAAAGTGTCAAGATCATGGGTTATCAAGGTGACAAGATCATGGGTTATCAAGGTGACAAGATCATGGGTTATCAAGGTGACAAGATAATGGGTATCAAAGTGTCAAGATCATGGGTTATCAAGGTGACAAGATAATGGGTATCAAAGTGTCAAGATCATGGGTTATCAAGGTGACAAGTTAATGGGTTATCAAGGTGACAAGATCATGGGTTATCAAGGTGACAAGATCATGGGTTATCAAAGTAACAAGATCATGGGTTATCAAGGTGACAGGATCATGGGTTATCAAGGTGACAAGATCATGGGTATCAAAATGAAGATAACAAAATTTCCTATAGATTAAGATAACAAAATATCTATGAATATTTTGCATCCGTCGCCGCTCAACGTTTTACGTAATTTTACGAATACCTCGCTTCCTATGGCTCGTAGACAAACTAAGGTCAAAGAAAGATTATTAATTTATTAATATTTTTTGTTAAATTTATTAAAGATTAAAATGTATTAATCAATCAGAAAGATTAATAAATTTCCCACAAAAAAGGTCATTAATTTTTTACGTACAACAAACGGTTTTACAAAAACCTAGCTTACTATAACTTGCGTAGTATTTGTTTTTGCACGACATTTTATGTATTTTTGCGAATATTTCGCTTCCTCTGGCTAGAAGACCAATTGAGGATTAGATAAAAATTAAAGATTATAAAATATCACACAGGAAACAACTATGTTCATTTTTTACAGATAACAAACCTTTTGGATAATAAAGTGCTCCGAAGTTTCCGTTCAAGACGTAACAACGGCCAAAGTTATTGTTCGTTGTCACCAGCACACAATAAATGTTGCTAAATTGATCATTTTATTCGTGTAAAGAAACCAAACAATTTTGGCATATATAATAAAAAGGGTGGTGGGTCTGGGGCAAGTAGTATGGCCCCTGAATACCCAACCTGGCGGTGGTTCGGCGGAAGTAGGTGTGTAAGGTGGACTGTATATAGGCGAAAAAACAATTAATTAAATTATAAAATAATGAGCTATAAAAGCATAACAACAGATAAGTACGTGATTGAATCCGAGGAAGCTATGTGCCACACTAATTGGCAGACTATATAGAAAACAAAACTAAATGGTTGCTTTACTAATATATTTACTTAGTTTTCTATACAGACAGAAGTAGTCCTGCAAAAGAAAACCAATTACTTTTGTTTCTTTTTTTGTTATTTTTTTCCCTCGATCAACTCAAATTTAGTTTTTTTTACTAAGATAGAATTTCCGCTAAAATTTTACTTTATTGAAGCGAGCGTAAGCGAGCTTCTTACATTCAACAAACTATGCATCTTGTCTGTCTGTCTGTGTGTCTGTCTGTCTATCAGTAACGTTTACGTGTCCGACGATAACTTAAGTAAAAGTTGACCGATTTAGTTGACATTTGGTATACATGTCCCTCTTACTAATACTCAGGCTAAGTTCGTTGGACAGCGTGATCCGTCCAAGAGTTCGCGCGCAACGCTCGCGTAAACGAGAGGTTCAAAAATTAAATTGGAATTTCAGGACGGAAAAAGATTCTATCATCATTTATTCGATGAGACGAACATTTTTTTCAAATAACATTTTTCAGTAAAACCAACAGCGACACCGTTATAAATTAATAAAGATCGCTAAAACTATTAAAGCGGACCTAAACGTTTATAATAGAAAAAACAACCTTTTTACCGATATCTTACGTTCTAACGTAACGATTTTAATAAAACTTCATATAATCCATCTAATGGACAATTGAAACAGGTATGTAACATTTCAATTTGATACATGCAGTAGTTGTGTTGTAGCAAAGAGATACATTTTATAATAATTGAAAAAGAGATGTGTGGTTAGAGGAATAGTAAGAATGCGGGGTGGTTCCCCTACTACTAGCCGCTGTACTACTACTATATACCCATTATCTATCAACTCATCATGATTCATGATTTCATGATTATCTATTTTTTCAATATTCAATACATATTTATTACTTTACGCTCGCTTCAATGATAGAGCCACGCGATGCCTAGTTTTATCATCGTTGTTAAACATTTTTCACCTTTTTAGAATCCAAAACAGATAAACTGGCGCTAGAGCAGTGATTTTGAGTGCAAAATGCAATAACCTTCCTTTTTTTTCGAAACCAGTTACCTCCTACACAATGACTTTAAAGTATCCATTGTCGTAGAATTGACGATTTCCCTATACAAACCAGATCAGTCGTGTCTAAATTTATCTAAAACCTGTTTTTTTTTACTTTCGAGCTTACCGAAGGTAACGGAAGCTATGTGATCGTTGAGATCCTTCAGAAGAACGTACATTTATTTTGTCCCCGATTTCAAATAATTCCAATATACTAGTGCTCCCGCAGATAAAAACCCTCTGCGCTTTTTAACTTTTCCTAAATTGATACTTTAAATTTTGTAAAAAATCAAAACAATTTTTACATATTAAAAAAAACGGGGGATACAATCAAATAAATTAGACAATAATGGCTTGTAAAAGCATAAAATCAATCAATCAACGTGATAGGATGTGAGGAAGCTATGTGCTACACTAATTGGCAGTCTATTTTTGTTTAGTGTCTATCTGTCGCTCAATTTTTTGTGAACCAATATATCTCAAAAACTAAGCGTCCAATTTAAATGAAATTTGGATGGTAGGTCAAAATCAGCCCATTCTTTTTCCTGTTCCCGTATAAAATACAACCTTCTGCGCCCATTTGTTTCTCTTCCACGTGCACACAAATTGTTTTTATTTATTAACACCTGTTCCTTCAAAAATAAACATCTGATTTTTTTTTTTTAAATTTGGATGGTTTGTTGAAATGTTTAGGATCATGAAGCCTACACTACTGACCTTTTTTTTATATTTTGTTAAAAAATGCAGACAGTGCATACCACAAATTAAATTTTAGCTTTACTTTTTCAGACGCTGCCATCTCAAAAGAATTAGCAACAATCTTGATTAATAACTTTTTTTTATATTATTAAGCTAATTTAATCGCTAGTGACATTCCTTGAAAAAATCTAGTGCCTGTGGATTATAACAAAAATCGATAAAGGGGCACTTCTTTAGATTGTTACTCCCCTTAGAAAGAAAACAAATTGAAGGGAGTAACAATCCAAAGAAGTTGTACGGAATGTTCTTCTTTAGACTGTTACTCCCCATATAAAAAAGGAAGTGTGATATTCCTCTTTCCCAAAGTACATTGGACTAAACATCCCTTTGTCTTAATAGTTATTTAGTTAGTTATTTATATTCTAAAAAAAAACATAGGGGAGTAACAATCTAATGAAGTACCGATAAAGGAGGCCAGAATTCAATTGCTTGTTAATAATTATTTTTATTATAATATAATCAAATGTTTAACAATAATTAAATTTAAATTAAAATAATTAATATTCTAGTAGAAAAACCTCTCCTTTACCACTGGTACTAAAGTTGTATCACAGATATTTTAAAATATTATTATTTATTTGCTTATTATTAAACTATGCAATATGATCTTTTAGTTTATCTAACTTGTATTAGCTGTTTGAAACTGTATCTCCTAGATAGATTCTTACATCATATCAATTACGTAATTTAAATTTTTATTATTTCTACTTTTAACCAAGAAGAGTAGCTTCTGTTCACAAATATATTTGTTGTAATAATCTGATAAATAGAAATTAAATTCTTAAATTTACATTAATTAATTACAATGAATATTACTATTAATAATAATGATATTTATTTTAACATGGTATGATTAGTTTGTGTTAAGGCTATGATTAGTACTTTTTATAGTGGAGTATTATTAGTAGTACCCAATATTCAGAAAAAAAAATACCCTGTAATAATATAAATATTTTTCAGGGAAACTCATTTACAAGAGTGCGTGTGGTCAAAACTTAAATGTATTGTATTAGACCATTATAATAATGTTAATTTATACACATTTTATGTATGTATTATGTTATAATAGTGTCAGTTGTGTGTGTTAATGATTATCTCACATAGATAAATTTAACTGTCATTCGTAGATTCAGTTCGCAGATTCAACTATATAATATGATTGTTTGTATAATATTAGTTAGTCGGCCCAAAAAAAAAAAAAAAAAAAAAAAAAAAATTGTAAAATCATTCAAAAGAAGAATTTGGATAACAGAGAACCACTTATTGCTAAAATGTTTTGAAAGTGAGACAAACTGCTTTTTTGGATAATTGTTTTGTATTTTCATAAAAATGAAATCAGTTGTTTTTGACGTTATATTTGACCTCTGTACTAATTTCTACCCATTTTAATATGCCACTGATTTATCAAAATTATTCGAAAATTTAAATGGAAATCTGATAAGTAAGAGCGTGAATCAGTCGGGGACTATTACATTTTATGTTATGTATATAATTAACAATATTTTATATTTGACTTACTTATGTTTCTTGAAGTGTATGCCAGTATCAGTCGTTGTTATGTGTTTACCGTCAATAACTTTAGCTTGTTTCATCCATTTGTCACTCTGTGATAGAGAGAGTAATCTTCCGTCCGATTTGATGTCTCCAAATTTCGAAAACAGTTTGAACTGTTCCGAAAAGGATTTCTTCGAGTCAGTTGCAGATGGGGAACCTGGTGCTTCGGCTGTCGGTGCTGGTGATCCAGGAGCTGGTGATGTATGAGCTGGTGAAGTAGGGGCTGGTGATGATGGGGCTGGTGATGCATGAGCTGGTGATGAAGGAGCGGGTGATGCGGATGGTTTAGCATCATCTTGTTCTTTAGTCTCTTCTTGAGTTATCTCTTTGGAATCGCCCGAACTTGGCTTATCAGGCCCGTTCGAGGACTCTTCTCCGAGTTGTTCGTCCCCTGGAACCGGAAGTTTCGGTGGGCAAATGCAAACGAACGGTTTAGGTCGTCCATGTTCGTCGTAAGGAGAGAAATTAACTTCAGGACATTTTACTTTTGGAGGAGCGTCTCCGTTTTCCTGAATTGAAGCTTCTACTACGCCATTTTTTACTGGTTCTCCACCACCCTCCGACATCTAAAACAAAAATAAACAAAAAGTTCTTAATCACATATTGCGCCCAACGCAAAAATAAAATTAAGAGTTTAATTTCTCATTAAACTATACCCGATAAACAGCACTAAGAGGACATGCAGTTAAAGGGAGCTTCTCAATTACGCAGATATTTGAGTTAGCTGGCATGACCCCAGCCTCAGAAATCAATCCCATGAAACAACCCCTAGCAAACATATAAAGAGCAAACACGACGAATTCAAAAGGTCGAAAGTCAGTGGGAACTCTCTACAAACGCGAACTAAGATTGCGTTTGTTAGTTATTATCAATTGATCATCCGTAAATACTAGGCATCGCGTGGCTCTATCATTGAAGCGAGCGTATTGCAATGAAATAATGAATATTGAAATTTATTAATCATGATGAATGTCATAGTTGAAGATAAGTGGAAGAGGGTAGTCTAGGGAAGAGTGGGGGTACTCGGTACAAAGCTTTACTTCCTAAACAAACCTATACCCTATACGACTATTATAACCATCTTCACCACCCGCGGTAGCTTTTAAACAATTATTATAAATGTATCTCGTCACTACGCAAAGAATTTTGCTTGTATCAAGTTGAAATTTTGCATACCTGTTTCAATTGTGCATTAGATGGTGTATATGAAGTTTTATTAAAATCGTTTCGTTAGAACGTAAGATATCGGTAAAAAGGTTGTTTTCTCTATTATAAACGTTTAGGTCCGCTTTAATAGTTTTAGCGATCTTTATTAAGTCATAGCGGTGTCGCTGTTGGTTTTAGTATAAAATGTTATTTGAAAAAAATGTTCGTCTCATCGAATAGATGATGATAGAATCTTTTCCCGTCCTGAAATTCCAATTTAATTTTTGTACCTCTCGTTTACGCGAGCGTTGCGCGCGAACTCATGGATGGATCACGCTGTCCAACGAACTTAGCCTGAGTATTAGTAAGAGGAACATGTATACCAAATTTCAACTAAATCGGTCAACTTTTACTCAAGTTATCGTCACACGCGTGAACGTTACTGACAGACAGACAGACAGACAGACAGACAGACAGACAGACAGACAGACACGGAGCATATTTCGTTGAATGTAGGAAGCTCGCTACGCTCGCTTCAATTATCATCCATCAACAATAGTAGTTAGGTTAGTTATCAACAATTAATCATTTGTCAAAGTTATCATCCATGGCATAAAAGATAAGTTACGTTAGTTATTATCAATTGATTATCAAAATTATCATCCGTGGCATAAAAGATAAGTTTAATTAGTCAGCATCAATTGATCATTCATCAAAGTTATCATCCATGACATAGAAGATAAGTTTCTTTAGTTTTCATCAATTGATCATCTATCGAAGTTATCATCCATGACATGAAAGATAAGTTTAGTGTTTGTTATCATCAATTGATCATCTATGGAAGTTATCATCTATGAGATGGAAGATAAGTTACGTTAGTTATCATCAATTGATTATTTATCAAAGTTATCATTCATGACATTGATTTACGTTAGTTATCATACATTTTTTTGTTCTTCAACGAAGAAGAAAAACTTACTTTAGTTATCCACATTCATGTGGTAAAGCGGTCACGTGTTGCACTTATTTTTTGTATAAGACGTTGTTTGGTTATTGAACTACACCTCTTTTATAATGATCCACTAACACACAGGAGAAAAAACAAAGTAAGTCAAACACGTTAGTTGTATGTTGTATGTGTTAGTTAGCGTTTTGATAGGTCGGAAGCATAAAGCATGTTGAAGGTGCGCTTAGAAACGCAAAGCTCTGCCCTTATTATGTCTTTATCATCTTATCCATCAATTCAAGTTTGTGCTATGAATAAATCATTTCATTACCTTAACCGTATAGAAATTCATTTATCTAGGTTAAAAATTGCATCTATTTATTCATTTTATAAGATAAATGATTCCAAAATAACTTCAAAATATATAATAAATGATTGTATAACATAGAATCTATAAAACAATATTGATTGGCATGTACGTCAAATTCATTATTTAGGTCAAAGGTCAGTAGGTATTTCTTGTTTTCTCCGATAAGACTAGTGGGAAAAATTAAGGGCGTTGCCTTAGCGTGTTTCTCCTTAGGTCAGGTAAAGAAAATAATAAGTCAGACCACTAATAAAACCTTAAGTTAGCCGCAATTCGTGATAAATCAGTGTGGGCAACGTTATCAGTTTGCTTGCCTGACCACAAGAACTAAGTTCAGAGTGAGGGAGAGGGTATAGCCCCTCCCTATCGCGAAAATATCGATTTTGGTGCTCCAGAAACCTCAGATAACCCCGACTTAATTTTTTCATCCTCAATTTTATTTTTAAATATATATATATATATGCAATAAGGAAAAGAATAATAATTAATGTGTTCCACACACTAAGATTATAATACGTATTTAATAATGTTAGTGTGTGACAAAAATTAATTATTCTTTCTCTGTTTTATACAATTATTATTCTTGCATGTTATAATATTTATTATAATGAATTTATTCTTGAATCGTAGTCTGCATTAATAATATGAATTTGAATAATCTGTATAATTTTAGCACAGGTAAAAGCAATTTAAAAAATGTTTTAGCATCTTTTTCTTATATATAAGAATTATTATTTAGGTAAATGATTACAATAATGTTCCTTTGTAGTATTAACCTCTTTAAAAGTATTGAACTGTACACTGTCTTAACCTCTTCTCTGACTCTTAAACTATTAAGTGGGGGGGGGGGGGGGGGGGTATATAAAGTAAAAGTCTCATTTTTAAAATATTTCGACCCCCTTCCTGGGACATTTCTGAAGCTGCTTGGTACAAGAAGATAAAATTTTGTTAGACTATAATCATTTTCGTAGGTACATTTAATTATTTAACATTTTATTAAAAATTAACTTAATAATAACTTCTCCTCGGCAGGGAATCGAACCCGGCTTCTCTCCGCCCGGAAAAAACAGCTTATATCATAAGATGTGTATTTAAATGGACTAAATTTTAGATTTTATTTTTAATCCAAATTGTCGGAACCGTTTTCGAGAAATAATTCTTTTTTTTCTGAATTATCAGAGGTGGGTATCACACCCAAATTTGGAGCTAAAATAAATTTCTAGATTTCGCCTCAAGTTATGATTTTTATTAACATGTATGCCAAATTCCGTCACTATCGGCTCAGTAGTTTAGGCTCCGTAAGTCTGTACAGACGAAAGACGACAGAAGACAGACAGACATTGGTTCAAGGAAATATATACACTGTATTTTTACTGGAACTTGGCCTTATGCGCACTCCCGCTCAGATTAAATTAGATATAGAGAGATTTAAATTTAATATGTATGTTGCTACACATAATATGAGAGAAGATTTGTTAGAATTTATCGGCCCGATTTTGTTTTGTATTATTTCACCGTAGATATTTTTATTGTTTTCTCCTTCCTTAAATCCTTATAAAGCTATCGATCTTCTCACATGCTCATGTATTGTTTATTCCTAACTCTTTTTAACACTCTACACTCTCACTCCTTGCTTCACTTTTCTTCTACTTCGTCCATTAGACTTGTTTACGAAACCTTTTTTCTTAATTGCTACAGTACAGTCTTATTATAGTACAGTCGGGTGCTAAGACAATACCCATTTCTAGTTTGTATGACATGCGCAGTTATGTCAAATCTCAAGAATAACAACAGCAAGGTTCCCAATCTGTTAGGTTTCCTGTTTTGTTTGTCTTTATACAGTACGAATTATAGTCACAACTATCCTAAACGATTTGTGTACGATCCACAAATCCACGGGATGATGCAAATGCAAAGGACGCTACAAATAACGGGGTTGGAACAAACTTATTATAATATGTAACTTAATAATATTAACTTATTATATGTATTTGTTATTATAAAAATCCATGACAATTAATATCTGTATGGATAGGTACTTCTGTTGTTGAACTGCCACTCCCGCCAATGTTGTTGTGTTTAAAATACAAATACACATTGTAAACTATTTCACGTCCTTGATTGTGAAGAGTCTTTCTTCCTAATTTTGAATTCGTGTTACTATCCATGTTTTTATTAATACCAGGAAATTTAATTTACTAAAGAGAAAATTGCCAAAAACAAGCCGAGAGAGGTAATAGTAAAAACATAATTCACAAAAAAGTAACAACTAAAATCCAGAAATAAAAAAGTAACAAATCAAACTCAGAAATAAAGAGGAAGAAAAAAATTGATTAAGAAAGAAGAAAATCGATTTAGATTTAAAGAATATTATTATGAATAATCAATAAATAATAATATAAAGATATTATCGTATATTTACAGTGTTGCCTGTTGCAAAAAATATAGAAGTTATCAAAAATAAAATTATTAATAACAAAAGAACAACACTGTTTTTTGACAATGGTCTATTTTATTAAAAACTGACTATACATGACGACACTAGCGCACTCCTCTCATTTCCATGACATCTTGGTCGACCTCTAGGTATTGTAAAATTTATAAATCTTTCAAAATACTTGATTTTTTATTTCTACATGAATTTAAGTATTAATTTAGCAAGATTTAAAGAGCAGATAGGGTTTAAATTAATAAGGGGCTATCTGCAGGCTACTTTCAACAAAACATCAAAATTTCATATAAAAATCAGATGAGTACTTTTGAAGATATAGGTGAAAATAAATGTATATTTGTTTGCATGGGGAAGAGAAACAAATAAGCGCAGAAGGTTGAAACTTATATGGGACCAACAATGGGCTAATTATGACCTACCATACAAAATCATTTCATTAAAAATAGGAAAAGGAGTTTTTAAGGTAAGACTCACTTCCGAATTTGGCAGGAATTATCCTTGAAGTCATTACAAGCGACGTATATAAAGGATTTTCCATTTTTGGACGTCGCGAGGTCTACAGTTCACAGATCTACTAGTGTAGAAGTAGCCCAGTACAAATAGACAGAAAAAGGGCCTAAAGGGAGGAAAAATTAAATACTAAACTTTCTTTACACCATCGTTTAGAAGGTGTTTAGGGAAGCATTTTCCATATTATCATATCGAGTGCCACCGCTTGCTTCCCCCACCACCCCCTATTTTAGACCCAAATTTGGCCTATTCACTGTAACGCCAATATCTCCGGAACAAAGAGTGATAACGATGTGCGGTGTTTTTTAAAGTCTTCTATACACTGTCCTCTTTAATTTGATACCCATATCAATATGCTTTTCGCAGTCAAAGTGTACCAAAAGTTATAAAATATGGTATAAAATCGACATTTCTTTTTTCTACTCTGAACAATATTGATAATAACTTTTTTCCACGGGGTCGACACTAAAAATGTGGTGAAATAAAACGTGTAGCTTATTTTATTACCTATAATTCGATGTATAATTTCGACATTTCTTTTTTCAACTCTGACCTATAGGTCACCTATAATAGGTCACCTAGGACCTATATTACCTAGGACCTATAGGACCTAGAACCTATAGGTCTTGGGTAATATAGGACATTAGACCACAACCATCACCACAACCACAACCATCACCACAACCACAACCTCAACCACAACCACAACCTTAACCATCACCATAACCACAACAAATACCACAACCACAACCATCACCACAACCACACCACAACCACACCACAACCACAACCAATACCACAACCACACCAAAACCA
Organism: Gerris lacustris; assembly: GCA_951217055.1. NCBI lineage: Eukaryota > Metazoa > Arthropoda > Insecta > Hemiptera > Gerridae > Gerris > Gerris lacustris. The sequence continues at coordinate 25,441,129 of OX578286.1, forward strand.
CCACACCAACCTAAATGCCTATAGGTCCTATAGGTCCTAGGTCCTATAGGACCTATAGGCATTTAGGACCTAGGACCTATAGGACCTACGACCTAGGACCTATAGGACCTACGACCACATAGGCCTTAGGACCTAAAACCTATAGGTCCTAGGACCTAAGACCTATAGGTCCTAGGACCTAAGACCTATAGGTCCTAGGACCTAATGGACCTATAGGACCTAAATTACCTATAGGACCTATAGGACCTAAATTACCTATAGGACCTAAATGACCTATAGGACCTAAAGGACCAAAATGACCTATAGGACCTAATGGACCTATAGGACCTAAAGGACCTAGGACCTATAGGACCTATAGGCATTTAGGACCTAGGACCTATAGGACCTACGACCTCATAGGTCTTAGGACCTAAAACCTATAGGACCTACGACCTAAGACCTATAGGTCCTAGGACCTAAGACCTATAGGTCCTAGGACCTACGACCTATAGGTCCTAGGACCTACGACCTATAGGTCCTAGGACCTAAGACCTATTGGTCCTACGACCTAGGACCTATAGGACCTACGACCTAGGACCTAAAGGTCATAGGTCCTAGGACCAAAAGGTCTTAGGTCCTAGGACCTAAAGTCTTAGGTCCTAGGACCTAAAGGTCTTAGGTCCTAGGACCTAAAGGTCTTAGGTCCTAGGACCTAAAGGTCTTAGGTCCTAGGACCTAAAGGCCTTAGGTCCTAGGACCTAAAGGTCTTAGGTCCTAGGACCTAAAGGTCTTAGGCCCTATAGGTCCTAGGTAATATAGGACCTTAGACCTATAGGTCCTAGGTCCTATATGTCCTAGGCCCTATAAGTCCTAGGTCCTATAGGTCCTAGGTCCTGTAATTTTTTTTTCCTTTTCCTCACTAAGTAACCCTTAAGTGAGGGACTTTATTTCTACCTGCTTCCAATTATTTTGATTACAATATTTCACAATCTCTAGATTTGCTGTATTAATTGATTTACATACCGATACATGATTGATAAAATTACAATATATATCTTCCTGTCAAGATTTATTTCATAATTAAATTCTATTTCCGTATTTCTAAATAATTTTATTATTTGTATTATTTCTTTTTATTCTATTAATTATTTTTTAAATTTTTTTTTTTATGAGGAATAAACGCTCGCAAGCTGTCAAAATCGAGTTGGTAGAGAGAGATTCAAGACTCTCCTTAAAGCCCTTAAGCAGCTCGCCAATAACTAGAGTAGTAGCAAGTAGTTGTGGTGATAGTTGTGTGATGGTTGTGGTTGTGGTGATAGTTGTGTGATGGTTGTGGTTGTAGTGATGGTTATGGTGATGGTTGTGGTTGTGGTTGTGGTTGTGGTTGTGGTGATGGTTGTGGTTGTGGTATTGGTTGTGGTTGTGGTTGTGGTTGTGGTATTTGTTGTGGTTTTGGTTGTGGTATTTGTATTTGTTGTGGTTGTGGTGTTTGTTGTGGTAAGGTATTTGTTGTGGTTGTGGTTGTGGTATTTGTATTTGTTGTGGTTGTGGTTTTGGCAACCACAACCACAAAAAATACCAACACCACAACCACAACAAATACAAATACCACACCACACCACAACCACAACAAATACAAATACCACAACCACAACCACAACCACAACCACAACTACAACAAAGACCACAAACAAATACGTTGTGGTTGTGGTGTGGTATTTGTATTTGTTGTGGTTGTGGTTGTGGTATTTATATTTGTTGTGGTTGTGGTTGTGGTTGTAGTATTTGTTGTGGTTGTGGTATTTGTTGTGGTTGTAGTTGTGGTTGTAGTTGTGGTGATAGTTGTGTGATGGTTGTGGTTGTGGTTGTGGTTGTGGTTGTGGTATTTGTATATGTACTTGTGGTTATGGTTGTAGTATTTGTTGTGGTTGTGGTTGTTATTGTAGTATTTGTTGTGGTTGTGGATGATATTATGACAACATGACTATATGAACGACGACATAATGACATGATAACAACATGACGACACTATGACGACGCTATGACGACGCTATGACGACACTATGACGACACTATGACGACACTATGACGACACTATGACGACACTATGACGACACTATGACGACACTATGACGACACTATGACGACACGACACTATGATGACACTATGACGACACTATGACGACACTATGACGACACTATGACGACACTATGACGACACTATGACGACACTATGACGACACGACACTATGACGACACTATGACGACACTATGACGACACTATGACGACACTATGACGACACTATGAAGACACTATGACGACACTATGACGACACTATGACGACACTATGACGACACTATGACGACACTATGATGACACTATGAAGACGCTATGAAGACACTATGACACTATGACGACACTATGACGACACTATGACGACACTATGACGACACTATGACGACACTATGACGACACTATGACGACACTATGACGACACTATGACGACACTATGACGACACTATGACGACACTATGACGACACTATGACGACACTATGACGACGCCATGATGACGTCGACGACATAAAGACATTATAACGACATGACGTCAACACTATGACGCTATGATCAACATGTCGTCATAATGTCGTCTTGTCGTCGACGTCATCATGGCGTCGTTCATATAGTCATGTCGTCATAAAGTCGTCATAATGTCGTTATAATGTCGTTGTAGTGTCGTCATAATGTCATTATAGTGTCGTCATAATGTCGTCATAATGTCATAATGTCGTCGTTCATATAGTCATGTCGTCATGTCGTCATCATGGTGTCATTATGTCGTTGTTTATATAGTCATGTCGTCATAATGTCGTCATAGTGTCGTCATAGTGTCGTCATATTGTCGTCATAATGGCGTCATAATGTCGGCATAATGTCGTTTTGTCGTCGACGTCATCATGGTGTCGTCATAATGTCGTCTTATATAGTCATGTCGTCATAATGTCGTCATAATGTCGTCATAATGTCGTTATAGTGTCGTTATTGTGTACTCATAGTGTCGTCATAGCAGAGTCATAGTGTCGTCATGTCGTCATAGTGTCGTCATAATGTCGTCATAGTGTCGTCATATTGTCGTCATAGTGTCGTCATATTGTCGTCATAATGGCGTCATAATGTCGGCATAATGTCGTCTTGTCGTCGACGTCATCATGGTGTCGTCATAATGTCGTCTTATATAGTCATGAAGTCATAATGTCGTCATCATGTTGTCATTATGTCGTTGTTCATACAGTCATGTCGTTATAGTGTCGTCATAATGTCGTCATAATGTCGTTATAGTGTCGTTATAGTGTCGTCATAATGTCGTCATAATGTCGTCATAGTGTCGTCATAGTGTCGTCATAGTGTCGTCATAATGTCGTCATAGTGTCGTCATATTGTCGTCATAATGGCGTCATAATGTCGGCATAATGTCGTCTTGTCGTCGACGTCATCATGGTGTCATAATGTCGTCTTTTATATAGTCATGTCGTCATAATGTCGTCTTTTATATAGTCATTTCGTCATAATGTCGTCATAATGTCGTTATAGTGTCGTCATAGTGTCGTCATAGTGTCGTCATAGCGGAGTCATAGTGTCGTCAAGGTATCGTCATAATGTCGTCATAATGTCGTCATGTCGTCATCATGTTGTCATTATGTCGTTGTTCATACAGTCATGTCGTTATAGTGTCGTCATAATGTCGTTATAGTGTCGTTAGAGTGTCGTCATAATGTCGTCATAATGTCGTCATAGTGTCGTCATAGTATCGTCATAATGTCGACACAATGACGTCATAGTTTCGTCATAGTGTCGTCATAGTGTCGTCATAGTGTCGTCATAATGTCGTCATAGTGTCGTCATAGTGTCGTCATATTGTCGTCATAATGGCGTCATAATGTCGGCATAATGTCGTCTTGTCGTCGACGTCATCATGGTGTCATAATGTCGTCTTTTATATAGTCATGTCGTCATAATGTCGTCTTTTATATAGTCATGTCGTCATAATGTCGTCATAATGTCGTCATAGTGTCGTCATAGTGTCGTCATAGCGGAGTCATAGTGTCGTCAAGGTATCGTCATAATGTCGTCATAATGTCGTCATGTCGTCATCATGTTGTCATTATGTCGTTGTTCATATAGTCATGTCGTTATAGTGTCGGCATAATGTCGTCCTAATGTCGTCGTTCATATAGTCATGTTGTCATAATGTCGTCATAATGTCTTCATAATGTCGTCATAGTGGCGTCATAGTGTCGTCATAGAGTCGGCATAATGTCGTTATAATGTCGTCCTAATGTCGTCGTTTATATAGTCATGTCGTCATAATGTCGTCATAATGGCGTCATAATGTCGGCATAGTGTCGTTATAATGTCGTCATAATTTCGTCATAATGTCGTCATAGTGTTCTCATAGTGTCGTCATAGTGTCGTCCTAGTGTTGTTATAGTGTTGTCATAGTGTCGTCATAGTGTTGTCATAGTGTCGTTATATTATCGTCATAGTGTCGTCATAATGTCGTCATAATGTCGTCATGTCGTCATCATGTTGTCATTATGTCGTTGTTCATATAGTCATGTCGTCATAGTGTCTTCATAATGTCGTTATAGTGTCGGCATAATGTCGTCATAATGTCGTCCTAATGTCGTCGTCATAATGTCCTCGTCGTGTCGTCATCGTCATCATCGTTTCATCATTGTGTCATAGTGTCGTCATAGTGTCGTCATAATGTCGTCATGACGTCATCATGTTGTCATTATGTCGTTGTTCATATAGTCATGTCGTTATAGTGTCGGCATAATGTCGTCCTAATGTCGTCGTTTATATAGTCATGTTGTCATAATGTCGTCATAATGTCATCATAATGTCGTCATAATGTCGTCATAATGTCTTCATATTGTCGTCATAGTGGCGTCATAGTGTCGTCATAGTGTCGGCATAATGTCGTCCTAATGTCGTCGTTCATATAGTCATGTCGTCATAATGTCGTCATAATGGCGTCATAATGTCGGCATAATGTCGTCTTGTCGTCGACGTCATCATGGCGTCGTCATAATGTCGTTCATATAGTCATGTCGTCATAATGTCGTCATAGTGTCGTTATAATGTCGTCATAATTTCGTCATAATGTCGTCATAGTGTCGTCATAGTGTCGTCATAGTGTCGTCCTAGTGTTGTTATAGTGTTGTCATAGTGTCGTCATAGTGTTGTCATAGTGTCGTTATAGTATCGTCATAGTGTCGTCATAATGTCGTCATAATGTCGTCATGTCGTTATCATGTTGTCATTATGTCGTTGTTCATATAGTCATGTCGTCAAATGTCGTCATAGTGTCTTCATAATGTCGTTATAGTGTCGGCATAATGTCGTCATAATGTCGTCCTAATGTCGTCGTCATAATGTCCTCGGCGTGTCGTCATTGTCATCATCGTTTCATCATTGTGTCATAGTGTCGTCATAGTGTCGTCATAATGTCGTCATGTCGTCATCATGTTGTCATTATGTCGTCGTTCATATAGTCATGTCGTCATAATGTCGTCATAGTGTCGTCATAATGTCGTTATAGTGTCGGCATAATGTCGTCATCATCGTGTCGGCATCATGTCGTCGGCAGGCTTTGTCATCATGTCGTCGTCGTCGTCGTCGTCGTCTCCGATTCAGATTCAGATTCAGATTTTGATTCCGATTTCGATTTAGATTCGGAATTCGATTCCGATTCCGATTCTGATTCAGATTTAGATTCAGATTCATATTCTGATTCCTATTCAGAATAAGATACCAATTCCGATTCAGATACGTATTCCGATTCCGATTCCTATTCCCATTCTTATTCATATTCAGATTCAGATTCAGATTTAGATTCAGATGGATACTACGGGATACTGATACTTATACGGATACTACAGGAGACATACAGATACTGATACGGGATACTGATACGGATACTGATATGAATACTGATACGGATTCTGATACGGATACGGGATAAGGGATACTGATAATGGATACTGATACGGACACTAATAGTGATACAGATACTGATACAGGATACTGATACGGATTCTGATACGGATAAGGGATAAGGGATACTGATAATGGATACTGATACGGACACTGATAGTGATACAGATGCTGATACAGGATACTGATACTGATACAACGGGATACTGATACGGATACAAATACGGGAAACTGATACGGGATACTGATACGGATACAACAGGATACTGATAACAACAGGATACTGATAGGGATACTGCGGGTGCTGATACGGATACTGATACGGAAACTAGATACTGATTCGAGATACTGATACTGATACGGGATACTAACACTGATACGGATACTGATACTGATACGACATACTGATTGGTTGTGGTTGTAGTATTTGTTGTGGTTGTGGTATTTGTTGTGGTTGTTGTTGTAGTTTTTTTTGTGGTGGTGGTATTTGTTGTGGTTGTGGTTGTGGTAATTGTATTTGTTGTGGTTGTAGTATTTGTTGTGGTTGTGGTATTTGTTGTGGTTGTGGTTGTGGTATTTGTTGTGGTTGTGTTGTGGTATTTGTTGTGGTTGTGGTTGTGGTGTGGTATTTGTATTTGTTGTGGTTGTGGTTGTGGTGTGGTATTTGTATAATTTGTGGTTGTGGTATTTGTTGTGGTTGTGGTTGTGGTTGTGGTTGTGGTATTTGTTGTGGTTGTGGTTGTGGTGTGGTATTTGAATTTGTTGTGGTTGTGGTTGTAGCTGTTGTATTTGTTGTGGTTGTGGTTGTTGTATTTGTTTGGGTTGTGGTTGTGGTTGTGGTTGTAGTATTTGTTGTGGTTGTGGTATTTGTTGTGGTTGTGGTATTTGTTGTGGTTGTGGTTGTGGGTGTGGTGTGGTATTTGTATTTGTTGTGGTTGTGGTTGTGGTATTTGTATTTGTTGTGGTTGTGGTTGTGGTGTGGTATTTGTATTTGTTGTGGTTGTGGTATTTGTTGTGGTTGTGGGTGTGGTGTGGTATTTGTATTTGTTGTGGTTGTGGTTGTGGTATTTGTATTTGTTGTGGTTGTGGTTTGGTATTTGTATTTGTTGTGGTTGTGGTTGTGGTATTTGTTGTGGTTGTGGTTGTGGTTGTGGTTGTGGTATTTGTTTTGGTTGTGGTATTTGTTTTGGTTGTGGTTGTAGTTTTTTTTGGTGGTGGTATTTGTTGTGGTTGTGGTTGTGGTTGTGGTTGTGGTATTTGTTGTGGTTGTGGTATTTGTTGTGGTTGTGGCTGTGGTGTGGTATTTGTATTTGTTGTGGTGTGGTATTTGTATTTGTTGTGGTTGTGGTTGTGGTTGTAGTTGTGGTGATAGTTGTGTGGTGGTTGTGGTTGTGGTATTAGTATTTGTTGTGGTTGTGGTATTTGTTGTGGTTGTGGGTGTGGTGTGGTATTTGTATTTGTTGTGGTTGTGGTTGTGGTTGTGGTATTTGTATTTGATGTGGTTGTGGTTACGGTGTGGTATGGGTATTTGTTGTGGTTGTGGTATTTGTTGTGGTGTGGTATTTGTATTTGTTGTGGTGTGGTATTTGTATTTGTAGTGGTTGTGGAATTTGTTGTGGTTGTGGTTGTAGTGTGGTATTTGTATTTGTTGTGGTTGTGGTTGTGGTGTGGTATTTGTATTTGTTGTGGTTGTGGTTGTGGTATTTGTTGTGGTTGTGGTTGTGGTATTTGTTGTGGTTATGGTTGTGGTATTTGTTGTGGTTGTGGTATTTGTTGTGGTTGTGGTATTTGTTGTGGTTGTGGTATTTGTTGTGGTTGTGGTTGTGGTGTGGTATTTGTATTTGTTGTGGTTGTGGTTGTGGTGTGGTATTTGTATTTGTTGTGGATGTGGTTGTGGTTGTGGTGTTGTATTTGTTGTAGCTGTGGTGATAGTTGTGTGATGGTTGTGGTGTTGTATTTTTGTGGTTGTAGTATTTGTTGTAGTTGTGGTTGTGGTAATTGTTGTAGCTGTGGTGATAGTTGTGTGTTAGTTGTGGCTGTGGTCGTGGATGTGGTTGTTGTTGTGGTATTTGTTGTAGTTGTGGTGATAGTTGTGTGATGGTTGTGGTTGTGGTAGTGGTGTGGTATTTGTTGTGATATTGGTTGTGGTATTTGTTGCGCTTGTGGTTGTGGTGTTGTATTTGTATTTGTTGTGGTTGTGGTTGTGGTATTTGTTGTGGTTGTGGTATTATTTGTGGTTGCGGTTGTGGTGTGGTATTGGTATTTGTTGTGGTTGTGGTGATGGTTGTGGTTGTGGTGATGTATTTGTAGTGGTTGTAGTTGTGGTTTGGTATTTATATTTGTTGTGGTTGTGGTATTTGTTATGGTTGTGGTAGTGGTGTGGTATTTGTATTTATTGTGGTTGTGGTTGTGGTGTGGCATTTGTTGTGGTTGTGGTATTTGTTGTGGTTGTGGTATTTGTATTTGTTGTGGTTGTGGTTGTGGTTGTAGTATTTGTTGTGGTTGTGGTATTTGTTGTGGTTGTGGTTGTAGTATTTGTTGTGGTTGTGTTGTGGTATTTGTTGTGGTGTGGTATTTGTATATGTTGTGGTTGTGTTTTTGTTGTGGTTGTGGTTGTGGTTGTGGTATTCGTTGTGGTGTGGTATTTGAATTTGTTGTGGTTGTGGTTGTGGCTGTTGTATTTGTTGTGGTTGTAGTTGTGGGTGTGGTGTGGTATTTGTATTTGTTGTGGTTGTGGTTGTGGTATTTGTATTTGTTGTGGTTGTGGTTTGGTATTTGTATTTGTTGTGGTTGTGGTTGTGGTATTTGTTGTGGTTGTGGTTGTGGTTGTGGTTGTGGTATTTGTTTTGGTTGTGGTTGTAGTTTTTTTGGTGGTGGTATTTGTTGTGGTTGTGGTTGTGGTTGTGGTATTTGTTGTGGTTGTGGTATTTGTTGTGGTTGTGGCTGTGGTGTGGTATTTGTATTTGTTGTGGTGTGGTATTTGTATTTGTTGTGGTTGTGGTTGTGGTTGTAGTTGTGGTGATAGTTGTGTGGTGGTTGTGGTTGTGGTATTAGTATTTGTTGTGGTTGTGGTATTTGTTGTGGTTGTGGGTGTGGTGTGGTATTTGTATTTGTTGTGGTTGTGGTATTTGTATTTGATGTGGTTGTGGTTGTGGTGTGGTATTTGTTGTGGTTGTGGTATTTGTTGTGGTGTGGTATTTGTATTTGTTGTGGTGTGGTATTTGTATTTGTTGTGGTGTGGTATTTGTATTTGTAGTGGTTGTGGAATTTGTTGTGGTTGTGGTTGTAGTGTGGTATTTGTATTTGTTGTGGTTGTGGTTGTGGTGTGGTATTTGTATTTGTTGTGGTTGTGGTTGTGGTATTTGTTGTGGTTGTGGTTGTGGTATTTGTTGTGGTTATGGTTGTGGTATTTGTTGTGGTTGTGGTATTTGTTGTGGTTGTGGTATTTGTTGTGGTTGTGGTATTTGTTGTGGTTGTGGTTGTGGTGTGGTATTTGTATTTGTTGTGGTTGTGGTTGTGGTGTGGTATTTGTATTTGTTGTGGATGTGGTTGTGGTTGTGGTGTTGTATTTGTTGTAGCTGTGGTGATAGTTGTGTGATGGTTGTGGTGTTGTATTTTTGTGGTTGTAGTATTTGTTGTAGTTGTGGTTGTGGTAATTGTTGTAGCTGTGGTGATAGTTGTGTGTTAGTTGTGGTTGTGGTCGTGGATGTGGTTGTTGTTGTGGTATTTGTTGTAGTTGTGGTGATAGTTGTGTGATGGTTGTGGTTGTGGTTGTGGTGTGGTATTTGTTGTGATATTGGTTGTGGTATTTGTTGCGCTTGTGGTTGTGGTGTGGTATTTGTATTTGTTGTGGTTGTGGTTGTGGTATTTGTTGTGGTTGTGGTATTATTTGTTGTTGCGGTTGTGGTGTGTTATTGGTATTTGTTGTGGTTGTGGTGATGGTTGTGGTTGTGGTGATGTATTTGTAGTGGTTGTAGTTGTGGTGTGGTATTTATATTTGTTGTGGTTGTGGTATTTGTTATGGTTGTGGTAGTGGTGTGGTATTTGTATTTGTTGTGGTTGTGGTTGTGGTGTGGCATTTGTTGTGGTTGTGGTATTTGTTGTGGTTGTGGTATTTGTTGTGGTTGTGGTTGTGGTATTTGTTGTAGTTGTGGTGATAGTTGTGTGATGGTTGTGGTTGTGGTTGTGGTGTGGTATTTGTTGTGGTTGTGGTATTTGTTGTGATTTTAGTTGTGGTATTTGTTGTGGTTGTGGTTGTGGTGTGGTATTTGTATTTGTTGTGGTTGTGGTTGTGGTGTGGTATTTGTATTTGTTGTGGTTGTGGTTGTGGTATTTGTTGTGGTTGTGGTTGTGGTATTTGTTGTGGTTGTGGTTGTGGTATTTGTTGTGGTTGTGGTTGTGGTATTTGTTGTGGTTGTGGTATTTTTTGTGGTTGTGGTTGTGGTGTGGTATTGGTATTTGTTGTGGTTGTGGTTGTGGTGATGGTTGTGGTTTTGGTGATGTATTTTTGTGGTTGTGGTATTTGTTGTAGTTGTGGTTGTGGTATTTGTTGTAGCTGTGGTGATAGTTGTGTGTTGGTTGTGGTTGTGGTAGTGGTTGTGGTTGTTGTTGTGGTATTTGTTGTAGTTGTGGTGATAGTTGTGTGATGGTTATGGTTGTGGTTGTGGTTGTGGTGTGGTATTTGTTGTGGTTGTGGTTGTGGTTGTAGTATTTGTTGTGTTTGTGGTGTGGTATTTGTATTTGTTGTGGTTGTGGTTGTGGTACATGTTGTGGTTGTAGTTGTGGTGTGGTATTTGTATTTGTTGTGATTGTGGTTGTGGTGTGGTATTTGTATTTGTTGTGATTGTGGTTGTGGTGTGGTATTTGTTGTGGTTGTGGTATTTGTTGTGGATGTGGTATTTGTTGTGGATGTGGTATTTGTTGTGGTTGTGGTTGTGGTATTTGTTGTAGTTGTGGTTGTGGTATTTGTTGTGGTTATGGTTGTGGTTGTGGTTGTTGTTGTGGTATTTGTTGTAGTTGTGGTGATAGTTGTGTGATGGTTGTGGTTGTGGTTGTGGTTGTGGTGTGGAATTTGTTGTGGTTGTGGTTGTAGTATTGGTTGTGGTGTGGTATTTGCATTTGTTGTGGTTGTGATTGTGGTATTTGTTGTGGTTGTGGTTGTGGTGTGGTATTTGTATTTGTTGTGGTTGTGGTATTTGTTGTAGTTGTGGTTGTGGTATTTGTTGTGGTTATGGTTGTGGTTGTGGTTGTTGTTGTGGTATTTGTTGTAGTTGTGGTGATAGTTGTGTGATGGTTGTGGTTGTGGTGTGGTATTTGTATTTGTTGTGGTTGTGGTTGTGGTATTTGTTGTGGTTGTGGTGATGTTAGTGGTTGTGGTTGTGGTATTTGTATTTGTTGTGGTTGTGGTTGTGGTGTGGTATTTGTTGTGGTTGTGGATGTGGTATTTTGTATTTGTTGTGGTTGTGGTTGTGGTGTGGTTGTGGTTGTAGTTGTGGTTGTGGTATTTGTTGTGGTTGTGGTATTTGTTGCGGTTGTGGTTGTGGTTGTGGTTGTAGTATTTGTTGTGGTTGTGGTATTTGTTGTGGTTGTGGTTGTGGTGTGGTATTTGTATTTTTTGTGGTTGTGGTTGTGGTATTTGTTGGTGTTGTGGTTGTGGTGTGGTATTTGTATTTGTTGTGGTTGTGGTGATGGTTGTGGTTGTGGTTGTGGTATTTGTATTTGTTGTGGTTGTGGTTGTGGTGTGGTATTTGTTGTGGTTGTGGTTGTGGTTATGGTATTTTGTATTTGTTGTGGTTGTGGTTGTGGTGTGGTATTTGTTGTAATTGTGGTATTTGTTGTGGTTGTGGTTGTGGTATTTGTTGTGGTTGTGGTATTTGTTGTGGTTGTGGTGTGGTATTTGTTGTTGTTGTGGTGACGGTTTTGGTTGTGGTGTGTTATTTGTTGTGGTTGTGGTGATGGTTTTGGTTGTGGTGTGGTATTTGTTGTAGTTGTGGTTGTGGTTGATGTATTTGTTGTGGTTATGGTTGTGGTTGTGGTTGTGGTATTTGTATTTGTTGTGGTTGTGGTGTGGTATTGGTTGTGGTTGTGGTGTTTGTTGTGGTTGTGGTTGTGGTTGTGGTTGTGGTATTTGTTGTGGTTGTGGTTGTGGTTGTAGTTGTGGTGATAGTTGTGTGATGGTTGTGGTTGTGGTATTTGTTGTGGTTGTGGTATTTGTTGTGGTTGTGGTTGTGGTATTTGTTATGGTTGTGGTTTTGGTTGTGGTGATGGTTGTGATTGTGGTGATGGTTGTGGTTGTGGTTGTGGTTATGGTTGTGGTTGAGGTTGTAGTTGTGGTTGTGGTGTGGTCAGTGTCAGTGTCAGTGTCAGTGTCAGGTTTTTTTTTTATCAAATTATAGCATGCTTCACAGTTAGTACTACATGCGGTTAAAGGTCACAATAAAATTTAAAAGTGGTTTAAGTAGGACCATACACATCGATAACAACAATGACGGAGAGATAAATAATAAAATTTACAGCAATTAGAAGTTGCTGTAGGCGTAGTAAAAACAAGTTAGTAACATTAACATGAACGGAAAAATATTCAAATTAATATAGGCACTTATGTACAAACTTAATTACACACAAAAGTATCACAGTTAAAAGAATGTTGATGTGCAAAGTTTAAAATTTTAGTACTTTTGAAGATATAGGTGTAAATAAGGTTGAAACTTATTTGGGACCATCAATTGCCTAATGGTGACCTACGATTTAAATTTCATTAAAATCGGAAGAGTAGTTTTTAAGATATGTTGGTTCGCAGAAATGCGGTTTACAATTTTTTATCTTTTTCCAACTATAATATCTCGGTTTGTCTCACTTTAAACATGCATAGGACCTTTTTTATGCAGAATTATGGGAAAATATTTTTGTCAAAAACATTTCTCTTCAAAAAAATAAACTGTTTTGCGAGAAAAGGTTAAAAAAATATTTTTTTTAGATTTTATGGAGGAGGGAGGGGGCCACTCCCCCCCCCCCCCCCTCAAGAGGTGGGAACTTTACTGTTTCTTACTACTACACCCTTGAGTTTTTTCGCAAAGTTTCAATACTTTATAAATTATTTACCCTATTATTCCTTATTTTCCTGGACTAAATAGAGTTCACAGTCAACACTATTAGCAGCTTTCCATACTACACGCATCCGCTATTTCCGCTTTTTTCCCCCTCTTGCATTAGAGTTGCTATGACATATTATACATCGAATTAAAGGTAATAAAATAATCTACACGTTTTATTTCACCACATTTTTAGTGCTGACCCCGTGGAAAAAAGTTATTATCAAAATTGTTCAGAGTAGAAAAAAGAAATGTCGATTTTTTACCATATTTTATAACTTTTGGTACACTTTGACTGCGAAAAGCATATTGATATGGGTATCAAATTAAAGAGGACAGTGTATAGAAGACTTTAAAAAACACCGCACATCGTTATCACTCTTTGTTCCGGAGATATTGGCGTTACAGTGAATAGGCCAAATTTGGGTCTTCAATAAGGGGTGGTGGGGGAAGCAAGCGGTGGCACTCGATATGATAATATGGAAAATGCTTCCCTAAACCCCTTCTAAACGATGGTGTAAAGAAAGTTTAGTATTTAATTTCCCCCCCCCCCTTTTTTGCTTATTTGTACTGGCCTAAAGAGAATCAAATAAGCACAGAAGGTTGAAACTTATATGGCACCAACAATGGGCTAATTATGACCTACCATACAAAATCAATATTTCATTAAAAATCGGAAAAGGAGTTTTTAAGATAAGTTGGTTCACAAAAATTAAACGATTGACTGACAGACAGACACGGAACCAAATAGACTTCCAATTTGTGTGGCACAGCTTCCTCGCATCCTAGCACGTATACTCTATTGATTTTATGCTTTTACAAGCCATATTATTGTATAATTTATTTAATTGTTCCCCCGTTTTTTTAATGCCGAAATTGTTTAGATCTTTACATAAATTTAGTATCAATGTAAGTGTGATTTAAAAAGAGCGCAGACGGTTGAAATTAATCTGGGGCTATCTGCGGGTTACTTTCGACAAACTATCTAAATGTCGTAAAAATCAAATAACTACTTTCGAAGATATAGGTATGTATATAAACGTATGTTTGTGCGCTTGTAGAAGAGAAACAAATAGGCACAGAAAGTTGAAACTTATATGGGACCAACAATGGGCTAATTATGACCTACCATTCAAATTTCATTAAGATATGTTGGTTCGCAAAAATTAAACGATTGACCGACAGACAGACACGGAATCAAAAATGTTCCCTGATGCCTGAAACAGATTTCTGTATTAGAATTTTTGAAATCGGAGACATCAAACATTTTTGTTTTATTAAAACGTTCGTATAGCTTCCGTTACTTTTGGTAAGCTCGGAAGTAAACGTACCGTTAATTTAGATCAGTTAAAGTCGTAATAAATTTAATAGCCTGAGGCTTCACATGTAGATAAACCAATCTAGTATCATTTCCTTAATATTTTACTACGCACTTAGATCATAGATAATGTAAAATTGTAATATATATATATATATATATATATATATATATATATATATATATATATATATATATATATATATATATATATATATATACATATATATATATATATATATATATATATATATATATATATATATATATATATATATATATATATATATATATATATATAACGCATCTTGGGTTATAAAAAATGTTTTTTTAAAAATTAAAACGTATTTAATATAGAAGGAAAAAAAATAAATTATATGATACATATATGTTACTTTACAACTATGTAGTAAGTAGCTTGACACACCCCAATGAATATTCCAAAGTAATTATCCACTCATTTAATTATAAAACTGTAATTATTGTTAGCTTATAAATAAGAAACACTTGCCTACCCACTCAACTATAACACATAACAACATAGAATGTTAGAAATATGTGTATTATACGTAAGATGTTCTTTTTTTAAAAAAAAGAGCAGCCAAGTGTAAATTCTTCCTGCCGGGTTTTAGTTCCGCTTATAAATTTCCACGCATAAAGGACTATTTTTTGCCTCAGGGTATCAAAAGTGAGAAAGAAATCCAAAAAATATTTCCTTAAAAAAATAATCTACCATGTATATTAAGATGATCTTAAAATACGTTCATCTTTAGTGAATATATTCAGTATGTATATACAGATGGAGTTGCTTATCGGTGTGAAGTGATATATATATATATATATTTGTAATCTACTCTTCAATCCCTTTTATTTGTTATCTCACTCAAAATTAAAAAAAAATCGCGCGACATGAATTATCCGCCACTTTGGATTTGAACAGGTGATAATTTTGAGTTCGCTATATTTTCCCTGTGTGCGCGTCAAAACTATCTTTAATACTAGAAAGTTTAATTTTATCTCTTTTGATTTAAAAGTTATTTGAACCGTAAAGAGTGGACAGACAGACAGACTATAAGGGTTTTACCAACGAAACCCTAAAAATCGGTCCGAGACAACTCAAGCAAACTATCTCATATACGAGTTCATAATTACTTAGCCCAGTGTTTTCCATTTATTAGTTTTCGTGTTTTCGTAGTTATATTTAATTATTGTTGAATATTTTATTAAAATTTATAATAAAAATAACTACTTCTCGGCGGGGAATCGAACCCGGGTCTCTCTTCATCCGTGTTTAAAGCTATTTTTTCAGGAACTAGATGTTTCCCGGGAAAACAGCTTTTATCATTAGATTCATATTTAAATGGGACTATACGATTTAGAATTTTTAATCAAAATAGTCGTAAACGATTTAGAGAAATTCTTTTCAGAATTTTAAGGGGTAGCGCCCCCAAATTTGGAGCTAAGATTCATTTCTCGATGCCAAATTTCGTCAAAATTAGCCCAATAGTTTAGGCTTCACGTGTCTGTATAGACAGACGCCAGACGACAGACATTTCAGACAGGGGACCTCAAAACGTGTAAATCCATAATCTCAAAATCAAAATCGAATTTTCGCACTATCACAATACTTTCTCTTTATATGAGAAAGTAAAAAATTAAAAAGATTATTTCTTTCTTAAATAGTCAATATTAGAAAATTATTGTACTATTTGGGTACAGAGTACATCTTTTTTTTTTAAAAGTAATACTTTTTTAAATCTTTAATTACGAACAAGCAGAAGATTTTATAAAGACAGGCTTTACTTCGAAAAACGGATTTTTTTTTCTCGTAACACGTATTGGCAACTTGACCCAGGGAACCTGTATATATATTATATATATATATATATATATATATATATATATATATATATATATATATATATATATATATATATATATATATATATTTAAAAAAAAACAAAACTACTTTTTTGGACTCAGGCACTATATTTTTATTACTATAAAATAACCGCTGATTAAAAGTAAAGATACTTCTTTAGATTGTTACTCCCTTATGTTACTTTAGAATATGAGTTTAACTATTAAGGCAAAGGGATGTTTAGTCCAATGTACTTTGGGACAAAGGAATATCACACTTCTGTTTTTATAAGGGGAGTAACAATCTAAAGAAGAACATTCTGTAAACCTTCTTTAGATTGTTACCCTTCTCTGTTTTTTTATAAAGGGAGTAACAATCTAAAGACGTGCCAAATTAAGACGCCTTATATACCTACTTTTCCTATTATTTTGAACATAATAGTAACTGGCGCGTTATTAAAGAATTCATGTTAAATACAACTTTTATTACAGTTGTGACAAAAGTTGAATAGTAATAATCAAAATGGTTAAAGTATTAACTATAATTAATAATACCTAAATGTAAAAAATCTTATTATAGCTATTAATATTAATAAAATACACATAAAACTGATAAGATAAAAGAATTATCTCTTATAATTTGTTTTGAAAAAAAAAATTGAACACGATCTGATAATAAAAAATGATTCCACTTTCGATTTCACCCGAATTAATATTTTCTGAATGTGGAAGAGCTTTCGAAACTAAATTAAATGCAGAAACGAGAAATCTGATATTTTCAAACTTCATAATTATAGCGTTTAAAAAAACCCCTCCCAAAAATATTACAACTGTTTATTTTCTATTTAATAAACTACACTCAATGTAAAAACAGATATCAGATTTTTCTATATAAAGATCTTTACAAAACATATACATACAATATTTAAATTATACTTATTAAGTTTCTTTAAATAAATTAATATATTTACAAAAATTATTTTAACATTACAAGACATTTAAATTCATATCGTGTTACTTCTGTAGTTTTTTTGTTTTTTTAAACGATAATTATCAGGTCTTTAAATAGATTTTTTTTTTAAATTCTAATTTTGCTTAAAGGGATATTTAATTTCAGGTTTGTAAGTGAAAAAAAAACTAACTAAACAAATCCTTGAATAGTTATTTTCTAAATGAAGATTAAGCTCCAGTTTCACTTTTTCAACATGGTATTAATATGTACATTTATTTTTCATTCTATTTTTTTTTTTTTTTTTTTTTTTTTTTCACACTTTCTCTTAATTGTTTCTTAACTTCTTATTAAAAAATTTTTTTTTTTCTTTGCAACTTTTTTGTTACTTTCTCATATAAAGAGAAAGTATTGTGATGGCGCAAAAATTCGATTTTAATGAATTTACACGTTTTGAGGTCCCTTGAGTCCATAAAAGTCAGTGCAAACGAGCGGAGTCTAAACTACTGGGCCGAAATTTGGTATACATGTTCAGAAAAATCCCCCGAGGTAAAATGGAGAAGTTAATTTTAGCTCCAAATTTAGGAGAGCTACTCCTCAAAAACTCTAAAAAAAAGACGAGAGAAATAATTATTTATCGAATAAATCTAGTTCCTGAGAAAATATGTAGCTTTAAACGCGGATGGAGAGAGGCCACCGGGGTTCGATTCCCTACGGAGAAAAAGTTAAATAATAAATATAATCGAGTAGTCTCCTGAGTCCCGACGGTAATCGAAATAATTTGATATTGCTAAGTTAAGCCAACCACATTTATTCCAATAGAAATAAATGTTTGTTTTGATTTGTTGGTCTATAAATAGATATAATAATTTATCTAAATAAAGAGAGACAATTCTATTAAAACCTAACATAAGTGTATAGAGAAAGTATGTGATAGTTTTACACGTTTTAAGGTCCCCTGAGTCCAATAAAGGAGGTTTTTAAAACATGTCTGTCCGTGCAGACGCGTAGAACCAAACTAATGGCCCGATTTCGATGAAATATCAACTTAAAATATACAATTAAACATTAAACTTCCAACTTAAACTCTACATAAGTTGAAAAAGAAAGGAATTTAATTGTAATATCTTGATATAAATATTTATATAAAATAATAATTTATAGTCACTTCTTTAGACTGTTACTCCACTTATAAAAAAAAACAGAAGGGAGTAACAATCTAAAGAAGATGTACGGAATGATCTTCTTTAGACTGTTACTCCCCTTATAAAAACAGAAGTGTGATATTCATATGTCCCAAAGTACATTAGACTGAACATTTCTTTGTCTTAATAGTTTTTTAGGCACTGTTATTTATATTCCAACAAAGCAAAGGAGACTAATACTCTAAAGAAGTACCCATTTATAAATGTATATTTATAGATTTATAATATATGTTCATAGTTTTTGGGAGTTCCTTCCTTAGTAATTTAAAATTCAGTTTGGACTATTAAAGCCACCTGACGTGTCTCTTTGGGAGTGAAAGCATTAATAATACAGCCCAACTCAAAATAAATAACTAATTCAGTGTTGCCTTTCTTTTTTTAAAAAAAGCTCTTAGGAAAAACTTGGTTTTAGCTCCGGAAGTGATCGTCTCCTGAATAATTTAAAATTCGTATAATTTTTATGAATTTTTAAGTACGACTTCTCTTCTAGCCGTTCACACTCCTAACTTGGTCCTCACTATAATTGGAGCTTTTATTAGGCTTCAGGAACCTATAAACGAGCTGTAAAAAAACTGAACAGAAAAATGGATCCGGCCGTTCTGTTCGGATTTCCGTCCATTGTCCCTACACATAGGGTGTGTGTGGTCGATGAGCAGGTTCCGCGCTCATCAGAACTGAACGCGATAACTGATAATTTGTCCGATTCACCTATTCAACAATTCATCATAATTAAATTTAGCATTCAAGGTTCAGAAAAATCAAACGGAATCAGAAAAATCGAAAAAGGTCCCAATTTAAAAGTAGCATTTAAGTAAACATCTGACCATATAAGTCATTTTCCGAATCTAGTAGAAGAGTTTAGTTTAAAGAATCCAGTTCCTGAGAAAATAGTAATGTCCTCGAAAGGTGGGAGGTTAGAGGTTCAGTAATAATTAAACGTAACTACGACAACTTGAAGAAAATTATAAATAGAAAACACTGGACTAAGTAATTATATACTCGTATAGGAGAAAATTTAACTCGAGTTGATGTCATAAAGTGTTTACGGATCGTCTAGGGCAGTGATCCCCAACCTGTGGTCCGCGGGACTGTTCCAGGTGGTCCGCGGAAAGATTTACAAAACAACCAAGAAACAAATTAATTAAATGTATCGAGTCAAATATCTACAGCTAATAGAATTAAATTTGGAATAAAATAAGACAGGGCTAGTCTGAGGTATAAATCCGATAATGCGTCACAGAGTATCGGGAATCAAGAGGCTGTACCTTGTGGTCCGCGGGTACAAAAAGGTTGGGAAACACTGGTCTAGGGCAGTGTTTGCCAAATGTTTTTTTAGGGTCCGTAGGCAAAACCAAGGACCCTTATATTTTCCTGCGTGTTTCTGTCCGTCCGTCCGGTCGCCTGCTCTCACGGCTACACCTTTCGTCCGATCACTTTGAAATTTGGCATGTATGTGTCTTGTACCTACCCACATATTTTCAAAATATAGCGACTTAAAAAAGATATTTTTTAAAAAAAATAGGGTAAACAAACTTAAGGTTTAAAATATTTTTATTATTTTTCGACACCGTGAGGGGTATATCATATGAAAGGGTACGTCGAGCTGATTACAAAAATATATAATTCTTTGGTTATAACTTTGATAGGGCGAGCGTAGGCGAGTTTGAAGCGACTGTAAAACGTGCCCTCCCCCCTCTATCTCACTTATGTGAAGTGCAAAAAATCTTAAATAATTCCTGAACATTCTTTGACCAAAAGTAAAGATACCACTTTTTGGAAATTTCGAAAAAAAATATTATTTTATTTTTTATTGACAAAATACGTTTTTTTATAATTATGGTCTTTTCGATGTATTTATATGGTTGTAGTCTGGTTCAGTGGCAAAAAAATACTTTATCGGAAGTTTGTTTATGTTTTTTGAGAATATCAGACCCATAGGATAGTTCAAAGAAAGTTTTTTAGCATTTTAAAAAACACCATCAATATATAGGTTACTACTTAAACTATACAGTGTGGCCTACGGACCCTTGCTGTGTGCTGACTAGCACACACTTGACCTATTTATTACACTTTATGCAGGGCCATCCTGGACCCCATGATGATAGGTCTACTGGATCCCCAATTTACAGGGGGGGGGGCAGGGATCTAAGGGTCCGTCTCCCGGGACATTTTTGAAAATTACATGTCTGGAAATCACTTTCTACGAAATTTGACATTTACCATCATAAACAGTTACCATGATTTTTATGGAAACCATAATAAAAAGTTAGTAAATACTGGATATTATGCACATATTATATAATGTAGACGATGTTTATTTTAATACTTTTTCTGTACCTTCATCAGTTCAAACATGAAAAAATAACATTCTCAGTTTAGTTGTTTTTATTTTTTTAATTTAAATGACTAGAAATAGGTGCCAGACCAGGGTTGGGGTTAGGGTGGGCGTGCTTTATGATGTGAAGCGTCATTTTACCTGATAAAAACATACTCTTATAATAAATAATATAGGAAAAATAAAACTAATCCGTTTTAAACTATTGTACTTTATAGAAAGACATTATTTTGTTCTGACTAGTTTGCATTTGATTATTTTGTATTCATAGATCCCGCGGCACACAGTTTGGGAAAACCTGGTCAAGGGGCTTAATAGTATTTGTTAAGAACGGTACTAATTTCCACGTACTTATCCACCGACGCAAGCGCTAGAGCCTAGTGTCGGCTTTGGCATCTAAATCTTGTACCATTTAGTGTTTTATCTACAAGTACGTCTTGCAGACTCCATCTACAATCAAATTCTTTCCATATTCCTCAGATCTTCTTCTTCTCTTCTGCACCGTCTGCCCATCTTGATTGAGGCAGTGCTATTGTACGAAGGTCGTCGAGTCTCCCCTTCCACGTCGGTTTACCTACTCTACTCTGTACCATTCCAACTAGATGTCCGTCCACCTTAATCTTTGTTACTTGAATGTAACTCACCGTGTCATGTGCTCTTCCAGCACCACGTGCCACGTGGTATTGTCATATTCTCCACAGATGCAATCGACCTCTCCCACGAGACACGTGAAGAACTTTAAAATTTTGCTTTAACGTAAAAATTGGATGCTCTAAAATGTTTGCTGCTTTTAGGTATTATACGCTAAGAAGCGTATAATACCTATAGAGAGCATTCTTTTCTCAGGCACATACTGAAAAATCAAATTATGTGTTACTACTATTGAAAACGCAAATCGTATTGTCGAATTCAAACTATCGTGACATATTCTCGCATGTGCATTTCTTTCAGAAATGTCTCACCTATTTCGTGATTTCTCACCTTCTGAACTCACCAGATATGACGGTGCTTAGACCTATGTATATAGGTTTGAAAAATAGGTGTAAAACATGTTTCAATTCTCTGGAATTCCAACTCACCAGATATGTCAATGTTTTGATTTGACCTATGTTACAATGTAAAATATGTTTGCCCTCTCAGGAATGAACTAAATCGCTTTTAAAAGAAACTACTACGTATATGATCCCAAACATAGCCTAATAGCTTGCGGTAGAATATAATACATACATAAATGACACAGTAAAAAAAACATTTTCGGTCACTTTCAGTCGCAAATAGTACCTAATATTATTGCAGATAAAAATGTATTACCATAAAAACAAAAGAATAAGGTTATATTTGCATATTTGGCTTGAAAACAAAAATATTTCTTTAAGTTTCCATAACAGCGCATTTATAAATCATAACAATGTTAACATCGATCCTTTGCGGAAAACCTATAAATAACGAAAATATATCTTTTAACATCTAGTGTTTACATTTTATATATATATATATATATATATATATATATATATATATATATATATATATATATATAGATATATATATTCGTATATATATATATATATATATATATATATATATATATATATATATATATATATATATATATATTAGATGAGAGTTTAAAGAAAATTGGATGAAAGCCAATGTAGCCTGAATGTACTTTACAGAGATGTCTGGTTTAGGTATATAGGATATTCCAGCTGTTTTCACTGTGCCATATCTTTGTCTTTTATAGGCACCAAGGGGGTGAATATAAACCAGGGAAAATCTTATATTGATCCGTCCAAGGGGGTGAATGTTGGGTGAAGGGTGCTTCGAGTAGACCGGAGTCAGTGGTAATTCCCCCATCTGAGACTTAGCACGAGGGTGGTTTTTATATGACTCTTCATCGAGGAGGGTTTTTGTGTGACGCGATGAACCCCTTTCAATTCTCTTTGAGTGCTCAGGGGTAAATCTTTTTGTACTCTTAAAAGGTTATAAGGTATGAAAAGGTCTGGGGAAAATAATTTAAAGGGGGTAAAAAAATATTAAATATAAATATGAAGAATAATATTTATAAAAGTAAATAATATATATGAAAATTGGTTCGAAAAAAACCCAACAAAACTGGCTTGTATTACATTTTTTAAGACTTGAGTTCATTGTCATAAAATCAAATTTTATCTATTTATTATTAAATTTGTTTAAATGGTGTTCAACTGGTGAATGTTTACATTCATTTTCGATTAATTTGTACAAAATTGCTATAACTACTAGGAGTGCGCTAGTGTATAAGCTCAACATTTTGTATTTTTTTTAAATTTTCGAGAGGGGTATCAAACAAAAGCTACTTAAGAGTAGATTTTGCTTT
Organism: Gerris lacustris; assembly: GCA_951217055.1. Lineage (NCBI taxonomy): Eukaryota > Metazoa > Arthropoda > Insecta > Hemiptera > Gerridae > Gerris > Gerris lacustris. The sequence goes on from OX578286.1 coordinate 25,464,224, forward strand.
TTAACACCAATATTGCATTTTAAGTGCCAAAATTTCATTCAAACAAATTTTCCCTCCTGCAACCACCCTATAACGGCTAGTCCAAAAATGTTAAAATAATCCTTATGGTAGTGCGATAAAAAAATGCCAGAACAAAATTCATTTAACTTTTCGTTATTACCGATACAAATATTGTGATCCCCCGGATAATTGAACCAGGGACATCTACTCTACTCTCCTTACTCTACAGAGTATTTGAATTTCTTTTATAAAGAAAGAGTATTGCGATAGCGTGAAAATTCGAATTTGAGATTTTGATGGATTTACACGTTTTAGGTCCTTCTGTCTGTCGTGCAGACGCGTTGAGTCTAAAACTACTGAACCGATACTTTGACGTAATTTGGCATACATGTCCAGAAAAATCAAACCCTGAGGCTAAATCGAGAAATAAACTTTAGTTCCAAAGTTGGGAACGCTACCCCCCCCCCCCTCCGAAAAAACAAGAGAAAAAATTATTTTGATTAAGTAATTCTAAAATGTAGTCCATTTAAATAAAAATCTGACGATATAAGCCGGTTTCCCGGGGACAAATTCTAGTTCCTGAGAAAATAGCTTTAAATGCAGACGGAGTGAGGCTGGGTTCGATTCCCCGCAGAGGATAAATTATTTTTATGCTACATTTTGATAAAATTACATAAGAAAACTCGAAAATTAATAAATCTAATATAATAGGTCATAAAAAAAACATTAAAGTTTAAGATATGATTTAAGGAAGCTATGTGCCACACTAATTGGAAAACTATTTATATGGGACAGTATTAAAAATGCACAATGCTATATTTGAAATATGTTATTTATCTTGTTGGGATATTTGAGTTTAGAGTAGAAGCCTTTGAATATTTGTTTGGTTCTAATGAGAAAAAGAGGTGTAAATATTGTTAAGTATACTTCAAGGACAGGTACATAGTTAAAAACGACAGACTCGGGGCTCAATATCCCACCAAACATTTCATAACTAATATATACCTTCATAGAGTTTCATATCCAATACCGCATATATTCAATATACTTTGACTAACTTACATAAGTCGTATGTCCGACTGATGCCTGGTGTATACCAGACATTAGTTGCATCAGCATCGCTACAAACTAACATATCAAATATCCTACATGAGAATCTAATGTAAACAAATCCTATTTTTTATTTACATATTTCTTCGTGATCTGTTTCAAAGCATAATCTATTACGTAGTATTCAATATAGAACAAAACAGAAGTTTAAAAATAAATCACTTGTATTTACATTTCTACGTCTAAAGTTCATAATAAGGCTGTATTATTTTTTTTTCTAGTAAGATCATATCGTGACTTGTAATGCATTTTTTTCTGTATTGATTTTATTCTTTCGTTTTTTATACGACTTAAAATAAAATTATATTCTTTTCACACAGAACTTTCTTTACGTGTTTTCTTTTTGTTCTTTATTTCTTTATTGCTCCATTATAAACTTCTGTTTTGATTCATATAGAACACATCTAAACTCAACATTCAAAACAAAGTACTCATCTACAGCACCATAATAAAACCTACATGGACATATGGCATAGAACTCTGGGGTTGTATCAAGCCTTCCAATTCCTATCGAATCCAATCTCTCCAATCCAAAATCCTAAGAAAAAAAGCTGACGCTCCTTTCTATGTTTCAAATTTCGTCCTTCATAATGACCTCAAAGTACCCTTTGTCCGTGAATTAGCCATATTTCTCGATACAAATCCTTCCACAATTCCCTTTCCGACCATTCCAATCCATTAGTCCACAGCCTGTTATCCATCCGCCATTCCTTCAATTCATTCCTGACAATCCGCCAAGACGCCTAGGAAGGCAGTGGCCACGTGACCTCTTAGATAACTAAATTATATTTATTTCAATTTAATTTACTCTAATAATTATCATTATATCTCACAATATAAATTTCGTATCAATTCAGTAAGCGCTATCACTGGATAGTTCCTTACATCTTGCCGTTTTCAAGTCATGCACCTACTTTTACATCTGTATTGCTTATAACAATTATGTATTGTAGTTGAAATAATCAATAAAAAAAAAAAGAGAAAGATTAATGTAGAACAAGTGCCACGTTGTGGAGTGAAACATTCCATAAGGACTTTCATGAACTTAGATATGAACAGAATATGGAACAGTGCTTCAGGTATGCGACAATCTAAAATGATGATCCGGGAACCATCTCAGCATCTTACCAGATCGCTGCTCTCGCTCAAAATACAATCCTGTCACCTTTTGAGTAACTGGACACTGTAGACTAAATCGACATCAACATTTGCTTGGCCTAGCAGAAAGCCCAGTGTGCAGGCTGTACGAGGAAGAGGATGAAACCCCTTCTCATCTTATTAGCAGCTCTCCTGCATTAACACGCCTGAGGTGGAGAATCTTTGGCTCAGCCATCCTGCCAATTGAAGAACTAAGCTTACTTCCCCTAAGCAAGGTACTTTCTGTGGGTCTGTCAGCTTGCTTAGAGGATAGAGTACTACATACTACATAATGGATTATTAAACCGGGTTTGCACCTTGGATCCGCATATAAGGTCTTACTGCTTCGGACTTTAAAAAAAAAAAGTAGAACAAAAAGACACGCATCGAATTGATCAGTTATATTTCAAGAAGTGTGAAGATATTTTCCTTCATTGAAACCAATATATTATAGTTCAGGAGATAGCGTTCACAAAAGTGCGTGACTAACATCAAGCTAGAATTTTGTGTATAAGGTAATCTTTCGGTGCCTTTTAAGAATATGTGGTCAGCTAAGTTTGTACATATCAGCTTGGCAATAGAATGTTAAAAAATACAGACTGGTGGAGAGCTGCCATATCCCATTTATTTTGGGAAACAATATATAGTTTCCATGATGCTGAGCACAAAATTAGTTAGTAGACCAAAAATCAAGTTGATGTAATTTTATCACTTGATAGGTGACCACTTTGATTTGGAGTAATGTTTGAATCACAAACCTACCAAGTGACAAACTATCTTCAACTTGATTTTTGATCTACTAACTAATTAAGTACTTAGGATCATGAAAATCCTATGGTCCACCAAAATGGGCAGGACATGGCCTCACTCTACAGGTTTGTTTTCAGGGTTTCGTTGATAAGTTAAAAAAAATGAAACCCTTATAGTTTCGTTCCTGTGTCTGTCTGTCTGTCAATTACTCTGTACGGTTGCAATAACTTCTGGATAAAGAAAGATATAAACATGAAACATTCCAGTATTACAGATCGTTTTGACGCGCACACTTCATACAGACTTCTCTGTATGAATGACACGAACTTCTCCTCGGCAGAGAATCGAACCCGGCCTCACCCAGTCCGCGTTCAATGCCATTTTCTCAGGAACTAGAATGTTCCCGGAAAACACCTTAAATCGTTAGATTTGTACTTAAATTGACTACATTTTAGAATTCAAAATCGTCGAAACAGTTTTCGAGAAATATATTATTATATCAGAGTTTTTGAGGTGTAGCTCTCCCAAATTTGGAGCTAAAATTTTTTTCTCGATTTCCACTCGAGGTTAGATTTTTCTGAACATGTATGCCAAATTTCGTCAAAATCGTCCCAGTTGTTTAGGCTTAGCGTCTGCACAGAGGAACGACAGACGGACCTCAAAACGTGTAAAAATTCTAAAATATAGTCCATTTAAATACAATTTTAATTATATAAGCCGTTTTCCAGGGAAAAATCTAGTTTCTAAGGAAATAACTTTAAACGTGGAAGGACAGAAGCCGGGTTCTATTCCCCGCCGAGGAGAAGTTATTTTTATGATAAATTTTAATGAAATGTTCAATAATTAAATGTACTTACGAAAACACGAAAACTAATTAATGGAAAACACTGGGCAGTAAGTAATTATGAACTCGTATATATGAGAAAGTTTGTCTGAGTTGTCTCGGGCCGATTTTTTATTGCTTCATATTATGCTCATGTAATCATTCCAGACGAAACTCAACCAATGATAAGACGCGATCAAATTATGTCCCACTCTAAGTAACAGAAGTTTTTAAATTATCTTTTAAAATCCTCTCTGACTGCACTATTTATGTCCTTGAAATAAATATTAAATAAATATAAAATATTTAGGAAATTAATAATGCAATATAGTTTGTATCATTTTTAAAACCCTATACAACTGTTTCATTAGTATTAACGACATGATATGATACATATAACATTAACACAACATAGCATAAACATAGATGATGTAATGTTAATGAATCCTGTTATTATAAAGTTTACATAAGCTTGTTGTTACTAAGAGACTGTAGTTTACACAGCTTTCAACTAGAAATAACTAATAATACTAAACTAATGTAAACCAATTCTTTCATTCTCTAAGTCAACATGTTTCGTACATCTGATTTGATATAACGAATCAATTCTTTACTAACGAGCTTACATAACTTAATTGAATCAAATTCTATGAAATATTAGACTGCAAATAAAATTAATTTACTAATGCACAATTTTTACTTTCTCATATAAAGAGAAAGTATTGTGATGGCGCGAAAATTCGATTTTGAGATTTTGATGGATTTACACGTTTTGATTTCCCCTGAGTCCAAAAAAGTGGTTTTTAAAAAATGTCTGTCCGTCGTCTGTCGTCTGTCGTCTGTCGTCTGTCGTCTGTCGTCTGTCGTCTGTGCAGACGCCTGGAGCCTTAACTACTGGGCCGATTTTGACGAAATTTGGCATACATGTTCAGAAAAATCATACCCCGAGGCGAAATCGAGAAATGAATTTTAGCTCTAAATTTGGGGGCGCTACCCCCCAAAAACTCTGAAAAAACATGAAAAAAAATTATTTCTCGAAAACGGTTCCGACGATTTTGATTAAAAAATTCTAAAATGTAGTCCATTTGAATACGAATCCAACGATATAAGCCGTTTTCCCGGAAAAAATCTAGTTCCTGAGAAATTAGCTTAAAACGCGGACGGAGAGAGCCCGGGTTCGATTCCCCACCCAGGAGAAGTTATTTTTATAATAAATTTTGATGAAAAGTTCAATAATATTTAAATGTACATTTGAAAACTAATAAATGGAAACACTGGGCTAAGTAATTATAAACTCGTATATGAGAAAGTTTGTCTGAGTTGTCTCGAACCGATTTTTTTTAATACATTCAATTTTGCAACGAGCTTTAATATGTATAATGTATATAGAGAAATGAAGTGAACAGAATTCAATTTATCTTATCCGCCGATTGTAATGGTTCAAAAATGACTATCACTGAGTGAAAATGTTTAGTAAATCTAAATCAGACGCTTGTTTGCCTTTGAGAAAATAATTAGTGATTTTTTTATTAATTAAACTGCTTTAAAAGAAGATTAAAACATATGACAATGATCTGTAGCACACATTTGAATAAATGCCAAAGAATGATTATGAGTTAGAGAATTTAAATAAAATATAAGTGTTGAGTAATTCAAGGATTTAAGAAAAGCTTGAAAATGACCCAAAGAGAAGTTGAAATACAGCAACTAAGTGAAAGTATGGAAACTTAAAAGTTTTGAATTATTATTTATACTACCCATTAGACCCGTGAAGGATTTTTCTTTTTGAAACTTACACATCGATAGAGAGCAATACAAAACTATACTATTCAAATTTCATAAAAATCGGAAGAGAAGTTTCAAAGTATGAAGGTTCGCAAAAATTGAGCGGCAGACCGACAGACATACGCACGGGACCAAAAATGATCCCTGATGTCTGAAACGAATGTTCGAAATCGGAGACAACTGCGGGAAATAGCTTGGCAATAGGCGTTTGAAAAAAATAAACCGGTGGAGAGCGGCCATGTCTCACCAATTATGGTGGACAATGTGATTTTCGTGATCCTGAGTACAGAATTAGTTAGTAGACTGAAAATCAAGTTGATATTAGTTTGTCCCTTGACAGATGACCACGTTGATTTTTAGTAATATTGGAATAACTAACCTATCAAGTGTGTAAATAACATCTCCTGGACTAAAAAGTTTGCTTTGATTTTTAGGTCTTTAAATAAATATAATATTTCTAATAATATATCAAAAATAGACTGCCAATTGGTGAGGCACATGGCTTTCTTGCATCCTATAACGTGCTGTAATGGTTTTATACTTTTCTTAAAAGCTATTATTGTCTAATTTGTTTGTTTCCCTGTTTTTTTAATCTGTCAAAATTGTTTTTTTTTTTTTTTTTCATGAATTAAAGCAATTTAGCAAAAGTTAAAGAGTGCAGATGGTTCAAATTAATCTTGGGATATCTGCGGGTTACTTTCGATATACTGTAAAAGTTTCATATATACAAATCAGATAAGTACTTTTGAAGCTATAGGTGTAAATAGATGTATGTTTGTGCGCATGTGGAAGAGAAACAAAAAAGCGAAGAAGGTTGAAACTTATATGGGACCAACAAGGGCTAATTATGACCTACCACCTAAATTTCACTAAAATTGGAAGTGTAGTTTTTAAGATATGTTGGTTCGCAAGAATCGAACGACAAACCGACAGACCGCGACGACAGACACGAAACCAAAAATGTTCCCTGAAACGGAATTCTGTCTTGGAATTTTTGAAGTCGGAGACCTAAAAATGTTTCGTTCTTTGAAACGATCCCAATAGTTACCGTTACCTTCGGTAAGCTCGGAAGCAATAAAGGGAAATAACTATGGGTATGTATGAAAAATTCTCTAGAATTCTTAAGTATGACTATATACTCGTAAATAGCCACGGCAACCAGATTTATTCCAATAAAAATAAAAGACTGTTTTGATTTGTAGGTCTTTAAATAAATATAATAATATATCTAAATAAAGACAGACAATTTGATCAAAACTTAACATAAAACAACTTAAAAAAGTATGTGATAGTTTTACACGTTATAGATCCCCTGAGCCCAATAAAGGAGGTTTTTAAAAAATATCTGTCGGTAGTCTGTCTGTGCAGACGCATAGAACCAAATTAATGGCCCGATATCGATGAAATATCAACTTAAAATCTATAATTAAACATATTATAATTTAATATGTACATAAGTTTATATAAGTTGATAAAGAAAGGAATTTAATTGTAATATCCTGACGCTGGGAACTAGGTTAATTCTCACAGATTGAATTGTAGGTGTGTATAATTTACATTTTATTCTTAGAAACATCTGCTTGTTTTTTTTATGCTTTTTCTGCATTTTACATTCTTTAAAGAAAGGAAAAAACATCTAATTACATTTTGTTTATTGCACATTTCTTATTCTAATTTGCATTAAACTATTCTCATGGATATATTATATGAAAAAAAGGAGTTTTTTTTTATCTACATTCGAGATTAAATGATAAAACTTTTTCACTGATTATACTCGTACATATTAATGAATACACTGGCTTTAAAGTAAGTGTGTAAAAAAAAAAAAAAAATAAAAATACGTGTGGTGTCGCGAGACACTCGTAGGAACGAAGTTCCTTACGCTTTTCATTAAATATAAATTATAAAATCACACTGCCAATTATACGAAGGTAACTACTTATATCATGGCGGAGTTAGAATAGAGGCAAAATTATAAATAACTAACTATTTGTATACTTAGCGGAGTTGAGGCAAAAGTGAAAGAAAAGCATTTGTTTTATCATTGAAGAGCGTCTTGCTATAAATATGTATTTCAATATTGAAAATAAAGTTTATCATGATAAGTTGATAGTTAAAGAGGATGGTTGTAGTAGAGTGAGTGAACAGAACTGTTCCCTAACCATCATGCCCCAGCCTACTCAATTTAAAATATTGTCAAATATATAACTTCACTACAAAAAAACTTCTGCTTGTATCAGGTTGAAATTTTACATGCCTCTTTTAATTGTACTTTAGACGATGTGTAAGAAGTTATATTAAAATCGTTACGTTAGAAAGTAAGATAAGATGGTAGTAGTAGTAAGTAGTAGTAGTAGTAGTAGTAGTAGTAGTAGTAGTAGTCTAGGACTTCCTAATAGAACGGGTAGGACGAACCACCTGTTCGAACCTTGCAATTAGGCCATCTTTTAGGCCCTTTTTACACCCCGTGGTGGAGAGTTCCAGCTACTTCACACATCATACATTTGTACATTGTACCGCCGAAGCGAGTATGGTGTGGTCATTAGTAAGCTATATAATTGAGCGTCAAAGACTAAGGGAAGAGTCCCCATAGCATATGGGGTGTCCATCGCCCAGCTCCATCCTCGAACCATAGATATCATAAATTTCAATCGTCTGCACACATTAAATTTTGCTAATTTGATACTTTAATTCATGTAAAAAATCAAAACAATTTCGACATATTTAAAAATCACGTCAATTACTTGCCACTAAGTTACTAAAAAAGGGTTTCTTCGGTCATAAGAATTCATAAGTACATTATTTTTTTTTTCTTTTGGGTTTTAGTCCATATTTAGTGCATACTATTATCCTTTACTATCTTCGGTGAGCACTTATTTGGCTCTTTTAGGGGTAAATGGCCGTTATTTTGGAAACACGATATATTTTTATGAACCAATTTCAATACCTTTAAAATGATACCCAACTTTGAATTTTCAAATGACAAAAAATTTGAGGCTCCCGAATTACGGCCCCCTAAAATTTTTAAAATATTACTTTTTTTATTAACTCCCGGAAATATCATTGGACCACAGAGATACATATTTTTGTATTTATGCCTTATTTTTAGGACCTGTCCTAATGGGGTAGCGGGGGGGGGGACATTTATTTTTGCGTTTTATATTAATGTTTTAGGGGGTTAAATGGAGAAACGCGGTATATATTTTTGTATTTTGTAATCTACATTTTGATACCTTTGAAATGATAACCAACTTGAAAATTACAAAAAATATAAAATATTGCGATGTATTCGCAATTGATTGCAGATCGCAGAAATTTGTTCGCAATAGTTTTTCTGATTTTGGGCAATAAAGTTTAACTTGTATACCAAATTTCAAGTCTATAGCTTCAGTAGGTCGGGAGATATACTCCAAGATGCGACGGAAGGACGGATGAACGAACAACCAAAAGCATAAGGGTTTCTAGGACGACCTCGAAACCCTACAAAACAGGGCGAAAATTAAATAAATTGAACAATAATATAAAACCAATACAAGTATACGAAATAAGACGCGTGGAAGCTTTGTGCCACACTAATATTTTTATAGACTATTTTTTTAAAAAAAACTATTCAATTGTATCCAAGATTAAACATTAGTGGCCAACTGTGATTACAAAAATATCTTGCCCTAGTAAACTCCAAATCTAAAATGGACATGTAACACAACGAAAATGCACTTATTAATAAACCAAGCGGGCAAACGTGGGAGATCGCGAGTTATTTAAAAATACCTTCCACTGTTTTGCTCTTTCGCTAACCTCCCGGACAGTCTACAAAACTACATACAGCCAATTTATCTAGAAAAGTTGTGTTTTTGCCTCTTCGTTCTTCCCTGGGGGAGATAAAGACCAAGGGTTATTGTTTACATAATACAAGCACATATGGGTGGACCTTATTTCGGAAAATCAAATACACGTTATTAAAGTGTTACTTGAGGTATTGAATACGTAATACATTATTAAGTAATTTTATTTATCTTCAGAATTGTGTTGTGGACTAATGTATAGAAATAGACTGCCAATTAGTGTGGCACATAGCTTCCTCGCATCCTATCCATGTACGTTACTGATATTATGCTTTTACAAACTATTAATGTCTAATTTGTTTAATTATTTCCCTCGTTTTTTTTTAATCTGTCAAAATTGTTTTGATTTTTTACATGAATTGAAGTATCAATTTAGCAAAAGTTAAAAAGCGCAGATGGTTCAAATTAATCTGGGGCTATTTGCGGGTTACTTTTGATAAACTATAAAAGTTTCATATAAATCAGATAAGAACTTTTGAAGCTATAGGTGTAAATAAATTTATGTTTGTGCGTATGTGGAAGAGAAACAAATGAGCGCAGAAGGTTGAAACTTATATGGGATCAACAATGAGCTAATTATGGTCTACCAAAGAAATTTCATTAAAATCGGTTTTTAAGATATGTTGGTTCGCAAAAAATGAGCGTCAGACAGACACGGAACCAAAAATGTTCCCTGATGTCTGAAACGGATTTCTGTCTTGGAATTTTGGAAATCGGAGACATAAAATATTTCTGTTCTTCAGAATGATCACATAGCTTCCGTTACTTTCGGTAAGCTCGAAAGCAAATACTTCTTGCATACGAGTCCGCAAGACAGTGAGACATTTTCATGTTTTCGCTCTGCGTAAACTACCGACAAAATGAAATAAAATCGGTAATTTATTCAAGTAATAATTGATGAAAGTAGATGGAAGATAATTTTTATTCTTATCTCCACACCGACACAGCCGCGGCTTGATTACAAACCACGCGTCTAGTGCGGAAAGTAGCATTTTGCATGTGCGTGTGAAGTTTGAAGGACGATTGTTGGATTTTAATAAGTAAATACAGAAAAAAAAAATAATTAACTAATTAATTAAGTAAGTTCGTATTTCTCTTTTGATAAAGATGGCATTAATGCATTAGTTGAATTTTGTACCAAATTAATTATTTCAGGAGGCGTATTATTCTCCTCATTTTCGTCATAATCACTTAAATCATTGTTTTTCACTTAAAACTCGATATTAGCAGCTACATTAATTAAACAAACAGCAAATTAGTTTTGTTAGGTGTAAACAAACTCGCTAATCGTGTGTTAAGGTGAATAATTCTTCTTTTTTACCGCCCTAGCGCGGAAAAAAAGAGGAATTATAAAAGGCGCATGCGCAATGAATACAAATACATAAAGACTCACTTTCTACGCATCTAAACAGAGATACAGTGTTTATATTTCGTATCAATCGTAGATAAAAGTAATTTTTTCATCCACTAAAGCAGTGGCGTTCCGGCTCCAGTCCACCCCTGCTCTATGATTATATACTATAATATATATTAGAAAGTAAAAAAAAAGTTATTCTCTAACTGCTAGTTCAACTAAACCTGTTTTATCCGGCGCTGATGAAGACTGCTTCCGGTGTAGAGACAGTTCTGCCTTAATGAACCTATTGTGAGGAAAGAGTTTTTTAATATTTTTCTCCACACACTTCAGACTTACTTCGTATTTAAAAAAAAACGCTGTTACATATATATATATATGTTAAGCAGGGTTGCCACTAGGTTACCAAAATTCCCCACAATATTATTTATCAATATCATTACAACTTGTTACATATAATTTACATCCAAGGATTTACAACAAGACAAGAAAAGAAAAAACAAATCAACTCGTAAAGCAGTGTTGCCACAAAGTTACCAAAATTCCCTACAATATTATCTACCACACCAATATCTTATACTTTTCTTATCTGCTTATCTATTATATTATTTAATATTAATTTGATATCTCAGTTTGTGTTACTGTTTTTTGATTAATATATGTCAGACAAATCTATAGTTTATATAGTTTATTGTACTTCTAGTAGCAAATATTGTTTAGTCAAAATAAATATAATATTTTCGTAGGAAAAAGGTTAAAATGCTTTGAAAATAAATATACGTGTAAAAGAAGATGTAATCTCACACAATAATTAATTACCTCTAACAAGAATAATGGTTTTTAAACCAGGTCAAACCCTTATCTCCTCGTTATCAGACCATAGTTTACTATACCTTTTGAATTTCCTTCTCTAGCAACATTTTATTTTAGATACCTGATAATCAATTAGAATTTTTTAAGCCTCAGTATTATCCGTAAATCCTAAATAATCCGGAATAGTATCGAAAATAAGAAAAATTATGATAATCACTGAACCAATTAAATTCAGCTATTTTTAATTCTGATTATAGCATTTAAGTAATCTTTATTAAGCCGTGTTTTCACGGTCAAAGTATACCTACTTGGACCAAGTCAGTTTTGACTCTACTTGGATCGTGTAAACATCCAGGGTATCCAAGCCAACTTAGACATCCAAGTTGAGTTTGATGGGCTCCACCTTATTTTGATCAAAGAGTAGACTTTGATGAAAACAAAAATGGCACCCGGCTAACAAATTCTTATAATTTGACAATATCTCATAAAATGACAAATATGTGAGTTATTCTGGGTTTTGTTTACAAGAAGGTTATGTATCACCACTGTTATAAAACTTAATAAGTACAATTTAACTGGAAAATTCTAGAGGGAAAAATATTTCACACAATCTATCTTAATGTCTACTTTATGGTGTATTAAAGTTCCACTAGTTGGACCAAGTATACTGTGATAGTGTAAACCTACTTCAAAGTTCCACAAACACTTGGACCAAGTGGATTTGATCAAAGTGACTTGGACCAAGTATACTTGGATCGTGTAAACCTTACTTTAAAGTTCCACAAACATTTGGACCAAGTAGATTTGATCAAAGTGACTTGGACCAAGTATACTTGGATCGTGTAAACCATACCTACTTCAAAGTTCCACAAACACTTGGACCAAGTAGATCTGATCAAAGTTACTTGGACCAAGTATACTTGGATCCTGTAAACCATACTTCAAAGTTCCACAAACACTTGGACCAAGTGGATTTGATCAAAGTTACTTGGACCAAGTATACTTGGATCGTGTAAACCCGACTCAAATAAAAAAATCCCTACTATTTTGAAAAGTAAAATTGACCTATCGGAATCGAAACATGTACGAAAAACCACTATTTCAATACGCAGTGGGATAACTTATTTTTATTCACGTGTGTCTATTCATCCAATAATTGGGCAAGAAGAAAGTATTGTGCCACACTAATTGCCATATTTTTAAAACGTTTCCTATTAATAGTATAATAAAACTAGAAAATTCACACACTAAAAATGTTTAATTCTCATAAAAACGTGTAACTTATACTCGTATACGACATATACAGTTAAAACATAACTATATCTAGATGAAGATATCTTATCCGTTATCACTAAACTAAAAAAAAAACAAGGATAAAGATACCTCCTTCGTTATCAATAATAAAAAAGAAGACGTAAACTCCGTTAGACCGTAATAACAACTACCTTTTCCCAACATTATAATTAAAGAAAAGGTATACACAGAAATAAAATTAAATAAAACATGCATAGTTGAAAAGCAACGAAGCGTTTCTATATACATTAGGCATTAAGTTATCGGCATCTGAATATTATCTTCTTCATTGATCTTAATTTATTTTATGATAGTTAAAAGATTCATTAGAGAAAAAATGATTATCTTGGAAGTGTAGATTCTTATTTTTTTATTTCCCGAGATTTTTATAATCTAAAATTAAAAGAAAATCTTACTTCCGAGCTTTAAAATGGAAGATAACGAAAACTATGTGATCGTTTTGAAAAACGAACAGTTTTTGGTGTGTGGATATAAAAATCAAAATTATGTACCATGTAAGTCTGTCTGTGTACCGATCATTTTGAAGGACCGAATGACATAATGACAGACACGATCAGAAAGTGATGTAATCCTTGATTTGCTGGCCTATGCTTACATGATCTTTAGTACATCCATCCTAAATACCCATAATTTAATCCTTGATTTGCTAGCCTATGCTCATATGATTTTTAATTCATCCTTTTGGATCCAAAATTTAATCCTTGATTTGCTAGCCTATGCTCATATGATTTTTAATGCATCCTTTTGGATCCAAAATTTAATCCTTGATTTGCTAGCCTATATGCTCATATGATTTTTAATACATCCTTTTGGATCCTAAATTTAATCCTTGATTTGCAAGCCAATGCTCATACGATTTTTAATTCACCAATACATCCTTTTGGATCCTAAATTTAATCCTTGATTTGCTAGCCAATGCTCATATGATTTTTAATATATCCTTTTGGATTCAAAATGTAATCCTTGATTTGCTAGCCTATGCTCTATGATTTTAAATTCATCCTTTTGGATCCAAAATTTAATCCTTGATTTGCTAGCCTATGCTCATATTATTTTTAATTCATTCTTTTGGATCCAAAATTTAATCCTTGATTTGCTAGCCTATGCTCATACGATTTTTAATTCATCCTTTTAAACACAATATTTAATCCTTGATTTGCTTGCCTATCTTTATATGATATTTATTACATCCTTTTGGACCCAAAATTTAATCCTTGTTTTGTGTATTTGTAAACTTCGAATCACCCTGCATTTAAAATACCCCTTTACAAAAATATGTAATCATAAGTGATTCACTAAAAAATTATTAATGTCTTTGTAATAATTTAAAAAAAATTAATAATAGAGGATGCCATGCTCATGACATCACCCTCTACATTTGTTTAAACTTGTAAAAAAACATCGCTACTTCAGAAAACAAATGGTTGTTTTTATCTATTTGTATATTTTGTATTTTATTTGTCGAGTCTGTAGATAGATGACGTGACTTCACCTGGTCTAGACAGTTGTATAAGAACAACAGGTAGAAAACAGAGGTATTTACGTGAAACATGCTATAGTAGGTACTTCACTTATATGTCTTCTACTTGATTTCTTTATTTATAAATTTATGGAACAAGATAAAAAAAAATTTAAATATCGGTGCAATCTCAAACAAAACTTTTTTATATACATAATGATATATCATTTACATACTTTAATTATCTAATTTAATTAATTTTTAACTAAAAATACTTAACACGTCTACATTTTACATTTCTATTTCGAATTTAAGCTTACATTACATTTATTTTGATCATAAGTTGACTACGTATAAAATATAGACTGTCAATTAGTGTGGCACATAGCTTCCTCACATCCTATCACGTACTTTATTGATTTTATGCTTTTACAAGCTATTATTGTCTAATTTGTTTAATTGTTTCCCCCGTTTTTTTAATTTGTCAAAATTGTTTTAATTTTCTACACGAAATGAAGTAACAATTAAGCGATATTTAAAGAGCAAAGAAGGTCGAAATTAATCTGGAGTTATTTGCGGACTACATTCGACAAATCATCCAAATTTTATAAAAATCAGATGAGTACTTTAGAAGATATAGGTGTAAATAATAGTTATTTATGCACCTAGAGAGTAAGGAAAGCCATTATTTCCTGAGCGGATAAGTTGGTACTTGAGGCGAAGCCGAAGGAACCATGGTCCCTAAAACCCAAGGTGAAGGCGAGGGAGATAATTATCGCGAGGGGAATAATGGCACTTTACTCACGAGGTACATACAATATTTTATCTCCAGTAGGGAGAAAATACACATTTTCATCCATTGCATTTTTTCAGTTTTTATTTATTATTTTAATAAATAAAAATAATTATTAGCACTTTTAATAGTAGACATATGAGATTCAATATTAAAAACAAATAAGAATTGCAGTTAAACTAAAATAGAAGGTTATTTAGATGCAGGTTTAAAAACATTGATAAACAAGGTCGAAAAAACAGTGTCGCCAACCTTATTTCTACAACCTCACTAAATTAGCCATTCATTCTCTACTATTTATAAAATAATTAAGTTGGCAATCCTTATTTTTCTCCCTACTTTACTTTCTCACCCTACTTTTTGAGTTCAGGGAAGAAAATACTTACTTTAGTCCCCCTGAACTAATCTAAAATCATAACTTTTTCTCCCTATTGGAGATAAATGAATATTTGAGCGCATGTTGAAGAGAAACAAATGGCTGCAGATGGTTGAAACTCATATGGGACCAACAATGGGCTTATATTGACCTACCATACAAACTACGTGCAGTTTTTAAGATATGAAGGTTCACCAGATAGGCCAACAAACTAACAGACAGAGAAAAAACCAAAAATGTCCCTGATTTCTGTGTTGGGATTTTTGAAATCAGGGACCTAAACCATTTTTGTTCTTCGGAACGATCACATAGCTAGCGTAAGCTCGGAAGCAAAAATTAAATTAATTTAAATAAGTTAAATTTGTGTTTAAAGCGCCTAAAAATTTTTTTTTTTTTTCAAGTCAAATTGTCAAAACCGTTTTTTAATAAAAGTTTTCAAAATAATTTTGGGCATGACGATAATTATATAAAAATGGAGTAAAAGCATGAGTCTGACTTTTATAGTTATAGATCACGCCACATCAGTCTGTTGAAAATTGACTTCGCATTTGAATAAATCTGTATAGATGGTTTATCCAGATCAGATCTATTTATATCTACGTTTAGAAATAAGTTGCTAAAACAGACGAACAACGTGCATGTTTACTCTTATCTCATAGTCTAGTAGTATAGTGAGTAAACGTAAACATCCTCTTTACAATTCAAGGGTATTACAGCAAGTTATTCAATAAATAAAAAATTCTGTCAATTAGTGTGGCACATAGCTCCTTCGCGTCTCATTTAGTATACTTTAATAATTTTAGCTTTAATTACAACCTGTTATTGTCAAATTTATTTTATTCCTCTCCCCTCCCCGTTTTTAAATTCTGTTCTTTAAATAAAAATTTAAAGAACGCAGACGATTTAAATTAAAATTAGGCTATCAGCTGGCTAATTACGAAAAACCACCCAACTTTAAAAAAAAAATCAGATGAATTCTTTTGAAGATATATATGTTTAAATAAATGTATGTTTGTTGCATGTAGAAGAGATAAAAATGAGCGCAGAAGGTCTTAACTTATATGGGACCAAGAATAGGCTAATTATGACCAACCATCCAAATTTAATAAAATTTGGACATGTAGTTTTTAAGATATGTTGGTTTGCAAAAATAGAACGACAGACCGGTAGACAGACACGGAACCAAAAGGTTCCTTGATGTCTGAAACGAATTGCAGTCTTTGAATGTTGGAGATCAGAGACATAAAATATTTTCGTTCTTCAGAACGATCACATAGCTTCCCTCACCATTGGTAAGCTCACGCAAGCAAAAGAGTTTATCGACAATACTTTTCAATCCATCGGCAGAAGAATAGGACTCTTAAGGGAATGACTGAACTCAAAGACTCTACACAAAGGAAGTCAAGGATTATTCCTCTGTAGATAAATCCCTTGAATCCACTTAAGCCTAGTACATATTGGGATTACTGGTATTCTTTGTCGGGTTTTATTGTCGCAGGATTCCCAAGAGAATCTGAAGTGCGTCCTATTTGCATCTCGGCTGAATCTGCAACAATCAATCTCGAATCTGACATGTTTGGGGCCAAAGCCAGCCGGATTCTCGGACTTAGAGTTGCACATCATGAGTAGCCTAGAAGTGTTCCTAACTGTGTCTGTTTCATTTTGTTCAAAACCTTCAACCAGTGTTTTAGGGGAGATATCATGTTTACATATTTTTGCTTCCGAGCTTACCGATGGTAACGAAAGTTATATGATGGCTCTGAAAGAATTATCTGAAGAAGGCTGCTTTAGAACAGCCGAAACGACCAATTTTGTTTCAATTACAATTTTTTGTATGATGATGTTGTTTGGTTATTGAACTACACCGCTCTCTTAGATATAGATTCTTTGAGTCCACTTAGGCTAATGACACACTTCGCCACCCGGGTAGTGCCACCTGGGTGGCTCCCACCTGGTTGATGCCACTTGCTCCCGCCACCTGACTTGCGCCACCCGAGATTTTACTTTTTTTGGCCAGTAGAGAAATGGACCTGGAGGAGATAGCTGTACTTGCTTATCATTATGTTCTTTAAAGAAGGAAAAAAAAGGCGTTTTTGGATTCATCTAATAATTTCAGACAAAAAGAATACTAGTTTGTTTTCATACAGTGTACCCCTGTATCAAAGAGGACAGTAAAATTTTTTAAATTTTTGCCGAATATCGCGTGGAACTTACTACAATTTGCTTAGAATATACTAGAACAGTTTGGACCTGTAAAAACACATATGAGGGATGCAGTTGGCCCCTGATTTGATTTCCCCTAGATTTGATTGAAGGAGTGGGGGCTGAGTGGCAAAGACTTGGGTGGCACCGTGTGACGGGCTCAATTAAGAACAATGACCTGACCGGGTGGCGCCACGTTCGACTGGGTAGTGCCACCCGATGGGTAGCGCCACCTCGTGTAGCACGTTCCATTCTATTCTCATTGACGACCGGGTAGCGAAGTGTGTCACTACCCTTAAGGTGGCCACAGAAACATTCTTTTTTGGCAGTTTTAACCGTACGGGTAAAACGGTCGGTGTGTGGCTTAAAACCGTCCTTCTTGCCGGCGTTCCAAAATATCTGCTGCAGCTTGATTTTAACCGCCCGATTTGAACGTGTCGTTCAAATCGGCTCGTGTGTGGGACGATGCATGCAGTCAAAAAGGACGGGTTTTATGGCTATATTCGTTGTTTTTGTTTACCCGTACAGTTAAAACTGCCAATGCCAATAAAAAGAACGACCTCTGTGGCTACCTTCGTTGTTCGTGTTTACCCGTGCGGTTAAAACTGCCAAAAGAAGAACGCCGTCTATGGCCGCACCTAGGTTTCTGTACGAAGTACGAAAAGAAAAAGAGAAGTTAATTACTTAAAGCGTTAAGTAATTAACGCTGTCACCAGCAATAAAATAAAAAACTCGAAGAATTTAAGGACTCTCGAAAATCAATAAATAGGGTTGTGAAACGTTGAACCTATAAAACATTACAACAATAACATTAAAGAGTCGTCTAGACTCTAGACAGCCCCTTGTCTCTTATAGTTGTAGAGACAGATAATTATTGTAATATTAAATATATTATTAATTGCGGCACTTCTTTAAATTGTTACTCCCTTATAAAAGAAACAGAGGGGAGTAACAATCTAAAGAAGAAGAAAAAAAAAGTTCTTCTTTAGACAATTACTCCCCATATAAAAACAAAAGTGTGATATTATTTAATCCCAAAATACATTGGACTAAACATCCCTTTATCTTAATGTTATATAGTCATAGTCAGTGGCGTACACAGGGGGGGGCCCAAGGGGCCCTGGCCCCCCCCCGAAATGATTACATACCTAAGACCCGCCATACACTTAAAACCAAAAAAACACAGTAATGACAGATGCATTCGAATTGGCTGTAAATATTTTCCAATAAAAGAAATTAATTAAGTATTATCTGGTGTGTATACACTTAATCACCCCAAATAAGCTCGGCCCGGATTTGCCGATAGAATTAAATTCATTCAACACTATACCGGCCCGATTGTCGGCTGGGCCCGGATTTTGCCGATGGAATTGAATTTATTAAACACTATACCGGCCCGACTGTCGGCTGGGCTCGGATTTTGGCCGATGGAATTAAATTTATTAAACATTATAACGGCCCGACTGTCGGCTGGAACTGGATTTTGCCGATGGAATTGAATTCATTAACCACTATACCGGCCCGACTGTCGGCTAGGCCTGGATTTTGGCCGATGGAATTAAATTTATTAAACATTATAACGGCCCGACTGTCGGCTGGGCCCGGATTTTGTCGATGGAATTGAATTTATTAAACACTATACCGGCCCGACTGTCGGCTGGGCCCGGATTTTGCCGATGAAATTAAATTTATTAAACACTATACCGGCCCGACTGTCGGCTGGAACTGAATTTGCCGATGGAATTGAATTTATTAAACACTATACCGGCCCGATTGTCGGCTGGGCCCGGATTTTGCCGATGGAATTGAATTTATTAAACACTATACCGGCCCGACTGCCGGCTGGGCCCGGATTTTGGCCGATGGAATTAAATTTATTAAACATTATAACGGCCCGACTGTCGGCTGGGCCCGGATTTTTGTCGATGAAACTAAAACTATTAAACACTATACCGGCCCGACTGTCGGCTGGGCCCGGATTTTTGTCGATGAAACTAAAACTATTAAACACTATACCGGCCCGACTGTCGGCTGGGCCCGGATTTTAGCCGATGGAATTAAATTTATTAAACACTATAACGGCCCGACTGTCGGCTGGGCCCGGATTTTTGTCGATGAAACTAAAACTATTAAACACTATAGCGGCCCGATTTTGGCTGGACCGAGATTTTTGCTGATGGAATTAGATTCATTGAATTAAATTAGGATGCACGAAATAAATCGGCTCATTTGCCGACTAGGCCTTTATCTTTGCCAGTGGAAATAAAAACATTAAACTTGATCGACCCGATTTCGGCTGGGCCCGATTTTTCGCCAATTGAATTCAATGATTTTTTTGTGGTTTTAGTCCAGTTCAATAGCATAGGTTGCATTATAGGACAGCTTCAATTCATTACGAATCCTAATGCAATGAATTGAATTTGGATTCGTAAAAATAGACTGCTCCGATTGACAGCTAGGCCCGGATTATTTGCTATAGAATTAAGTGCATTGAATTGATTAGGATGAGTACAATGAATCGGCCTGATTGCTAGTAGGCCCGATTTTGTCGATGGAAATTATGCATCAAAATAAATTGGGATGCGTTCAATAATAGACCCGATTGCCGGCTCGGCCTAGGTGTTAAGCACATTAAATTAAATGAGGCCCGAGTCAACTCGGACTTTTGCCGATGGAATTAAATTAATTGAATTAAAATATGCACACTAGACTGGCTTAAACGGGAAAATGATGGTTGTTGATTTCAGTAGCAAATTTTTGTTTTGGACCAGGATTGTGTGTAGAACGCTACGTGGGTCCTCTTGTCTATGCGGCATTCTCTTGCTGACTCAGGTCGGACTAGTGTTCGTCGACATGTAGTGGGAAAACAGAGGCAATATAAATAAATCGGTTTATCATTTTGTGAAAAAACTGATTCATATTACATAGTAATATTAAATTTAAATCTATAAACTCAAAAAGCGTTCAATAAATTATAAAAAATTTGTAATTACCCAGCGAATGAGCGAATGATTCTTTTGTTTTGCAATAGGTATTTAATTTTCTTAGAGAAGAATTCTCTTCTAGATAAAAATTTGAAATTCGTATGTACTCCAAATCCACGTTTGCTTTTGCAGTATGGATCACGTTTTGCTTTCCGAGCTTACCAAAGGAAACGGAAGATTGGTGACAGTTCTGAAGAACGAAAAATTTTGATGGCTCCGATTTCAAAAATTCCAAGACAGAAATCAGTTCAACATCAGGGTACAGTTTGGGTCCCGTGTCCGCCTGTCCTTCAATTTTTGCGAACCAACATATCTTAAAAGCTATTCGTCCAATTTTATTGAAATTTTGATGGTAGGTCATAATTAGCCAGGTTATAACATTGCTGATCCCGTATAAGTTTCAATCTTCTGCACCTATTTATTTCTCTTCCACATTCGCACAGACATACATTTATTTACACCTATATCTTCAAAAGTACTCATCTGATTTTTATGAAATTTTAATGGTTTGTTTAAAGTAGCCCGCAGATATTTCAACCGTCTGCGCTCTTAAAATATTGCTATATTGATACTTTATTCATGTTAAATTTACTCAATTTTCCCTCCTTTTTTAAATTAGTCAAAATTGGTTTGATTTTTACATGATTTAAAGTATCAATTTACCAAAATTTAAACAGCGCAGAGAGTTAAAATTAATCTGTGAGCTTCTATCAGATAAGTTTTATAAAATCAGATGAATATTTTTGAAGATAAGGTGTAAATAAATGTATGTGTGTGCACATGTGGAAGAGAAATGGTGGCAGGTGGAGAAATGTGGTGGAGGGAAATGGGACCAGAAGATTGGACCTTATATAGGACCAACAATGGACTTATTATATGCTAATTAACTGCCATCCGAATTTCATTAAAATCGAAAGAGTAGTTTTTAAGAATTGTTCGCCATGATTGAGCGAGAGACAGACAAACAGCCAGAAACGGGATCAAAAATGTCTGATAACTGGAACAGATTTCTGTCTTGGAATTATTGGAATCGGAGACATAATCGCTCTTTAGAACGATCACATCACATAGTGAGGTGTTACCTCATAGGATTTTAATTTAATTAAATATGAGGTTAGAAATTGAAATTAGAGTGTTGAAAAGGGGGAGAAATTACAATTATAATAAATTATGGGGTATGCTAAACCCGCATATAAGTTAAATTAGGTTGGGCCCCCCCCGAAAAAATTTTCTGTGTACGCTACTGGTCATAGTTATTTATATTCTATAAAATTTAGGGGAGTAGCAATCTAAAGAAGTACCTAAATTACTTCTAAGTAATAAATTTCCTACAAACCTTTTATTCGATATAATTTAAATCAGCTGCAAGTAGTTTTCTTTAGAGTTGAATGTATTTTTTTTCTTTTTAATATTTTATTTCACAATTCACTTGAATTATTTTTTTTAAAAATAATTATTAAAAAATTAGCAAAATTAATAATTTTATAATATCAATGAAATGATATATATAAATAATATTTAATGATTGATATAAAAAAACTCTTTTAAGATAAAAAAAACTGTAACAGTAAAAAATAAAAAAAAATATAAAAAACACTTGAAAATATAAGCAAGCACGAAAATGCACTCGAGTGTTTAATGATGTAACGTGAGGGTATAGTGCGGGAGTAAAAAACTAAAGGAGGGAGAAGTGATAAGATATCACTAAGTACCACTTAAAAGTTTTAAAACAGTTAACATAGTACAAAGAGATATAATAAAACGGATGTTATTCCTCCTTAAATAAATACTTCAACACTTATGTAATTCGTTTTATTTTAAAGTCAAAAAGTATTGTTATATGAAATCAAATACAGTCTGGTTAATTCATACTTCCATCATACGAATTTTTCTTGATAATTTTAAGTTGTTAATTACTGGATATATAGAGTTGGAATTTGGAATTATTCTTTTAGATAATTCCAATCTCTCTTTCATCGAAATATATTTTTTGATCTCTCGAATTTCGAATTTGACTGTATATTGAAGAAAATTAGGTTAATTAAGAAACAGTTTCTAAATAAGTTTGTTTAACTACATGTATAAAATACATAATATACTCTTAGGTAGGTCAAAGGCGTATCCTAGTTAGGTAGGTCAAAGGCGTATCCTAGTTAGGTAGGTCAAAGGTGTATCCTAGTTAGGTAGGTCAAAGGCGTATCCTAGATAGGTAGGTCAAAGGCGTATCCTAGATAGGTAGGTCAAAGGCGTAGCCTGGCAAATGGTAAATATTGTAAATTGCCTGGCCTATTGTAGGGGAACTGTAGTCCCCCTTTCCCACCGCTTTACTTGACTCCTATTATACATCCTTTTATAACCAAATTTGCCCTTGAAAAAAACATTGGGGAGTAACAATCTAAAGAAGAACCTCTTAAAGAAGGGATTATTACGATTTTTAGGGTATATAGGTATAGAGTATATTGTAGGTATAGTATATAGGTATTGTATATGAGTATATTGGGGTACTTCTTTAGAATGTTACTCCCCTATATGTTCTTTTAGATTATAAATGGATATAATTATTTATGCATTCCTTTGACTAAATAACTATTAAGACAAAGGGATGTTTAATTCAATATACTTTGGGACAAAGGAATATCACTCTTCTATGTTTTATATGGGGAGTAACAGTCTAAAGAAGAACATTCCGTACACCTTGTTTAGATTTATTTTATAGGTCCTATGGAGTTATCGAAGTAACTTGACTTTTGAGTTTCTAAGGAGTTATCGTAGTAACATGACTCTTGAGGTTCTAAAGAATTATCGTAGTAACTTGACTCTAGAGGTCCTAGACGTTGTCGTAGCAACTTGACTTTAGAAATTCATAAGAGTTATCGAAGTAACTTGACTCTATTGACTCTAGAGTTCCTAAGATCGTAGTAACTTGACTCTATTGACTCTAGAGTTCCTAAGATCGTAGTAACTTGACTCTATTGACTCTACGATAACTCCGAACAGCATTTATCTAATTTATATTTAATGTTAAGTTATTTTACTGAACGTATCAGTCAAACATTGAATAGATCACGATTGGAATAAATATCGGATGTTTAGTGATGAACATATATTTACAATCCGACGTTTCACTTCGAATTCTCGTATATAGAATACATATTCAGGGGGAAGCTATCCAAGCAACAACCTTATAAACCCATAAACCTAGAGATCAACTGGGTACTTTTATAGTGATAGCTAAAACCAAGGTCATACATTACATGGTTTTCCCGGGGGTCATCTCTGTCACCTTAATCGGTTTGGAGCACTTTGGTGGCGGTGCAAATCAGTTGGTTGTTAACTCTTTTTGGCTACGACCCAAAATGAGACAAACATTTAGGTTTTGCGGCCCAAATAATGTTTTAATGTTAACTTTTAAGTGTTTATTTTATTGTTTCTATGTGTGTTTCTTTACATTCTCGTATACCTAGGATATCTATATATATCCGGAGTGTATTTTGATTCATTTACACCTTTTGAGGTCCCTTAAGTCTAAAGAAAGTTATAATTCTGACTTTAATCTGTAAGTCTGTAGTGTAGTCTGTAAGTCTGTGGTCTGTAAGTTTGTAGTCTGTTAATTTGAAGTTTGTAAGTCTGTATGTAGTCTGTAAATCTGAATGTAGTCCGTAAGTATGTCGTCTGTAGCATGTAAGTATGTCTGTAGTCTGTATGTCGACAGTAGTCTGTAGTCTGTAAGTATGACGTCTGTAGTGTGTAAGTCTGTAGTATGTAAGTATGTCTGTATTCTGTAACTCGTAAGTCTGTCGTCTGTAGCATGTGAGTATGTCTGTAGTCTGTAAGTATGTCGACAGTAGTCTGTGTAGTCTGTAAGTATGACGTCAGTAGTGTGTAAGTCTGTAGTATGTAAGAATGTCTGTAGTCTGTAACACGTAAGTCTGTCGTTTGTAGTCTGTAAGTCTGCAGTCTGTGTCTGTGTAGACACGTATGTTCTACACAGACACAGACTGGGTAAATTTCCATTAAATTTGGCATACATGGTCAGAAAAATCATTACCCCAGACGACAACTAGAAATTAATTATTTTAGCAATAAATTAGGGGGCGCCACTCCCCAAAATCTGAACGTGAAAAAAAAACCATTTCTCGAATACAATTTCGACGATGTTGATTTTAAAAATTATAATATGTAGTCCATTTAAATACGGATCTATAGCCATGTAAGTTGTTTTCCCAGGAAAAAACCATTTCATGAAGAAATTTTTATAATGGCAAAGTGTGTGAGGTTCAATTCCCCGCCTGCCTGTCTGTCTGTCGGTCAAACAAACATATTATATTATCTTAAAAACACTCGACCGATTTTATTGAAATGTTTATGGTAGGTCATAATTAGTCCATTGTTTCAACCTTATGCACACAAACATACATTTATATACACCTACATCTTCAAAATTTCTTATCTGAGTTTTATAAAATTTTGATGGTTTGTCAAAAGTAGCCTGCAGATATTCCCAGATTAATTTTAACAGTTTGTGCTCTTTAAATTTTTCTAAATTAATATTTAAATTCATGTAAAAATCCAAACAATTTTGACAGATTTTACAAAACGGGGGGAAAATTAGAAATAATTGACAATAATAGGTTTTTAATAGTATAAAATCATTACATTTTACGAAATATCGCGAGGAAGCTATGTTCCACACTAATTGACAGACTATTTATATAAATTAAAGTATCAATTAAGCCAAAGTTAATGACCACAGGTGGTTGAAATTTATCTGGTGCTATATGTGCGGTATACTTTCGGCAAACCATCCAGATTTCATAAAAATCAGATAAGTACTTTTGAAGATATAGGTGTAAATAAATGTATGTTCGTGCGCATGTGGATGAGAAACAAATTGGCAAAGAAGGTTAAATCTTATATGGTACCAACAATAGGCTAATTATGGCATACTATCTAAATTTCATTAAAATAGAACGTGTAATTATTAAGGTATGCTGGTTCTCAAAAATTGAGCGACAGACCAAAAGACAGTCACGGAACCAAAAATGTTCCCTGATGTCTGAAACGGATTTCTGTCAGAATTTTGAAATCGGAGACATAAAAAAAATTTCGTTCTTCAGAACGATCACACAGCTTCCGTTACCTTCGGTAAGCTTGGAAGCAATGTTTTTTAAACATTATTGATTCCCTTTAGTAATATAATTATTAATTTTATTAAATTAGATAATTTGCTAAAATTGAACACCATATAATCAATTAAATAAAGGTAATTTCAATAACTTAGCTCTTGGGTAATTGTATAAAGATAATTATTAATTAAGTTTAGAAGATACTTATTAATTACCTTTAACAAGATAATTATTAATTATATTTAATAAGATAATTCGTGAAAGTCCAACAACCCTACTCAATTAACGAAAACTATAATAACTTAGCTTTTAGATTTGTGGTTAAAGATAATTATTAATAGTGTTTAAAAGATACTTATTAATAGTGTTTAAATGATACTTAAACAAGATAATAATTATGTATTAACTTTAATAAGATAATTCCCGAATGTGTTAAATAGGACAATGCGCAAAAGAACAAAGCACTTAAGTCTACGTTTAATAATAATTATAATGTTTAAATAAAATAATTATTAATTATCTTTAATAAGATAATTCGCGAAAGTCGCACACCATATTAGAAATTAACTAGAATTAAGCCCTTGGATCTACAATTAAAGATAATTGTTAATTTCCTTTACTAAAACATTTATTAATTATCTTTAATAAGATAGTATGCGCAAGTCTTACACCGAATAAAATCTACAAATAATACTGATTACTTGTATAATTAATTAATTAATAACAATTTATAAGTTTATATAATTTATAATCTTTAATAAGATAAATCGTGAAATTTGTAAAACGTTTAATAAATCTAATTTAGATCTGAGATGATAAGTTTAAGGATAATTAATAATTATCTTATCAATTAATTTATATTTTTAATAAGATATTAATTAATTATTGTAAATTTAATTTGTTTTTTGCAAAATTCTTCTTTTTCTTCTTAATTATGATTGTTTTATACTTAATATTGTTCTAGATATTAAACTAATTACAGTATATTGAAAATTAAAATTAGTTATTAATTGAATTACATAAGTGTTAAAGTAATGGTTCTTATAAGGGATATTCTATGATTCTATAGATTAGTGATAAAGATGTGTTTATTTTGTATTACGTTCTGAGATGCGAAAGCGCGAAGGTCGTACGCGGAACAGAGTCTAAACAAGAACTGAGGGGCTACGCTTGAAGCGACCGGGGGATATTTTGGGTATATGACGGACCTTGGTTCAAGCATGCGCCATAGTGGGGGAATTGCTCGAATCGACTAAACTCGGCAACTAAACCCGAACATTGCCGAACTCTCCTTACTTTCGTAGGAAAATGTTAAGCATTGGGTGTGAAATACAGCGATGTTTTGATAAAGTGCGAGCAGGAAAAACAGCTGTGAAAACGTTTTCAATTTTGACAAAAATAAACAAACATATGAATAATTCAACCCCCAATTTTCTTTTTAGAGTCTGTAGGATAGATAAACCAAGGACCTCCTTGGTATCCTATTATAATTTTCGGCGTTTTTCTTGTTTGTATCTCTGTCGTTAATGTACCTGTATTTTTTAAAAATTAATCAACACACAAATTTAAAACAGCAATTATGTTATGTGCAGGGCTGTGTACTGGAGCCGGAATTCTGTTTCAGAACTGCTTTAATAAATAAATAAATAAAAAATACGTTTGGTGTCGCGGGACACCCGGTAGGAACGAAGTTCCTTACATTTTTCATTAAATATAAATTATAAAATTACACTGCTAAGTACGTATACATTGCTAACTACTTATACATGGTGGAGTCAGAAAAGAGACAAAATTAAAAGTAAGTAACTGTTCGTACCTAGCAGAGTTAAGGAAAAATTAAAAGAAAAGCATTATTTGTATCAATAAAGCATGCGTCTTACAATAAATATATTATTGATTAATTAAAATAAAAACCCCTTTTAAAATTAATTGAAAACAAAACCTCATAATATAATAAATTAAAAAATCGGTCCGAGACAACTCAGACAAACTTTCTCATATAAAAGTTCATAATTACTTAGCCCAGTTTATTCAATTTATTAGTTTTCTTACGTACATTTAATTATTACTAAACATTTCATCAAAATGTACTATAAAAATAACTTCTCCCGAGCGGGGAATCGAACCCGGACTCTCTAAGTCCGCGTTTTAAGCTATTTGCTCAGGAACTAGATTTTTCCCGGGAAAACGGATTATATCGTTAGATTCGTATTTAGGCCCCCGCAGACGACCGACTTTTTGTCGACCGACAAAAAGTCGGTAGGTGACGGTACGAATGGAAACAATAGAAACAGGTGGGACCGCGCACACGGCCGACAAAAAGTCGGGCCGACTTTTTGTAGGTAGCGAAAGTCGGTGAGGTTCTATTTTTTGACCGATCCGATTGTCGGTGGAGGGAATGGAACACATGCTACACTATGGGGTGGCGCACACCACCGACTTTCCACCGACTTTTTGTCGGTCGAGAATCAATCTGAGCCCGCCTCGTCCTGTGTTTCTACCGTTCTGTTTTTAACGATTGAGAATAATAATATTCATTTTCACCAAAAGACATAAAATACATATATAAATTAAAAAAAAAACATGGTGAGGGCCCTCAGTAGGTGTTTTTTTTACCTAGGGAGAGGACCCTTTCTCTGCATATCTAATATTATAATTAACTAATATAATAACTTTAAACATAAGATATACATATCAATGATTATTTTTTTTTTTTCATATACATTTAATCTTATACAATATAAACAAAATGTGTTTAATATTACTATTTATTTATTTATTCATTTAGTTTATATAAGAAAAAAAAAGTGACAAAGCAATTACGAAGGAACGATAAAAAAATGAATTTAAAAATAAATAATTAATTTATTGTTGTTTGATAGACTCCAAGAGGTATTTAGAGATATTAGTTTTAAATGAATTGTACACATATTTTTATCGATTGAATTGATAACGGAAGTTGATTAAAATAAACAGACAAGCAAAGTTATTTTTTAACGATGGAGATTGATCCGGAACTTATATGTGAAGTGGAGCTGAGTACGTTCGAGTCTCAGTATCGCGACAAAAATGTGAAGTAAAGCTGTGAGAGGAAGTTTGTCGTGAGGTTATTCCAAACTGGGGACTTACAGATTTAAAAATTGACATCCTATAACAGTTGGAAAACTTATCTGGATGGTCCCTGAGATCGAGATGTAGGGTATGAAATTTACCTTTTAGCAATCTTTGATTTGACTCACGATTGGATGTACCCACCACTTGCGTGAATAATATCTTTTCCCGTCTCTTCTCTTTGGAGATAAATGGCTAAGGACCGAACTCTTTGAATATATTCAATATCCATGTCTGCAAGCGTTTAATAATAAAATATGAGAAATTACTAAAGAGATTCTCTAGGGCTGCGCGGTAGTCGGTGGAAAATCGGAACGACGTGTGCGTTGAGTCGGTGGGGACCGATTAAAAGTCGGTCAGAACGTATAATGGCACTACCTACAAAAAGTCGGTCGTCTGCGGGGGCCTTTTAAATGGACTATATTTTAGAATTATTTAATCAAAATCGTCGGAACCGTTTTTGAGAAATAATTTTTTTTCACGTTTTTTCAGAGTTTTTGGGGGGTAGCACCCCTAAATTTGGAGGTAAAATTCATTTCTCGATTTCACCTCGGGGTATGATTTTTTTGAACATGTATGCCAAATTTCGTCAAAATCGGCCTAGTAGTTTAGGCTCCAGGCGTCTGCACAGACGACAGACATTTTTTAACCCTGCCTTACTAACACTGTCTAATAGTCCATTATTTGTAACACTACGCCTCTCAGACGTACATTAAAATTAGACCAACAAATGCTGATAAAATTGTGAACTTGAAACATTTCTTTGTCTAATAAAATGGTTGAAAGGAGCTCTTTAGTGAGAAAATTATTACCAAACTGACCCTTTAACCTGAAAAGAGCAGGTCAAAATATACATGTTACAATTTTCCTCGCTAGCACCTGCTGCATTAAAATCTGAAATTATGTTATGATAATCTAATGAATTTTTCATATTATGGCAATATAATATTTAATAATCAAATTTTAAGGAAAAAAAAAGCCAATTAAAGGCAACAAGCTGGATAAGGTTAGGCTCGATAGGGTCCCTGAGGCACAGTAGACTAAAAGAAGTGGTAAATTACTAATATATAAAAGTACAGCAAAGACCCGACTTTGACGCAATCTGAAGGTTAATTAAGCAGAGATAGCATACCTAGAAGGACTAATGGCCGGCACGCTTGCGCACCGAGAGCTATCAACTAAAGTCAGCATGTAAGCCTCAGAGACGTAGTGTTAAAAGTGCAGGGTTAAAAAACATTTTTTTGGACTCAAAACGTGTAAATCCATCAAAATCTCAAAATCGAATTTCCGCGCCATCACAATACTTTCTCTTTATATGAGAAAGTAAAAATTGGTCCGAGACAACTCAGACAAACTCTGATATACGAGTTCATAATTACTTAGCCCAGTGCTTTCCGTTTATTAGATTTCTGAGGTACATTTAATTATTATTGAACACTTTATTAAAATGTATCATAAAAATAACTTCTCCTGGGAGGGGAATCGAACCCGGCCTCTCTCGGTCCGCCTTTAAAGTTATTTTATCAGGAACTAGATTTTTACCGGGATAACGGCTTATATCGTTGGATTCGTATATAAAAGGACTACATTTTAGAATGTTTTAATCAAAACCGTCGGAACCGTTTTCGAGAAATATTGTTTTCACGTTCTTTCAGAGTTTTTGGGGGGTAGCAAATGTGGAGCTAAAATTCATTTCTCGATTTCACCTCGGGGTATGCTTTTTCTGAACAAGTATGCCAAATTTCGTCAAAATCAGCCCAGTAGCTTAGGCTCCAGGCGTCTGTACAGACGGCAGACAACAGACAGACATATTTTAAAAACCACTTTTTTGGACTCAGAGGACCTCAAAACGTGTAAATTCATCAAAATTGAATTTTCGCGCCATCACAATATTTTCTCTTCATATGAGAAAGTAAAAATACAATACATACACAAAATAAGAATAAGACATATTTACCATTTCATTTTGTTATTTTTTTAAATAAAATACTACAGATTAAGTAAAACTTAATCTGTTATACCTTAACCTATGTACAGCAGCTATATATAGGTCAATGTACAATTTTTTTTTTTTTTTTAAAATAACAATTTAAAAAGAAGTAAGTATCATTTTATTTAAAAAAATGTGCACAAAATTAATTAAAATTAATAACAAAATTAATTTGGACCAACTTTAAATTTGGATTATATAAAGAAGTTATAGATAGAAGAGGGCTAAATTGTAGTCTAATCTATGAATGTTGAGTAATCTATGGATTCAATTTTTAGTCTTAATTGTCCCTTATTATATAATATTTATTCCGGTCAATCATATAATCTAATAATAGCAAAAAGGAAGAAGGAAGTACATATATCCGTAAATGTGTCGATATTTATGTTCTTGTACTGTACGGAACTAATACATAATTTTACTATTTTCTAAAACTTTTTTAATTGTTAAGTTTAATCGATACTGCTAGCATGTACAATGTACAGCTGCGGGTGTATGATATCGGGTGAAAGCGCATATGTAATGTTTATGATAAGGATAATTAACATCTGGGAACACGATGTTAACTGTTAAAGCCTTTGAACATCAAAATAACTAATCATTAAATAGAATTACGTGAAATAGAAACGAACTCTTGGACTATTAACTTCTATAGATCGAGAGTGTAAAACATGCAACACATCTATTTCCATATACTCCTATTGACGCATGAATACAAATTTTGTATTATTAATAATATTATGTGATATGGACTTTTGGCACTTCTTTAGATTGTTACTCCCGTTATAAAGAAAACTGAGGGAGTTACAATCTAAAGAAGGTGTGAGGAATGTTCTTCTTTAGATTGTTACTCCCCTTATAAAGAAAACTGAGGGAGTTACAATCTAAAGAAGATGTATGGAACGTTCTTCTTTAGACTGTTACTCCCCTTATAAATACAGAAGAGTGATATTCCTTTGTCCCAAAGTACATTGGACTAGACATCCCTTTGTCTTAATAGTTATTTAGTCAGTCGTTTATATGCTAAAAAAAAAAACATAGGGGAGTAACAATCTAAAGAAGTACCGGACTTTTACTATTTGTAAGGATTTTGTGGTGTTTTCATATTATGTGATACTAAAGGTCGACCAATTAGAGATCTGTGGAGTGCGCTAGAATTGCTGTTTTTGTGTCTTGTTTATAATCATTAGTCATTGCTTCGAGGTCATCCTAATGCTTTTGGTAGTTCGTCTGTCCGTCCGCCGCATCCTAGATCATATCTCCCGACCTATTATTGTAGTTAGAGATTTTAAATTTGGTATACAAGTTGGTATCACTTTTAAGGTATTGAAATGTAGATCTCAAATATAATATAATATTAATATATATATATATATATATATATATATATATATATATATATATATATATATATATATATATATATATATATATATATATATATATATATATATATATACCTAAAAAAGTATATCTTGTTTCCAACATTACAAAATCTCCCCCCCCCCCCCCCCAAAAAAAATGTGCCCCTCCCCCACTCTATAAGGAAAGGTCCTAAAAATGAGAGAAAAAATACATAAATATACTTCTCTGTGAGCCAATGATATTTTCAGGAGTTAATATAAAAAAGTTTTTATCACAGAAATTGATTACCTCATTTTCAAGTCCAAACTCAATTGGTTTGTCTAGGACTTGACTTCAGTTTTTCCTAGACCTCAACGTAGAACCTTTGAAAGAAACTCAACAAACTTCAGTTGCCCTTTCCGTCACTCCCGATTTATTTTTCTGAAAGCTGGCACTCAATGCATAGTTTGTTATCTTGACCACGGCTGATATTACTTGTAATTCTTTTTTTTTTAAAGTGAAGATAGAAATACATATATTATTAAAATACTATGAAAATGATAAACACAAGACTACTAAACTATCGAGTGACAATAAAAAAATCGGTCCGAGATAACTCAGACAAACTTTTTCAAATACGCGTTCATATAATTTCTTAGTCCAGTATTTTCCGCTTTATTAGTTTTAAAGCGTATTAGTTTTCCTAGGTAGATTTAATTATTATTAAACATTTCATCGAAATTTATCATAAAAATAACTTCTCTTCGGTGGGGAATCGAACCCGGCCTCTCTCCCTCCGCGTTTAAAGATTTTTTTCTCAGGAACTAGATTTTTCTCGGGAAAACAGCTTATATCGTTAGATTCGTATTTAAATGGACTACATTTTAGAATTTTTTAATCAAAATCGTCGAAATCATCGAACTGTTTTCGAGAAAAAAATTGTTTCACCTTTTTTCAAAGTTGGGGGGGGGGGGAGTAACCTTAAATTTGGATCTAAAATTCATTTCTCGATTTGACCTCGGGGTATGATTTTCTGAAGATGTGTGACAAATTTCGTCAAAATCAGCCCAGTAGTTTTGGCTCCAGGCGTCTGCATAGACGGCAGAAAGACATTTTTTAAAAACAACTTATTTGGTTTCAGGGGACCTCAAAACGTATAAATCCATCAAAATCTCTACATCGAATGTTTGCGCCATCACGATACTTTCTCTTTATATGAGAAAGTAAAAATCTTTTAATGGAAAAAAAAATTAGGGGAAGGAGAGAGAGGGCAAAAAGGCAAAGCTACCCTATTACCCTCCCCCCCACACTGGGGTGTTTTTTTAGTTTGTCTGAGTTGTCTCGGACCGATTTTTTTTATTGTCAAGGAGAGATTTTATTTATATAATATCAAATATTAGCACCTGAACTTACAGTCTTCGGCAATACTCGGGTCTTCCGATTTTAAACGAAGCTAAGTTTTCAATTTTTTCTCGTGCTATCATTATATCTTGGTTGACATTTTTATTAGTGTTAATGATTTATATAAATAAAATTCCAATGACTGTTTAGCTAACTCTGACGCATTACGAGTTTTGTGTTTGTGTGTAACTTCAGCTAAAAACCTTGAAATTTATTACCTTTTTATTTGTGGTACGCAAACGCTAAAAATAATACTCTATACGATTTGCAACATTACGGTAACTTAAAGCTATCTATTTTTCTTTGAAACTACGCTTAAATAATCTTGAAAAATCTTGAAATCTCACCGGAAAAACCTTTTCGCACATAACTTATCTCTATTAGCACTTTTATGTTATAAAAACTGTACTGCACTTATATTGTTAAGTATTACGTATTAAATGAATTGGTTATGCGTCAAATCTCACGTAAAAAGGGTTTCGTTGGTATTGTCAACATTAAATTAGTTAGAATGAGGGAGGGGGCACAAAATGTTGATGCTTTTTGGGAAAATTAAATACTTTACTTAAGCGCTTTATATTTTTGTAATCTAGTTTATTTTTTCGGATATTTTCAACGACCTACCATAAGATATTAGCGTGAATTATTTCAAAATTTAAGTTATATAGCTATTTTTCCTGTGAGTGCGTCATGTTTTTATCTCTTTTGATTAAAAAATTATTGGAACCGTATAAAGTGACAGACAGACACCGGAACGAAACCCTAAAAATGGGTAGAACACAATTTTGCAAGCTTAATACTCCAGATTTTATTAATATAGCCCATTTTATGCAGTAACAATCTTTACTATCAACTATCTCAAAACTTTTAAGTAAAACTTAGGTATACTAAGGAACATTTATACCAAATTTAAACTAAATCGGTCAATTTTTACATAAGTTATCGTCGGACACGTAAACGTTAATGACAGACAGACAGACAAACAGACAGGATGCATAGTTTGTTGAATGTAAGAATCTCGCTTCAATAAAAAATTGACCGATTTCAACAATTACTTATAGTTAATAATCAATTATCTATAGAAAAAAAAATATTTCCGGTTGAAACTGTTAAAGAAATACTCCAATATGAATAATTTTGACACAAAAAATATTTTTTAATTTTTTTTTACTAAGAAACAATAAGATTCAATTTATTATTACATTATCAATGTTATCACATATTAAGAGTTGGATATTTGTCGTTTAAATGTTTTTTTGTTGGCATTACTTGTATTAGGTCACAGTTTATAAATAGCTGTTGCTAATGTAACTCACGTATTGCCTTCTAAATATCTCCACTTGACTTCATTGTATATATATGTATATATTATTATTATTATTATTTTTCAAAAGTTTTATTCTGTTATCAATTAATTTCTTTTGATAATGAAATAAAGATAATATAAACACAACTTTCAATAAGGTCGTTTAGGAGATAAATATTTAATAAAAAAAAATTAATCATTAAATTTAAAAAACAAATATTTATATATTCTACCAATTTGGGTAGCAAATTATTTACCACATGAGGTTAGGATTTGTTTCGATTCTCAGAGAGGTCAAACTCATTTTTAAACAATAACTAAATTAATGATGGCTGTTAGTATTAAACCATCTATGAAAAAAATTGGTCCGAGACAACTCAGACAAATTTTCTCATATACGAGTTTATAATTATTTAGCCCAGTGTTTTTCAATTACATATTAGTTTTCGTATTTACATTTAATTATTATTGTACATTTCATTAAACTCCTGGGCGGGGAATCGAACCGGGGCTCTCTCCGACTGCATTTTAAGCTTTTTTTCTCAGGAACCAGATTTTTCCCGGGAAAACGGCTTATATCGTTAGATTCGTATTTAAATGGACTACAATTCAGATTTTTTTTTTTATCAAAATCGTCAAAACCGTTTTCAAAAAAATATTTTCTTTTTAACTTTTTCAGGGGGTTAGCGCCCCCAAATTTGGAGCTAAAATTCATTTCTCAATTTCGCCTTGGGGTATTATTTTTTCTGAACATGTATGCCAAATTTCGTCGAAATCGGACCAGTAGTTTAGACTACAGGCGCCTGCACAGACGACAGAGGACAGACAGACATTTTTTAAAAACCACTTTTTTGGACTCAGGATTGAAAAAAATCGGATCAGACACAAAAAAACTTCATAGAAGATACAGTATGTGCTTCTTTAGATTGTTACTCCCTTATGTGTTTTTAGAATATATAAATGACTTTGAATAAATAAATATAAAGACAAAGGGTTGTTTAGTCCAATGTACTTTGGGACAGAGGAATATCACACTTCTGTTTTTATAAGGGGAGTATCAATCTAAAGAAGAACACTCCGTACACCCTTTTTAAATGGTTACTCCCCTCTGTTTTGTTTATAAGGGGAGTAACCATCTAAAGAAGTGCCCAAACAAACCTACTATAACCTGACTTAACTATAACTAGTCAGGGATTTTATAGCTTTAAAAATTGTTTGTGACTTTTGGTTTAAAAACCAAAACAGTTTTCAAAACTCATGCGGTAACGTAGTCAATGTAACCCATATAATTTATTTACCTACGCCAATGGACGCAACCAAGTTTAATGAAACAATTCGATTTTTGACTTCAAAAGAATACAAAGTGAAATGAGAACGAGTAGATAGATCTCTGCTGTATATCCCCTTCACTTGTAATTCAATTTCATCCCTGTATTTTACATTCACAAAGGGATCAAGAGTTATAAAAGTAAAATAAATTAGGTAAACAATTTGATTTCCTATAAAGGCTTTACAGTAGAATTGACGTGATTAATCTCATTAACTGGACAAGATTGTTAATTTTTTATTTATTTATTTATTTTTTTTTTAAATATTCGGACCTCCTTACGACCTTCTGTACAACGAAAACCTCTATTCAACGAATATTTTTGAAGTGAAACTTATTTAGGTGCTGTAGCAGTGGCGATCCTATGGGGAGGGGGCTAAGGGGGCTTAAGACCCTCCAAGAAATTAAATTAGCCCCAAATAGTGTGTCGTCCTCCTTCTAAAATTATCGTAAAAAAACTAAATAAATGAGTAGATAAGTAAAATAGACTGTCAATTGGTGTGGCACATAGCTTCCTCGCATCCTATCACGTACTTTTATACTTTTACAAGCCATTATTGTCTATAATTTGTTTCTCCCGTTTTTTTAATCTGTCAAAATTGTTTGGGTTTTCTACGTAAATTAAAGTATCAAGTTAAAGAGCGCAGACGGTTCAAATTAATCTAGGGCTATCTGCGGGCTACTTTCGATAAACTATAAAAGTTTCATACTAATCAGATAAGTACATTTAAAGCTATAGGTGTAAATAAATCGTTCTTCAGAACGATCACATAGCTTCCATTACCTTCGGTAAGCTCGAAAGCAGAAATTAATAAGTCATAAATATTATTTTGTTTATTGGACTGGAATAATGATTTTAATATTTTCATTTTCTATAAATAAATATTAAATAAATAATAATAAATAGAAAGAATTTAAATAATTTATATATGTAGTTCAATAAATTTGACATATAATGATATTGTAGTTTTAAGTTTTAATTTTAACGGGTGTCGTTGCCGGGAGGACTCGTCCTCCCCATAATAAAGAATTCAACCTAAAAAAAAATTAAAATATCTAACCCATTTTTAATTATCTACCTATACCATTAATAATTGATTATCAATTGTGTGTCACTTTGATAATCCATGTTGCTGTGATCAATGCTAATTAGGGTCCGTAGGCAAAACCAAGGACCCTTATATTCTCCTGCGTGTGTCTGTCCGTCCGACTCTATCATTGGCTACACCTTTCGCCCTATCACTTTGAAATTTGGCATGTATATGTCTTGTACCTACCCACATATTTTAAAAATATAGCGACTTAAAAAAAATATTTTTTAAAAAAACTTAAGGGTAATATATATTTTTTTTTCGACACCGTGAGGGGTATCATATGAAAGGGTATGTCGAGCTGATTACAAAAATATATAATTCTTTGGTTATAACTTTGATAGGGCGAGCGTAGGCAAGTTTGAAGTGGGTGTGAAACGTGTCCCCCCCCCCCCTATATCTCACTTATGTGAAGTGTAAAAAATCTGAAAAAATTCCTGAACATTCTTCGACCAAAAGTAATGATACCACTTTTTGGAAATTTCGAAAAAAATATTATTTTTATTTTTTATTGACAAAATACGTTTTTTTTTAAAAAAAATAATTATGGTCTTTTCGATGTATTTATATGGTTGTAGTCCGGTTCAGCGGCAACAAAATACTTAATAAGAAGTTTGTTTATGTGTTTTCAGAATAGGATAGTTCAAAGTAAGCTTTTTAGCATTTTTAAAAAATACCATCAAAAGGGTACTACTTAAACAATACAGTGTGGCCTACGGACACTCGCTGTGTGCTGACTAGCACACACTTGACCTGTTTATTTTAGAATCTGAAGATGGCTATTAAGTAGCCATAACCTGTTAACAGTTAACGTGACACTTTGTGTATTTAAAGAAAAATCTGAATTTATCGAGATGCTACAACCAGAATCGTTTTTACAATGTACAGAGATTGTACTGTAAAGAGATAGAGACTGTAAAAAGGAACAGTTTAAAAAAAAAATGAAGTAAATCGGACAGTACGAAGTAGATGGTCCAAATACTGCAGTTTTACCAATTAACGTCAAAATAGACAACTTTATCTAAAGTTTTAGGTTTCTGTACAAAGTACAGTTATATAACTGCTCTGTCTGTCTGTCTGTCTGTCCGTTGCTTGTTTTAATTCATAAACTATAGCTAGGGACATGAAATTCGGCACACAGGTGCATCTCGGCATTTGAGACAACTGGACACATTTTGGATTTTTCACACTTAATATTTTCAAGATGGCGGCCAATATGACGGGCGACTAAAACAAAAAGTTTTTAGTCACCATTACATGTTATATATCAATTTAAAGGTCTTTAAATTAAGAAAAAGAATATGCAACTATTAAAATTTTACACTTAAATTTTTCAAGATGGCGGCCAATATGGCGGGCGACTAAAAAAAAAGTTCTTAGTAACTATGACATGTTACAAAGAACTAGACAATTTAAAGGTCTTGAAGTGTAGAAAAAGAATATGTAATTATTAAAATTTTACACTTAAAAGTTTCAAGATGGCGGCCAATATGGCGGGTGAATAAAAACAAGTTTTTAGTCACCATGACATGTTATATATTATCAATTTAAAGGTCTTGAAATAAAGAAAAAGAATATGCAACTATTAAAATTTCACACGTAATATTTTTAAGATGGCAGGCATTATGGCGGGCGACTAAACATTGTATTAGTTACCATAACATGTTATACATCAATTTAAAGGTCTTGAAGAGAACGTCTTGAATTTTAACTTTAATGTACAGAAACCGGGGATTATCGCCCCCACGTACTTACGTGAAGCGCGCCTTACTTGTTTCTTTATCAAATTTAAACTTTATCCAAATTTTGCCGAAGAAAACATGTTTTTCATAACTATTGAATTAATGACAGTTTATTATAGATGTGAAATAATATTATATTACCTGATCTTTAATCTACTATGATTAGGTAAACTCCTTTTATTATTTAGCATTTACTACTTTTAAGTTTATATTAAAATTCTTTTATAAATACTTGTTAAATTTAAAAAAAACCGAAGCCCGAAAGGACATAGGTTAATATAACATTTTTGACTTCTTTTAGGGTCCCCTATATGCCCCTTCTTTTCGGCAGACTTAAGTTGGGACACCCTGAATACATACTATGAGTGTTTATTCCATGCAGTTATGGAAATGCTGTTGTTTGTTATTCTCATTTTTGAAAATGCGCTTGAAACAGAATAGTAAAATATAGTTTGTATTTTAGGAGATTCAATGCAATGCTAATTATATAAAAAAATTAATTATCAGAAAAATTAGACGTCTTCATTGGAAACCGGGACATTTTGGCTTCCCAAAAAGTTTCTTCGGGACATCGGGATTTTAAGTCCAGAGAAATCTCTTATTCTTAGTCACCAGTTAGATTAGAATTCATTTACAATGTATATTGTATATAAATCTCTTGAATTTTTGGAGCATAATTTACATTTTTAAGTTTTTGGTAGTATTCATACTACAGAAAGATTAAATTTTACTATAAATCAAATTATAATTATCAATAACTACGGGAGATATACAGAGAAAAATAGACCCCCGCACCGGGACTTGAACCATGGGTCCTCCTATTAATCCGTTACAGGTGCTCTCGCCAATAATTTACTCACCCTACAAATGTCATTATCACAAAATGTCACATATTATCACTTTTAGAAGAAATTAATCTATTCAAAGACATAGATAAAGGAATGAGGAATAAAGAATAAAGATTAGAAGTTTCCCTCCTAATTCAGTGTTTACAATTTTGAAAAACTGGGATTCAATATTTTAACTACACGAAACAAGTAGAGATTCTAAAAAGAGATCTAGAGGTCGTAAGTATAAATACGTAGATGAGGCAGTTCTGTAATGGGTGAAAATTGTGTGAGATAAAACTCTTCCCCTTTCAGGAACAAGGAACACTCAATTATCTCTTTTTTTAAAAAATTCTATGTATTGGGAAATTTCTTTTCTGGAACAATTAATTAATTTTTAATCTTCCCTATATTTTCCTAATGTTTGGGTCAAAAAATTAAATCAGTATTTCGAATGTCAACTTTTTAGATGAATATTAGGGGATATAAACCAAAGAGCGACAGACACATAACCCTCGGCATAAGGGTTTTGAGAAGGATCTACAAATACCCTAAGCATTAACTATATTAATTTAGATAAGTTATTATATCTATTTAAAGATCAACAAATCAATACAATCATTTATTTTTAATGTAATAAATGTGGTTGCCATAGCTTAGTAATAACAAATCATTTTGAGGTGCGTTTTCGTCGACACCACTCAATTATACTTTAAATTATTCTAAATAAGGAAATAATCTTAAAAACAAAAAAAAAAAAATAAATCAGAGATTTTAATAAAATAAATAAAAATAACAATTTATTTTAAAAACATCATAATTAAATATTTAACAATATTTAAAAGATATTTCACAATTTAATAAACACATATCAATGTTCAATTATTATTTGTATATAAAATATATGAGCATATTTTTCTTTCTAAAATAGTATAATTTTTTTTTAACCAACAAAAATGAGATTCTAAAAAAAAAAAAATAATTTATCAAAATTGAAAATATTTTCAGAAATTTTGCTTTTTTTTTGTAATATTTAAAAATATATTCTTCACCATATTTAACATAAAACTAACATTTCTTCATATAGACATATATGTTCTCATAAGCACCACAATAATACGATAGCTGAACGGACCAAAATATATAGAATAAAAACACATAATAAGTATTAATAAATATATATAAAATTATAAATAAATAATTATTGCAATAAAAATACTGACTAAAATAAAATGTTAAAATTTATAATTAAATTTTTAATGAGTACAATTTTTTAATCAAAATTGACACCTAACTACAATAACAGAAATTATTAATAATTATATAAATTTATAAAACAACAACAGATATTATTTTGATGGTAAGATTAGAAATAAAAATAATATTGAATAAGTTGTAGAGATATAGTATTTTATAGTATCATGGATTTTGTTGTTCAGGGAACATAAAACTAGAATTTTAATCTGAATTAAGAAATGTTTCTCTACTAAAATTAATTTTATTATAGTAATCTATACAAGTCAAATTAGATTGAAGTAAGAAATTGAAGATTGGCAGAGAAAAATACGCTTCGACAATGGGATTTGAACCATGAATCTTTAGATTTCCAGTCCAAAGATTATCGGGTGTAGCTAAATTGGTAAAGCATTGGACTGGAAATCCAAAGATTCTCAGGTGTAGCTAAATTGGTAAAGCATTGGACTGGAAATCCAAGATTCTCGGGTGTAGCTAAATTGGTAAAGCATTGGACTGGAAATCCAAAGATTCTCAGGTGTAGCTAAATTGGTAAAGCATTGGACTGGAAATCTAAAGATTCTCGGGTGTAGCTAAATTGGTAAAGCATTGGACTGGAAATCCAAAGATTCTCAGGTGTAGCTAAATTGGTAAAGCATTGGACTGGAAATCTAAAGATTCTCGGGTGTAGCTAAATTGGTAAAGCATTGGACTGGAAATCCAAAGATTCTCGGGTGTAGCTAAATTGGTAAAGCATTTGACTGGAAATCCAAAGATTCTCAGGTGTAGCTAAATTGGTAAAGCATTGGACTGGAAATCCAAAGATTCTCAGGTGTAGCTAAATTGGTAAAGCATTGGACTGGAAATCCAAAGATTCTCAAGTGTAGCTAAATTGGTAAAGCATTGGACTGGAAATCCAAAGATTCTCAGGTGTAGCTAAATTGGTAAAGCATTGGACTGGAAATCCAAAGATTCTCAGGTGTAGCTAAATTGGTAAAGCATTGGACTGGAAATCCAAAGATTCTCAGGTGTAGCTAAATTGGTAAAGCATTTGACTGGAAATCCAAAGATTCTCAAGTGTAGCTAAATTGGTAAAGCATTTGACTGGAAATCCAAAGATTCTCAGGTGTAGCTAAATTGGTAAAGCATTGGACTGGAAATCCAAAGATTCTCAGGTGTAGCTAAATTGGTAAAGCATTGGACTGGAAATCCAAAGATTCTC
This sequence comes from Gerris lacustris, assembly GCA_951217055.1. Taxonomy (NCBI): domain Eukaryota; kingdom Metazoa; phylum Arthropoda; class Insecta; order Hemiptera; family Gerridae; genus Gerris; species Gerris lacustris. The sequence continues at coordinate 25,506,689 of OX578286.1, forward strand.
AAGTGTAGCTAAATTGGTAAAGCATTGGACTGGAAATCCAAAGATTCTCAGGTGTAGCTAAATTGGTAAAGCATTGGACTGGAAATCCAAAGATTCTCACGTGTAGCTAAATTGGTAAAGCATTTGACTGGAAATCCAAAGATTCTCAAGTGTAGCTAAATTGGTAAAGCATTGGACTGGAAATCCAAAGATTCTCGGGTGTAGCTAAATTGGTAAAGCATTGGAATGGAAATCCATAGATCCATGATTAAAATCCCAGCATCAGGGTTAATTTTTCTCTTTGAACCATGAATCTTAGGATTTCTGGTCCAAAGATTCTCAGGTGTAGCCAAATTGGTAGTGCATTGGATTGGAAATCCAAAGATATTTATTTTTCATTATAATTTTTTTTATTTTGTATATACTGCATAAGAAAGGATGAAAAATTTCTCTAGTAAGAATCTTTGCAAATTTTTTCTATATTATTACAGTAAAATTGATAATACAGACCTGTTTTCTCTACAAGGAAATTATTATTATTATTTTTTTTTTAAATAAATTATTGTGAAGTAAAGGGAACAGAATTAAATAAATAGTGACTATGTATAGACACACAGGTGAATTGCCGAGAAGGAAAATTATTAAGAAAAATAAATAAAGTTATATTTTAGGAGGAATTGTTAAAAGCCTGAAGATGCTTTAAAGAAGGTGTAATATAACCAAAAAAAGGGATTTAATAGAAGTTATTACTATCCTACAGACCTGAATAAGAATAAGCAGAGTATAAATAATTAAAAAAATAGAGGAAAATTAATAAAAACTAACGATGCTCAAGATTCTACAAAAAATAGAATTGACAGTGCTTGATTTGTAATAAAAGAGATTCCAGAACTGTGACATACTGGTCCAAAATTTTTTAAATTTTCATTTTTTTAAAATGTGTACAAGCATTTTAAAAGTGTAAATACAAAATTCGTATTCACACTTGGTAAAAATTAACACAATAAATTTTTTGTAAAAAATAAAACTCCCATGTGGACCAACAATCTTCCTTCAGAGGTACCGGTACGGCGTATCAGAGCATACCGTCACAACTGATTATTGATACAATAAAATATTTTATTTCTACAACTTAGACTAAATATTTCCAATCAAAACCTACTGATTATTAAATCAATAAGATTAATAAAACTACCCTTCAAATTAATACAACAATAAATATAGAATAACGATAAATCTTTAATACAATATATATATTTAAAAATAAAGGTAAAAAGTAATATGTTTACAAACAGATATTGAAATATAACTCTTTCCAATGACTTAATTTATATAATTTTACACAAAAGTTATGTGGATCCACATAATATTTTACCACTTAAAAGTTATGAATATCAAGATCATAATTTGGCTAATATGTATGTCGGCTTTGAAATTCAGAAGTTTCCTAATCTGTAGTGGACGCATTTCTTGGGCAAAAGAAAAACTTTGATAATAAAAATGTCAACAGCCACATCATTGAAGAGTGAGTAAAATGGGCGTATTCCATTTACAAAACTCAAAAGTTATAAAGGTTTTTAATTTTAAGAAAGGGTGTTATGTGGAAGCGAAACATACTCTACTAAGAGTAAATCTAGTGGTTTACTACATTCCTTGAGGCCAGTCTAGAAATATAGGGGTAGGGTACAGAGCTAGTGTACTGTCATTACCCAAAAGGAACTATGAACAATCTATATTGCATGATAATGTGTCACCATTTACAGTGAACATACTGACATGTACAAATGGGTAATAAGTATAGTAATACCCGGACTTATGTAAATTCAGAGTTAAGCCCCGTAGTTCACACGGTGATAGTTCTCCCACGATAGAACTATTATGTCATTCAACGTCATAGAACTACGGCAAGAGTAAACATACGTCAAAACTTGTTGTCTTGTACTCAAAGTTATATCCATATCCTACATCTTTGACTTGGATACAGAAATAGAACATTAAATATATCATAATGCTATATTATAATACATATACAGCTAACGGAATATTCATATTGTCTAAAACAACAAAATCTGATATCAAAATATTGAAACAAGCTTATCACATTTGCTGCCTTTTAAATCTGTTATCACGTGATATAAAAGTATAAACAAACAATAAGCCAATCAGCATCTAGTATCTAGCGTTAGAGCACTCAAGTATCTCATCAGACAAGATAGTATGATGGCTGATAGTTCTATCGTGACAGAACTTATCTTGTAGTTTACATGGTGATAGTTGATGCGGTAGTTGCTATTGTGACTGCAACTATCACTGAGTACACGGGGCTTTAAGGTCTTTTATCCCTTTGTATTAATTTGTTTCTTTAAAAATTATTTAGTATGTACATACACATTTGAGTTTTTTACTAAGGTTTTCCAATAATACTTATTACTTGCATAGGCACTCCTTTTTTTTCCTTAGTAACAAGTACACAGTAAAGAATATATTTAAGTACATTCCTCAACTTATGTATTTTTAAACTTATAATGTAATTCACAGTCTCAAGTATTACATAAGTGCGGGGCATTACTGTACGTTGGTAAAGCATTATTGCTTTTATACAACAGGTAGATGTTGCTATTGTACAACTTCTAGATGTTGCTATTATACAACAGGTAGATGTTGCTATTCTACAACTTCAAGATGTTGCTATTATACAACAGGTAGATGTTGCTATTCTACAACTTCTAGATGTTGCTATTATACAACAGGTAGATGTTGCTATTCTACAACTTCTAGATGTTGCTATTATACAACAGGTAGATGTTGCTATTCTACAACTTCAAGATGTTGCTATTATACAACAGGTAGATGTTGCTATTCTACAACTTCTAGATGTTGCTATTATACAACAGGTAGATGTTGCTATTCTACAACTTCAAGATGTTGCTATTATACAACAGGTAGATGTTGCTATTGTACAACATGTACATGTGGCTATTCTACAACATCTAGATGTTGCTATTATACAACAGGAAGATGTTGCTATTGTACATGTACATGTGGCTATTCTACAACATCTAGATGTTGCTTTTATGCGACAGGTAGATGTTGCTTTCAAATAACAGGTATATCACTTAATATTTTTCACTATGAGTAAAGTTAAGCAATTATTTAATCAAATCCAACTGCCTTCTGTTCTAATAAGTAAATTAATGCACTTAATTATGTCTAATGCACTTAATTATGTCTAATGCACTTAAAGAGACACCAAAATCAAATTAACAGATATTATTCAACAAAGGAAAGAAGCAGAATTGAGAAAAAAAAGAAAAAGAATTGACTCAAAGATATGGATACAATTTTACATCTAAAGGTAACTATTTTTTTTTACTTCATATAATTTTTTATTTAAAAAATTAATTTTAGGGGCTTTTTATTTCAAAAATTAACACAGAATTATTTACAAATCAAAAATACTTTGGCCCCCACAAAAAAACCAAAAACACAAAATTTTCGAAAAGAAAATAAAACAAAAATAAATTTTAAAAATTAAAAAGGGGGTTAAACAGATCAATAATAATATCCTTTTCAATCCCCCCCCCCCCCTTTAAAATTAATTTTAATATTCGATGTATTACTTTATATCAATTTTTTTAAGGATATGAAATTAAACAATTTAATTTAATTTATCTGAAATTTTAACAGATATGTAATATTTTTTTATTTTTACTTAATTTTTAAATTAAGAACTTTTGTTTTACTATAAAACTGACCCTATTTTTGTTTTATATATTTTCCTTTCAAAGAGATTTTTTTAATTTTTTTTTTTTTAACTTATTCATTTTTACTCAGATCAAAATAAGTTTAGAATTAAAAAAAATGGAGATTTTCTTAGTTTCTTACACAGATCCTCCGACTGAACTCACTTTCATAGTGTAGAAATAGATCGATCTTCCGAGGAAATATAAACTAATTGCAAATAAACCTGAAAATAAAATGTCAAATTATTAATGAGAAAAAAAAAATAAGCTTAAGTGCACATAACGTGGAGAGAATGAAATTACAGAACCTGTAGTCCTCTAGAACAGCTTAAGAGCTCAAAGTCAAAAAATGATTAACATAGACTGCCAATTGTGTGGCACATAGCTTCCTCGCATCCCATCCACATACTTTATTGATTTTATGCTTTTACAACCCATTATTGTCTAATTTATTTAATTGTTTCCCCCGCTTTTTTAATCTGTCAAAATTTTTTTTTTTTTACATGAATTAAAGTGTCAATTTAGTAAAAGTTAAATAGTGCAGATGGTTCATATTAATCTGGGGCTATCTGCAGGTTAGCCCCAAGAAGAATTATGAAACGCCCATGCACAATGAATACAGCTACGAAAAGAATCACTTTATATGCATCTAAACAGAGATACAATGTTTATATTTCGTATCAATCGTAGATAAAAAAATTATTCGTTGACTGATATCAATTCCAGCTCTGTACAACAAACCCCTGATTTTCAGCGACATTTCAAAATTCTACGGATCTGTCTCTTTATTAGTCAATTCATTAAGGTGATCTCCATTAACGCTCAATTTTTAAGGAATTTGATGTAGAGAGGTAAAATTAGTCTAATTCGACTCTCTACAAAATTTGCTTCAAAGAATATTATGGTAAAAACCGTAGTGTTTAAGAATTGTAAGGATAAACGACCAAACATTATGTTTTTTGCGAAGCTGTTCCATCCATGTTAAAGGGAACTTTTTTGTTCAGTGTCAAATCTCCTATAAGAACCCAAAGTATTGTGGTTTCGTTAGGGGAAACCTTTTTTGCATTTTTACTAGAATTGGTTGTGATCCTGACAAAAAATTTCACGATTGGTAACATTTAATCCACCATAATTCAAAAACTAGTCCGTTGATCATAAACTTTAATTTGAAAGCTTATGAAAAGCATAAGTTTTTACTGATATCGCCACACTTCTAATATCCCTCAATTAAGAGTAATAAGCTCAGGAATTTCGTGGTCCAATTTTAAAAAATTCACATTTTCAAATGCAACTGGACTTAAAAGATGCTTAGCAGCTGATAATTTGGAAATAAATGAGTGATTCTAAAAGGTTTTTTTATGCTCTTTAAAATTGTTCCTTAGCCCGATTTCTCTATCTCATTTAGTTTTTGAGATATTAGGCATTTTTTGAAAATTTTTGTGAAACACTTTAAAAAAAGAAATAAATCGATATCTCGAGAACTATTGAGAAATGGGTATATGCTTACTCAACATTTTTTGTTGCATTTGACCCATAAAATCCACCAGTTTCGTTATGACATTTTATCGCGGGTCACCCTGTATAAGTCAAGGTTTGTCTGTACTATAAACTACACAACAAAAATTAAAATATATTGAATTCTTCTTTATCTTAAGGCAAGTTTGTTACAACATAAAAGTTACTTACCAACATATACACTAACGTAAACACCAGTATTGGTTTTAGCATTCTGGAAAGTTGTCCCTACAACAGCTGATCCCAGCAGTAAGAACATAACAAAACCAGCCATATACCAGTGTCCACGACTTTTAGCAAAGTTTGGACCCACAGATGAGCTATAACAAAAAAAAAACATTGCTTCATAAGAATAATTTTAGATTTTTAAGTTTTTGGTAGTTTTCATACTACGGAAAGTTTAAATTTTAATTCAAATCAAATCATAATTATTATTAACTACGGGAAACAGACAGAGAGAAATACACTCCAGCGCTGGAACATCCCGGCGCTGGAGTGTATTTTTCTCTGTCTGTTTCCCGTAGTTAATAATAATTATAATTTGATTTAATATAATTTTAGAGTTAGGAAGAACTTAAAACTTATTATATCCATTCTTATTAGGTAGTGGTTAGCTGTTAGTTGGTACAGATGCTTTTATGTGTTGGGTCAGGGAGGAAGAATAGGGCATGGAACAAGGCGTAAATACACATGCTAAAGGTCGACCAAGAAGTCATGAACACAGGAGAAACTGAAAGCTTAGCTTCGTTTAAAGTCGGAACTTCCGAGTATTGTTGAAGTCAGTACAGTCGGGTGCTAAGACAATACCCATTTCTAGTTTGTATGACATGTGCAGTTATGTCAAATCTCACGAATAGCAACAGGAAGGTTTCAAATCTGTTAGGTTTCCTGTTTTGTTTGATTTTATACAGTGCGAATTATAGTCACAACCATAGACTAGAGGTTAAACTTGGTCACAACTGTCCTAAACGATTTTTGTACGATCCACAAATCCACGGGATGATGCAAATGCAAAGGACGCTACAAATAACGGGGTTGGAACAAACCTAATAAGTATTTGTTATTATAAAAATGATTGCTCTCCATGACAATTAATCAAAATAAAATAAGCGAATTTTTAGTCTGTTCTGTTTTTTCCCATTACATTTATTATAAATAAAATAACCTAACCAGTGCAACTTATCTTAGAATCTAATTATTTTTATCATTTCTTCCTCATTTTGAATTCGTGTTATTATCCATGTTTTTATTAATACTAGGAAATTTAATTTAACAAAGAGAAAATTGCCAAAAACAATCCGAGAGAGGTAATAGTACAAAAATAATCCCCAAAAAAGTAACAACTTAAATCCAGAAATAAAAAAGTAACAAATCAAACTCAGAAATAAAGAGATTAAGAAAGAAGAAAATAGATTTAAATATAAAGAATATTAATATGAATAATCAATAAATAATAATATAAAGATATTCTCGTATTATATTAGTGATTTCTTATCAGGTACAGTGTTGCCTGTGTCAAAAAATATTAATAAAATATAGAAGTTATCAAAAATAAAATTATTAATAACAAAAGAACAACACTGTGTTTTTTGACAGTGGTCTATTTTATTAAAAACTGACTATACATGGCACCAAAACAACGATGCTAGCGCACTCCTTAGATTTCCACGACTTCTTGGTCGACCTTTAGTAACTCACACAAAACCTTGTGAAAAGGATGCAAAGGAGAGCTACTGGGATGAGTGTACATCAAAAAGCATGCGAGTAAATTGAATAGGGTTTTTTTTATTTTTGTCGCCAGTCGCATTAGTCGAGGTGTGGGGTTACTGATAAAGCATGCCATGAGCTGACACATCACTGATTATCCAGATCATAAAAGCATGCTGTTTCACTGGCAAATGTACACAGCTTCTGCAGCATGCTAGCTACTGCCATACTAGTAATTTGCCACTGCCATGCTTTCTAACTGGTATGTGTATTTCTGTCTAAAGAACGGAGGAATGCAGGCAGTCTAAAATAATACTGCCAAAATTAAACACCAAGAAAACTAGATTGCTCATAAGATTAAGTAGACTTCAACCTAAGAAATCTGGTTGGGGTCTAAATAGGACATTGCCAACTAAAGAGACATCTGACATTATTCAAAATAGAAGACAACCCCGCCTGTTCAGTTTGTGAGCCTGTCCAGGAGACAGATCACCATTTTAGGAGAGTATTCGAAGGATATGGAAGACCACACTTTCACGAATTAGAAAAAGGAACTTGTTACACTTAAGTGGTAAGATATCCTCTCCTTTATAATCTAAACTAGAAGACTTGAGGGTAAGTTTGAAGTGGTTTGATAGGGGTATGAATCAGGGATTTGCAATAAGAAGAGAGGGATGATGCAGACCACTGATGACTTTAGTTGGTGTTTTAGATGCCCCAACAAGAATCCATTGAACGTGTTTGGATCCACTGTGGTTGCATACAGTGGTAAGACTGCTGGTGGTTGGATGTCTAGTGGATCCAAACCCACTCTTCTGACACTCCACAGCTCTTTTCCTTGTGTATCGGCCAGATTGGCAGCGAAAGGGTTAAAAGATCCACATTTAATTGTATAATCTCATCTAAAATCATTATTATTGGCTATTTTTTAAATATGTTATACAGATTGACTCTAAACTATTATTTTGAGAATATTATATTCTCAGTAATGGAATGAATGAAGTATAATATAGTCCTGATTTTATTCCTAGAAGGCTTTGGAAACAAAACTATTTAGGAATTTCATTTAATTGCTAGGCCTACATGATAATAGGAAACATAGCCACTAATACCTAGCATAAGCCCAGCGCAGAGTGCGGGGTGAAAGCTAGTATGGTATAATTAAATGTGCGACAGCGGTACCTTTCTGAGATGACTGAGTTAAAATAAATAATTAAAGATAATGGCTTGAAAATAGTCATACTGAAGTTTTTAGTGGGTATTCTAGATCCCCCAAACCAAAACATTTAAAAAAATAATTAAAGATTATGGCTCTAAATAGAGTCACACTGACATCTTTAGTTAGTGTTCTCCCAACAAATTAAAATGAATAATTGAAGATTTTGACTCCAAATAGAGAATTGAAGTCTTTTGTAGGTGGTTCTAGATCCCCCAAAAACTTAAAAGAAATAATAAGCAAGGGAGTTATTTGATTAGGAAGTGGTACTTCAGCTTATACAATACTAATAGTCTAATCTGCTAAAACCAATTAAACTCCCAACCTAGCGTAGCGTAGCGTGCATAAAAGAATATGTGGTTTCATCTGCCACATACCTTGGCCATTGGCTGTTAAAAACAGCCAACACACAGACTAACCAGCCAACACACAGACCAATACAGACCATGGAGAGCTGCCATATCCAATTCATTTTGGCTGACAATGTGATTTTGGCTGATCCTGAGTACAAAATTAGTTAGTAGACCATAAATAAAGTTTGATCTTAGTTTGTCACTTGATAGGTTAGCTATTCAAGTATTTCTTTAAATCAAAGTGGTCCCATAGCAAGTGACAAACTAACATCAAAATTAAATTTTGCCCAACTTACTAATTTTGTTCTTAGGATCATGAAAATCACATTGTTTTCGAAAATGGATGGGACATGGACACTCTCCACCACTCTGTTTTATTTAACAGTTCACAGCAAAGGTATGTCCCGCAAACAAACTTAGCCGACCACAAATTCTTAAAGGGTGTCAAAGATTAACTTGTATAAAAAATTCTAAGCTTGATATTAGTCAGTCACTTTTAAGCATGCTATCTCCTCGAAAATTAGTGATTTATCAAAAATAAAAATAAATAACTTCTTACATTCTTCTACAGTGTGGACAACGTGCGGAGACATTCTTCAGAGTGTTAAACTGAAATCAAAACAACCAAATTAAAATATAAAATAATAAATCAAATTTTAACATACATTTAAATATTTCATCACCAACATTAATACATAAACAGTAATTGAAAATAACATAGATAAAATGAATTTCAATAGTAATTTTACATAATAATAAAAAAAGCCAATTTTTGAGCTCTTGTATAAAAGCTCGTTTCTTGGTGAACTAAGACTAGAGAGGTTAAAAAAGAAACAAAACAATATTGTCACCACAATTTTTTTATAATTAAAAGACGCGTTTCGACTTACATGTCATCTTCAGTATGCGTGTTAACTTAGTAAGAGTGAATGCTGTACTAAGTTAACTATTTTACAAATTTTAAGGTAAACTAACAGTGCAAGGGGGGTTAGACTAGGGTGGTGTGGGTAGAGGATTACGGAAGGAAAAAGGTAAGGGGTATGGAGTTGGGATCCAAGTTGGAACCCAATAAAGGTGTTATTCAGGTAAACATTTGGTTTTCAACTTCTTAAAACTAAACAATAAATCCTTTATATTACTATAACTAAAATTTCTTACAACTAATAGACATTATTTTAAAAAGATATTTTTTATAGGTTTAACAAGAGCAGAGTTATTAAGATTGGATTTTTCATTAAAACATTCTACATTTGTATCTTGGATAGCTCTTTGAATTTCAAAGTTTTCTAGGAGGTCCAATTTCCTATTTTTTTGGCACGAGTGTAAAAGTTCATAATTATTAATATCAAAAGTATGATCGGTTTCTAGAACATGATTGGCAAAACTAGATACGTTTACATGTTTTTGATGTCTATCATTCGATATTTTCTGCCAAGATTTATAGTGCTCTGTAATGCGTGTACTTATTTTTCTACCGGATTGTCCTACGTATACACCTTTACAGGTCACACATATCAGTTTATATACTCCACATTTATCTTTAGTTTCGATCTCTAGTCATAATTATGAAGTGGTAGTCTCTAGTCATAATTATGAAGTGGTACCACAAAATCTCAGTCAAAACAACCAACTATTTGGTGAACTAAGAATAATTGAGGGCATTTTGCTTGCTGTTGATGTCATATATTTTTATGTTGGGGGTAACAGTCTGAAACAATGTTAGTATGTACAACCTAGTAATCCCGGACAATTACAAGCTTATATAAATATAACCTTCTCCAAGATTTGAATCAAATCCGTGACAACACAAGGAGACATACTTACAAGGAATGAATCTTTACAGTGGACGCAGATAACTCGAGCCATGCCAGGTATGGAAGGAACGACAGGTGCCGAGGGTGTAGAGTTGAGACTAATAACTCGCTTGCAGTTAACCCGAGGACAAGCTATACGTGGTGCTGATGAGTTACAAACCAGCAGGCAGTTGCAATTACATCTAACATACTTCTTGCCAGGTGGTGGGTTCCGAATCGGCTGAAACATATAAGGTAATTATTAAACTAATATACAGTGCACACCACTTAATGTAATGAACCGCTTAGTGTGATCAAAATAGCTTTGAACAGGCCCACCCAATACCACTACACTTTAAGCCCTATGGGCGTAAATTTACGTTTTGAGGTTTTTCTTGTTCGGAGGCACAGTACTGTCAGTGTAAATTTATTTAAGTATATCTATTTATTACTTAAGTTTATCAATTTATTTAAGTATATCTATTTATTACTTAAGTTTATCAATTTATTTAAGTATATCTATTTATTACTTAAGTTTATCAATTTATTGAAGTATATAAGAGCCGGGAGATAAAGGGAGGGTTGAAGATAGAAAAGAAAGGATGGACGAGATTTCGTCACCTAGGATTTTTAGAACCTGTCATCATTGTACCTGTTGCATTTAGCCTAGGGGTTTTTCCCATTTATGAAATTCCTCAGGCATTAAGAACCCTTTTATACCTAATTTACAATAATATTTAGACTTAACCTGGTTTTCCCCACTCATTTCTTATACACGTTTCTTTACGTATTTATACACGTTATTTTATATACTATATATTCTTGTATATATATATTCTCTTTTAGCAACTGTAATTTTCAATAAATACCATTTTTATAAAAGAATTACTATAAAATAAGGTTTATACATCGTCTTCGTGTAATTATTATATTATATTATTATTATAACTATTATATTATGAATTAGTTTAATTATAGGAAAAGAAACCAGATGATGTCTTCAAAAAGTGTGATACATTTAGTGCGTAAGGTACAAAACACCACAGGCCAGGGTGGAACTTCCTATTTTGGACCCCAGGCCTGGGGAACAACCTTACAATATATACCTACCTCAGTCTTTAAAGGGTTTTAACATTTTTCATTATAATAATAGTTTGTAAAAGTGTATGTTACCGTAGCTTCTCCACAGGCAACACATTTGACCACATGTTGTTCGGCTTTTTTGTCAATATTGATTACGTTACGGCAAACCCTGCATGATACTGTCTGCTGGTTCTTAGGAGAAACTTCATTCTGTTGACCCTGTGGACTTTGAAGACCCTCCCCGACAATAATCCCGGAACTTCCTGCACAAATAAACACAATATTCAATAACACAGATAAAACTATAAGAAAACTACACAGATGCAGCGTGACAGACTTATACAATACAAATTTTAAAAAAATAATAATACAGGCATTTACTTTCATTTGAAGTTCATATAATAGAATTATTATTATGTAGGATTTTACATTAAAAAATAACGTAGGTCTCACTATGAAGCTGTAGGTAAGTCCTGATGTTTTGCACCTAGTGTTGGGAGCATTTTAAGGGGAGGTCATGCTGTCCTGGAGAAGTAGCAACGTTAACTGCAGGTTTTGGACAAGGCATGGGTGCTAAATTTAGAATACACCCATGTACTCCCCTGACATATAACAGATACTACCCTGATGTGGACTCTACTGACATGTAACATATACTACCTTGGCAAAAGGGCCGGCCTGAGGATAAATTCCCACTTGTGCGAGTTGCCATTTTGGAAAGGGCACTTTTCGAGTTTTTAAATTTAGAAAGTCTAAAACTATCGAGTTAATGTCCAATTGTTCAATAATGTGGAATTCAATGGACATCAAAGAAAGTCCAAACAAGCGCTCCTGAGACACGGATGATCTCAACTATTTTTTTTTATTATTTTGAGCTTTGAGTAGCTTCTTTCTCCACTTGCGATGGATACAGGGATAGTCAAAAGAATCCGCAGCGTTGCAGTGAGATTTGGGAAGTTTTCCATAAAACCATTTCCCCAATATACATGGTTTAATACATTTTGGGGACTTTTCAAATTCTCTTTGTCCTTTCCTGCAACTACCGTTTTCGTCATTTTGTATTCATAATACAGCTGAATAGCGTCTATATCACTATGAGGACCTTTAGTCAAAGCCATATGTAAATCTTTACAGGGCACTTTTTTTACTTTAGCACCCCCCTTGGTTCTAAACAATAGTCTGCCCTACAAAAGTCTCAAAGGTTTGTGTGTTTGTCTCCCCAAGACATTGAGACTCCTGGGGCAGTTTTATCTTTAATATTCCTTTATCTTAATAGTTGATTAGACTTAAGGGATATGATAACAATTATATATACAAGTGTGATATTCCTTTGTCCCCAGGTACATTTTAATAAATATCCCTTTGTGTTAATAGTAATTTAGACTAAGGAATATATGCTACTCTGTATATGTGCCTTTGTCTAAATAACTATTAACACAAAGGGATATAGGGGAGTGCTAAAGTAAAAAAAGTACCCTTTACAGCAACTCAAAATATCTTTGCCAGTAACTTTGCTTTAGGATGAAGGAAACCAAACATGTCTTTGAACTTCTGAAGCTGCTCAAATCTTTGAGCAAGAGAAGATATAGTTTGATCAAGAACCAAGAAAAATAATTTATTTTCATTTTTTCTAAGACCTGTTATGATTACTGATGACTTCTTTTATTCAAATGTTTGAGTTATGATATCTTCTTTTTTTTAGTACTCTTAAAAAACTGAGGGCTACTTTTTTTGGAATTTTTATTTTCCCTTTTTGCCATTTTGGCGCCCTTACCATTCCAGGCTCTGCTTGACATGTAATTTACTGACTGTAACATGTATTCCTGTGAAGATGCTCCCAACACTGGGCTGCATAAAACAGCCACTTCTTGGAGACCTAGATCTTCATTATAGAATCAGTATTAGACACACACAAAATTCCAAGGAAGGCAAATAAATTATTGTTGACAGATTTAAAATGAACTTATAACACAGCTCTTTGATGTCCATATCCTTAGTTTATTTCCATACTTCTTTGAGTTTATTTAGGCAAGAATCCAAAAATGTTGCAATTCTGAGCAATGTACAGACAAAACGTTAATTTCATATACATTGATAAGATTATGTTAACTCCCATTAACATATTCGCAACACACTTTCAACTATTTTTTTTTAAACAGTAATTGATTTATTATGTTTACTGTGTTCACTAGTTTTGTTCTCGAAAAATATAATCTTTTATTTTAAGTTTTTATTCTGTTTTAATCAATTAACTTTGCTTTGGGTTTTATCTGAATAGTTTTTGTTTTAGATTTCACAAGAAGAGAGATAAGTTAGGTGTCTCACTATAGGAGATAAATCTGACTCATTTAAACTGTTATTTATATATGTAGTTTAAAAGTGAGAATAACTAAGTTATGATTTAAAAGATTCTTTTAATATTTATTTATTAATTTATTCTTTATTCCCTTTATAATTTAACATTCAAAAGTAAACAAATTATTCAAATTATAGTGTACAAACGTTTGATTTTATAAAAAAAGAGGTGAATAAAAGGATTTAGAAATAATATATACCTATGTACATAGTAGTTGCATTAGTAAGGCAAGATCAAAAATAGTTTTCTAGTCTGATAAGGCTTCCATATGCAGGGCTGCAAACTGGTTGAAAGGTCAAATTTACTGACTAATTACATATGTGAAAATACTGACTAAATACCAACAAATATTACTGACATCAATCCTTATTTAAAAAAAATAATGACAAATCAAATAATTAATTAATTATTTTTAAAATTGGCCACCTTTCTGAGCAGCTGTAAAAATAAAGAAACGCGATAAATTGGTAATGCTGTGCAATCAAGTGTCAGAAAATATAAGATACTAAAAAACAAAGATACTTCCGCTTTCATCGTGTCAATGTTTAACAGAGTAACAATGTTCTTATATTTCGTGGATTTCATTAGGTCAGTTTTATATTTTGGGATAAATTTGAGGAAATATTAAAATGCTGGCCATTGTTCTAAAAGTTGTTTGCCTGCTTGCACCAAGGATAATCATCTTGAGGAAACATGCTTAATAAATTTATGACTGGGCAAATTTAGGCCTTTTTGAACTTTAGTGAAATCTTCCCACCTTGACGGCCAACCATTAAAAAAATCGTGCATTTGGGAAAATAGATTTGCATGATCTCCGAGTACTTCCCATGCCCCATTTAAATGTATTGTTTAAAACAGAAGTGTTACAGGTACCAACAGCAGAATAAATATATTTTGGTTAGTAACAAAGGAAAAGAGTTCCAGTTAGTCAAATATTACTCCAAAACAAAGAGGTCACCTATTAAGTGACAAACTACCATCAACTTGATTATTGGTCTACTAACTAATTTTGTACTCATGATCATGAAAATCACATTGTCCACCAAAAACGGCAGGACATGGCTGCTCTCCGGTTTTTTTTTTTTTTTCAAATGCCTATTGCCAAGCTATGTCCCGCAGACAAACTTAGCCGACCATATATTCTTAAAAGGCACCAAAACATTTACTTGTATACAAAATTCTAACTTGATGTTAGTCAGACATTTTTTTGCACGCTATCTCCTGGACTATATATAAACACATGACTGACAATGATGTCAAATCGCATTTGTTAAAATTATGAATCTAAAATTGTGGTGACAATATTGTTGTGTTACTTTCTATTCCTCTTTAGACCTAATTATCAAGTGGTACCACAAAATCTCAGTCAAAACAACTAAAAATTTGCTTAAAAAAAATGTAATGTAAATCGGACAATTAGAAATTGGTGGGCCCAATAGTGCAGATTTATCCTTTTTTTAATCTTTTTTTAAGTAAAATTTAAATCTATAATCTTTGCCTGGAGCTTACTAAGAAGTAGAAAGACAGTTTATAAATTACACATATTAATATTTATACAAACAAACTAATATTAATAGAAAATAAATAAGATTTAAGATAAACTTACTTGACTTATAATCGACTGAAGGTGGACTGCCTGGACTTTGAAGCAGGGGTTTATTCTCGTCGCTCATTTTTTCTTTTATGTTTTTCTAATTTAAAAAATTTCACAAGATTGCCTCGATTTTAGCTTGAATATAATACAAAAATAGAACCTATAACTTCGATAACTAATACAATAATAGAGATAATCAATTAAGAATGATAACAGATATTAAATTAAGTTAAAACGTAAATAAAACTAAAATACTTGAAAGCGGAAGATCGTATTAAAGAAAATAAGTCTATAACCAAGAGTAAAGATCACAATTTTTTTTTATTACAAATGCAAAAAAAATAAAACTCTACAAATAATAACAGATGAAATGCAATATAATGTAGTTTTTAAACTAAAGATTGAAGAAAAACTTTTTGTTTAAATGCCGATAAAAAAAAAAATATACAAGATAAAAACACAAATTTCTTTTTAAAAATAACAAAAGAATCGGTGTGAGTTCAAAAATTACGTAATAACATGCGAAGAAATGTTATCAGGACAACTAAATTGGAATAGATCTCTGAAGCTATTAGTTTCTTATCTAACTATTAATATACAAACTATACAAGATTTAATAATTAATTAATCAAAATAATAAGTTGGAAGGGACAGCTTGGTAAGAAAAATTAGGTGAAATGAAAACGGAAGACCATGGCTGGATTAAAATTAAAATCTGACCTTGAGAACAAGATTTAAATGAATCCAGGTTGATTCGACTATATAAGTGTTTCAGGTTTAGTATTTATAAATTATGTAGTTCAGGTCAGGATCTCAGACAAATAAAGACATTATTATTTATTTATCTATATAATAAATAAAATAAAAGTCAACGTATGAGTGTGTGTGTATATATATATATTTGTATGTTCTTTATCTATATATATATATATTTTATTTTTTTTTATCTATGTATGTAGAAGTCAACGTATGTTGTTCTTTATACAAATCTACAGTTTTTGTCCGATCTCGATGAAAATTTGCACACTTGACCTTCAAAGCAAGGAGAAAATCAAGGTCTACATGAAATTTCGAAATTTAAATTTTGGTACTCAGGGGTAGGGGGTACAAGTAATGAATATGGGGTAAAAGTAATGAATACCCTTCATGATGCATATCCTTGAAAAGCTCTTTAAGAGTACAGTAATTGTTGTTATGTACAGTTTTGTCATATTCTCATTTAGGAGGGGGGTAAATTTGGGATATTTGCAAATTATCTTATGAAAGAGGAGGGGGTATAGAAATAAGTGGGAGGGATAGAATCTAGATATTCTCGCATAGTAAAATAATGTTTCTTGATGGTAGTTTATAAACTTATCAAATCATTAATAACATTCCTTATACTTTTGATCAATCCACAGAAAAGACTTTTTATATATGCTAGTTATTTTTTCATTTCTATATACATGATGCCCCAGATACGCTACCTCAACCAAAATTTCACACCTAACATTTTCAAGATGGCAGCCAATATGGTGGATGACTAAAGATACAGTTTAGTAAGCATGACATGTTGTATTACATATTAAAGGTCTTGAAGAGTAGTAACAGAATTGTAACTATTACTACAAAATTTTCATCCATTGCCGGTATTTTGAAAACAAATATGGCCGAAATGGGGGTTTGCAAAAAAATTGTAATTGTTATATAGCATATGTCACACACCATTTTAAAGTTCTTTTCAGGTAGATTAAGACTAAGTAAGTTTTTCCCTGCAAAATGTTTTCTGGTAGCCATATTGAAAACAAATACGGCTGATTTAAGAGAAATTTTTTTTAGAAATATTAATTTTAATTTTCTATGTGAGTTCTTAATGCACTGCATCTCTAGTTTTTAAAATAAAACGATTGATAAAAGGGGTATATTGTACATTCTGCAACATAAATTCTTTATAATTATTTAAAAAATAGACTTTTTTGTTTTTTACAACTGCTAAAGGTGATAAGTAATATCATAGGACTTTTATCATGCCTAGCAGTAAGGTGTTATGATATCCCAAGTAGCACGACTTTGTCCCTAGGATATCCACAGAACTAGTCGCTAGTTTTAAAAGTGAACACATTGGCCCATCATGAGAACTTAAGAGTTAAGGCTGCTGTTACTTCGGAAGGCAAGAGGTGGATAGTGGTAGACAAGACAGTATGTGGTTGGGTGTGTCCAGAGCAGCCACAAAACATCAAACATCCACCCTCATACAGGACTGTTCAGGAGGTACAAGGCCTTGCTTGCAGGAGGTCAAAGTTAATGTCACTACCCGCAAGGGGTCACTCTCTGGAAGGTGGAGGCACAGGGAAAGTAGGGGAGTTAAGTCTAAACACACATGAGACAAATTGGTTCGACGCTCACCCTCCACCTCTTGCCCCTGCATCAGCAGGACCTTAACATTAGACCCTTATCAAGAGATAATATGTCAATATTAGTTCGCAAAAAAAATTATCTAGTTTGTACATAAAATGCCTTGGTAAGCCGGATTTGGCCAACAAGGCTATAGTTTGGCAACCCCTGTAGCAGTAGCGATCCTAGGTCAATAGTTCTGGGGGGGCTAAAGGCCCCCATGTCTTGTGGGTTTAGTATACATTTTAATGTACCAGGAAGCAACACATTTGTATATTATAATGTTGTTACAGTCCTTTCCGGTGGCAATCCTATGCAGTGGCGTATCCAGCGGCAAAGTCTGGGGGGGGGGGGGGGTATTCGTGTACAACTAATAAACAAAAAACATCTCCGCGGCCAAGTAACAACAACTGTGTTTAGAACGGATTCGTTAGAAATGTTATGCTTATGCTTACTGCGGTACAATATCTTACTATAAGTGATGGGCGGCGTCTGCAGTTAAGCAATGAGGGGGGGGAATTTTTGAATATGACCCCTCAAAACAGCGCTTTTATGCATTTCTGAGGTGAAATTGATAATTTGATAATTTGAATCCTGGGGGGGCTAATTTGGATTCTGGGGGGGCTCAAGCCCCCTTAGCCCCCCCCTAGGATCGCCACTGCCCTGTAGTACACTATAAAATTTCTCTATAATTGGTTAGTCCTGGTGAATAAACAGGAAAAAGCTAAAAAAAAGAAGATAGTTTAAAAGAGAACTTTAAAGTTTTCCTACGCTGCATTCAGATACCCAGAACTCGCAAATGACAGAAGTCTTAAAATGTTGAATGTTAAAATGCAGTAGTCTCACTAATCTAGACCCCTACTACTCTGTACTCCGGACAGCCGGTTAATCCAGAACCTGCTAGTCCGGACAGCCGGTAAATCCAGATGGACCACAATAATTTTCTAATGATATACAATGAATAAATTTTGAATTTTTATCAATAATATGCAGTTTTTTATTATCCTAAATCAATTTTTAGGTATAAAAAGCGGCCTTACCTTGAGACTTAACAGTCATTTTTATGATAAAAAAAAAATAAAAAGGATTTTAATAGTTTTACCCAGCTAAAACTAGTTTTACAGAAATTTTTAAACTGATTCCATTTAATCCGGACCCTCGGTGATCCGGACAGTGACAGGTCTTATCAAATCAGGATTAGTGAGATTCTACTGTAACAAAAAAAATTCTTCAAATTTTGATTTACCTGGTTATTCCCTGACACTTACCAATTATGAATTTATATCAACTTGGCAACTCCTGAATTTGATCAGACAATTGTTCAGTATTTTATTTTGGCTATAAATTAATTAAGTTTTCTTAGTGAGTTCTATTCATCATGAGTAAGTTTAATAAAAAATAAAACAAATAATAATTATAGCAATAATTTATTAACAGCCTTTTTATTATCGTAATATTAAGTCAATATTTATGAACGAGTGGATTGAATACAGTTTTTAGATCCACAGTGTCCTTTTGGACCTAGATTCAATACGGAATGAATACATTTTAGATCCAGATACGATGCACTAAATTCTGGGATGGTATCGTGATCAAATTTTATAGAAACACCTTAACTCAATCCTGACATGTTCAGAGTGTGAGTGTTAGCGGCCCTTAGAGTGTTTCTGTAGAAACTGCAGTCAAATCTGTCAAAGCACTACTCTCCACTCAGCCTAAAATCATAACCTTTAAGCCGGGTGTACACGGGTAGAGTAAACAGGAGAGTAGAGTAGTAAGTAGAGTAACTCTACCCGTTGAATCCCGAAAAAACACTCCATAGAGTAGAGTGGCGAGTAGAGTAGCTAGTAGACGGTAGAGTAGAGTACTATACCACATGCAGTAAAGTGGACTCTACTCTACTTCCCCCACCACAGCTCCCACTCTACTAGCTTTCCCACTCTACCAGTGTAAACGTCTTCAATAGCAAGTAGCAAGTAGAGTTTAGTTTCAGTTTATAAATTGTTGTGCAATCATTTCTACTTTTTTAACTATACTTACTACTAGCTTATGTGTAAACACGCCAAAATCAAAATTGGTAGAGTAGGAAGTAAAGTACACTCTACTCGCTACTCTACTCTCCTGTTTACTCTTTCCGTGTAAACCCCGGCTTTATTTGTAATTTTCAGTTTTGTTTTTAAAAACACAAAAATCAAACATAAAAAACCTGGTTATAAAAGGTGAAGGTTACAAAATAATTTATCATTATGATTGGTAAATTGAAAACATATTGAATACGGATTCAATACTACTCATGGAAACACCTAACTTGTTAAATCCCAAATCAGGATTCAATCCGTATTTAAACATCATGGAAACATATTAACTTTACGATAGAAGAAGATCTGACTTACTCACTTATTAAAGTAAGTAAAATTAACATTTTAAACATTAATATAGACTACAATAGACATTTCATATTTATTATTAGGTAAAAGTACTAAATATAAACACATTTATTGATAGTAAAAACAAAATATTTTAAAAGGCAAATAAAAAATCAAACAAATTCAGTAAGTTGGAAAAAAAATAATAAATAAATAAAAAAAGAAAAAAATCTCTGACTAGAATGGGTTAAAAAAATATTTAATGAGATCATAATAATTATATAATTGTTTTGGTCAAGAAAAGCAATTTCTGAATTGAAAAAAATTATCTACAGTAATTTTATAGATAATTTTTAATTGCATACGACTATATGACCAACGAGTCTAACACCCATTAACAAACAAATAAATAAGTTACACTATATAATCTTGCCTACTTGGATGGTGGAAGTCATCAAGAAATCAATTTTGTCATACAATTCATCAAATAATCAATTATATCATACAATTCATCAAGTAATCAATTCATCAAGTAGCTTGGATAAGTATTCAATACACCAAAGAATAATACATCAAGAAATTTGATAGAAATTAATTTTTGGTACATTATTAGACAAACAGTGAGTCAACATTTGGTTGTTTCCTCTTAATTTAATGTAGGTAAATTTAAAACAGGCAAAAAACACCACATTTTGAGTGAATCAGACAAATGAATAGACTAAGGACAAATTTTATGTAGATTAAACATTTTTCATTAATTTTCAAAAAATTTTAGTGTTGATGGATATTGTAGATGTGAGTAATAACACAATTTACTTTATATTGTTAAGAAATGTTTCGACCCTCTCTTAGATCATCTTCAGTCTTTATTTGTTTATCAATTAACATCCCCATGATTTAGTGGCGTAACTATAGGCCCGCACTGCGGGCGCCCGCCCGTCTTTGATACTAGGATCCTCAAATATAACCTACAGTCCACTAATCTTTATTTTATATTTTTATTTATTTTTTAAACACAATTTCATGGCCATGTGAGGATAACCTCCCCGTGGTGCGAACACTGGGATTCAAACTTATCACCAGTGTTTAGACCTAGGTTTCAGAATCGAGTGAACAATATTATTAAGTACTAAATATTGCTTTTACACCAAAGAGACAAGCACTCATGCCTTTCCAGTGGGAAAGGTCTTGTCTCTAATCTCTTGCCACCAGTCTCTTCTGTGTGAAAGCCACTTAAGTGTCTTAAAAGAATAACATAAATTGTCTTTTCAAGTAAATTCAAACTGTTTTATTAAACAAAGCAGCTTTCAGCCTTCATAAGGCCATCATCAGTGCCTAAGGGTATGAACGCAGTGGTGCCTAGCTGGTTGCTTACTCGCATACTCGCTTACAGGCCGGAAAAATTGACCCGTGCTTCTTTATGAGGACGAACACAGTGAAGCCTAGCAGGTTACCTGGTTGGGTGCAGTAAGCATAGCAGTAAGCTTGAACAATTCCTACCTCGATTGTTACATAGCTCTATGCATAGTAGATTGGCCTCGAGCGCGGGCGCTGAGCCTAAAAACAAACTGCAATGTATGTGTGGCCCGCTACATACTAGGTAACATGCGACCTGCCCTGCTACCAACCAGGCTCCACTGTGTACGAACATGTAGAAAAATGTTAAAGTGCCCGCATTCAAAGCCAATCTACTTCCCATAGAGCTATGTAACAATCAAGGTAGGAATTCTTCAAGCTTGCTGCTATGCTTACAGCACCCAACCGGGTAACCTGCCAGGCTCCACTGTGTTCAAGCCCGTAAAGAAGCACGGCTCAATTTTTCCAGCCTGTAAGCGAGGAAGAGACCAGCTAGGCTCCACTGTGTTTCTACTTAACATGCTACCTGCCCTGCTATCAACCAGGCTCCACTGTATTTGTACCCTAAGACCAAACAAGAAATAAGGAATTAAGTAAACACAGTAAAACTTAAAACACCAATTAAAAATTTGAATTTACGTGGAGAAACAATTTATGTCAAGATGACTTCCATAGACGCTCCTATATCTAAGTGTTTTAAAATTCTCATGTTTGTCTAGAGATGGTTTTTTCGAGTTTTTGTTCTTGCTTAAAGATCAAGTAATTAGGCATCCTCTTTCGATTTTTCATTCAGCATATCTTTTTCTGAAAAATAAAAAAAAATATACATTATAGTTTTGATTTTATGAGTTAGTTAAATGTACATTAAACAGGTTTGTATTGCTGACAGAGGGACTTGCAAACACCATGTTATCCATTATATACAGATAGGATATGGAGTGTGAGTGGAGTTCATCATTAAAACAAGTAAGGCGTGGGGTGATAATCGCCGGTTTCTGTACATTAAAGTTAAAATTATTAAATGTAATATAATTACACTAATTTTAGTAGTAATATTCTTTTTCTACTCTTCAAGACCTTTAAATTGATGTATAACATGTCATAGTTACTAAAAACTTTATTTAGTCACCAGCCATATTGCCCGCTATCTTAAAAATATTACATGTGAAATTTTAATAGTTGCATAATCTTTTTCTTTATTTCAAGACCTTTAAATTGATATATAACATGTCATGGTGACTAAAAACTTGTTTTTATACACCCGCCATATTAGCCGCCATCTTGAAACTTTTAAGTGTAACATTTTAATAATTGTATATTCTTTTTCTACACTTCAAGACCTTTAAATTGATATATAACATGTCATGGTAAAAAAAAAATTTTTTTTAGTCCCCGCCTTATTGGCCGCCATCTTGAAAATATTAAGTGTGAAATATCCAAAATGTGTCCAGTTGTCTCAAATGCCGAGATGCACCTGTGTGCCGAATTTCATGTTCCTAGCTATAGTAGTTTATGAATTGAAACAAGCAACGGACAGACAGACAGAGCCGTTATATAAGGTTTCTTTTTGTACTTTGTACAGAAACCTAAAAAGAAGCAAAAGTCTCTCCATTGTCATGCAAAGCCAGACATTGGCACAAGACAATGATGATTATTGTGCCAATGTCTAGCTTACCATGACTCATCCTGCCCTATGAGCTCTTCTAGTTAATTTACAGTTCTAACTCTTTCGGCACAGAAAACAGTCTTATAAAGGCCGAAAGCTGCTTTGATTTTGAAATAAATATTTTACATAGAGAGACTTTTGCTTCTACTTTTCATTGTATACAGGGTGACACACGATAAAATGTCATAACGAAACTGGTGGATTCTATGGGTCAAATGCAACAAAAAATTTCGAGTAAGCATATGCCCATTTCTCAATATATTAATTAATTTTTTTTTTTCAGACGGTTTCACGAAAATTTCCAAAAGCAATGCATAATATCTCAAAAATTAGATGAAATAGAGAAATTGGGATAAGCGGACAATTTTAAAGAGCATAAACAAACCTTTTAGAATCACTCATTGATTTTCAAATTATCAGCTGCTAAGCATCTTTTATGTCCTGTTACATTTAAAAATTTTAATTTTTTAAAGTTCGACCATAAAATTCCAAAGCTTTTTACTCTTAATTGAGGAATGTTAGAAATAAGGCGAATTCAGTAAAAACTTCTGCTTTTCAAAAGCTTCTGAATGGTGTAATTAAAATTAATTTTTAAGTTTTTGGTAGTATTCATACTACGGTAATTAAAGTTTAAGATCAACTGTCTAGTTTTTGAATAATGATACATTGAATGATACCAGGTGTTAAGTTATTCTTAGAGGATCTCAACCAATTCTTTTACAAATGCAAAAATAGTATCTCCGAACGAAAACACAGCACTTAGGGTTTCTTATAGAAAATTGAACGCTGAACAAAAAAGTTCCTATAAAAATGGATACAGAAAGGCTTCGTTTACGAGATATTCACAAAGAACATTAAATAACGCGGTTTTTGGATGTTTATCCTCAAAAATTCTCAAATACTACACTTCTACAAGCATATTGTAGTTTTATAATAGGGTGGGTTGGAAAAATACTTTTAAAAAAAATCTCAACCACCAAACCCCTAAAAAATTGTGTACCAATGAGATAACACATAGTACCAACTTAATAATAAAAAAGTTGAAAGGAGAATAAAGCTAGAACCTTTAAAAGATGTTTTTCCTACTTGAGACGTTGAAGGTTTTTCAAAACGTATTGTATTTTTAGACGTCGAAGGCTTCACTGCTGCAGTCTCTAATGCCTTCATTTCATGGTACGGTAGTTGAGCTATCACTGCCAGCGCTGAAACATAACATTGGCTTTCTCTGTCCACTAAGCTCGAAACCTTATTAGTCTGAGTTGATTTGTCTGCTGTCTTAATAGATCTATATCCTGGCAACATGTTCTGTCTCGTCTACCTTACTAGCCAGTCTGAAAATTAAAGAAATAAAATGATTAAGTATTCACCTCAAACAACTAGTAGATATCACTTGTACAGAATACTTTATAAGAAACAGTACAATCTATTAATTTTGTGTTATCTACTATGAGGTAAAGTAGGGTATTGTCCCGGTTTTGGACATAGAATCCCGGTGTCCTGAAAAAACTTTTTGGGACGTCAAAATGTCCCGGTTTTCAACAAAGACATCGAAAATAGATAATTTTGAATCTCTTAAAATACAAACTATACTTTATTATCCATTTGCAGAGCATTTTCAATTATGAGAATGACAAATAACAACAATGGTAATATTATTTGTAATAACTGCATGGAATAAACACGCTTATTAAAATGTTTGACTTTTTCAGTGTTAGCCTGTTTTCACCATGAAGTGCTTAACCCCTAAACACTAACCTTATTTTTTCGGCACTTAACACTAACCTACGTATTTTTTACGTACACGCAGTAGTTATTACAAATCTAAGTTAATATTAAGCAAACATTATTATTTTTATTTATTATTTATATTTGTTTGGTGTTTATTTATTACTTATGTGTTTATCGTGTTCATTTATTAATTTATTACATTTTTATTAATCATTTTTAATATTTTTTATTATTTTTATTTTATTTTTATTTTGTTATTATTTATTATGTGTTTATTTATTATTTTTTGTGTTTATTTATTATTTTTTGTGTTTATTTATTACTTTTTGTATTTATTTATTATATTTATTAGAAGAAATTTATATCTCTTCAAGATTAACTATACGTAATATTTACGTGGTGACTTAATGAAAAATAATTGTCAATCCTCACTAACGCGTCGGGTGAGACTGAAGTGAGTATGTACTACAACGGGAAGGTCTAGACGAAGCACTGCTAAAGAGTGGAGATTGTGTGGTTTACAGTTTTTCTGTGATTCACATTTAACTAAAACCGTACGTAATTTTTACGTACAGTTAGCGTTTAAGGGTTAAATAGTCTTTATCTTTAAGAAGAGTAACTTTTCTACATAATAAAAGAAGAGCAACTTATCTACATAATAAAAAAAGAGTAACTTTCCTATATAATAAAAGAAGAGTAACTTTTCTATATAATAAAAGAAGAGTAACTTTTCTATATAATAAAAGAAGAGTAACTTTTCTATATAATAAAAGAAGAGTAACTTTTCTACATAATAAAAGAAGAGCAACTTATCTACATAATAAAAAAAGAGTAACTTTCCTATATAATAAAAGAAGAGTAACTTTTCTACATAATAAAAGAAGAGCAACTTTTCTATATAATAAAAGAAGAGTAACTTTTCTACATAATAAAAGAAGAGCAACTTATCTACATAATAAAAAAAGAGTAACTTTTCTACATAATAAAAGAAGAGCAACTTATCTACATAATAAAAAAAGAGTAACTTTTCTATATAATAAAAGAAGAG
Organism: Gerris lacustris; assembly: GCA_951217055.1. NCBI lineage: Eukaryota > Metazoa > Arthropoda > Insecta > Hemiptera > Gerridae > Gerris > Gerris lacustris. The sequence continues at coordinate 25,532,565 of OX578286.1, forward strand.
TAACTTTTCTATATACAATTTAAATTAAAAATTATTTAAGCACAAGATATAATCAACAAATTTAAAAAGAACAAGATATACCAAAAACAAATTGACTGGCTCACTGTGAGGCAACTAGTATAACCTTCTCCATAGACAGAACCTTCTTGTGAGGCTTATCTGGTGATAACCTATATTCATGGGTAAGGTTATGTTTTGCCTCACTCTTGTTAATCTGATTATTTTTGGGAGTTATGATCTTATATTATTTAACTTATGTTTATTATTTATAGAATATTATATTTTAATAAATGCTCTTTTTTAAAGAATATTATATAAAGTAAAACATAAAGGATGTTCTCTAAATACATTAAAATTATAATTTGAGTCCTTTGAAGTTATTTTTGGCAATTTTAGTTAAAATTGAATCAAACTTTCTTCTTTTTATTCAATTGATCTTATTTGATTCTGTTATGATTATAAATAATAAATATATATAAATAAATAAATAATATAAATAAATAAATATAAATTATATATAAATATAAAACTTAACTAAAAGAAAAAAAAATTAAAATATTGCTTTTTTATTACCCTGGATGTACTGTAGAGTCTCACTAATTCAGACCTCTGCTAGTCCGGACATCTGGCTAATCCAGAAGGACCTCAGCACTATAAAGTCAGCAACATTACCGTCAGCATACTTGGGTGACCTCGGAGTAACTCTAGCAATCATGCCTCACAGGATATTATAGTCCAAAAGATTCAGAAATTTGTGGATGCAAGATTTAACGTAATTTTCCATAACATCTTCTTTAACTTAAAAAAAAAGAAGTTACTTATAAGACGTGACGAACACTATCATTAACCATACATATGGTCAAGTCATAAGAATAGGTTCAAGAAGCTCCGTGTGATGAAATTTCTTTAAGCTATTTAACCCTCTAGTGGGTACATTTGTTGGTGCCTGTATAACAACTTCTTTACTTGGTTACCCACACCTTGTATTTTAGTTTTTTTCTTTTCACTTTCTTTCTCTCTCTCTCTTACCCCTTCTTAACCCCACCCATAAAAAAGCCCAACTGCTGTTGAACAATCCCCAGTTAAGAATGTCAATTACAGTTTGTGCATTACACGTTACGACTAGTGACAGAGAGGAAAAATCAAAAAAATTGTATGGAGAACCAATAAGAGGCCAGGATTTTGAATTTTAAAAGGTTAGGCTCACTAAACAAACAAAACTGTCACTGGCTCCACCACTGTGGCTTTGTAATCCAGGAGATTGCGTGCAAAAAAGTGTCTGACTAACATCAAGCTAGAATTTTGTGGACAAGTTAAACTATTGGTGCCTTTTAAGAATATGTGGTCGTCTAAGTTCGTCAGCGAGACATAGCTTGGTGATAGGCATTTGAAAAAAATTGCTTGCGTATGAGCCTGCACAGTGAGACATTTTCATCGTTCGTCGTTTTTTGGTAACGCTTTTCGAGTTTATGTGCCTAAGTAAAGACATGAAATGTCAAAAAAAAAAAATTAAGCGTTCAGTTTTCGCGTTTTTATATTAGGAATTAAATCGAACATATATGTTGTGCACGACTAAAGAAAGTACTTTTCTTCTTTTCAAGTTTATTAAGAAGTAATATTTTAACTTCTTCACCCATATTTTTATAATAAATGCTAAAACTTATAGTATAACAAAAGAAAAAAAAAAAAAAAAAAAGTAAAAAATAAATTTTATGTATGTAAGTTTATTAGGAATAAAATTTTAAGGGTTATGGCGTTTGTCCGGTGCAAATTGGAGCAGTAGAATAGAAGGGCCCTGAGAGAGAGAAGAAGTCGGGGCGTAGAGCCAGTTACCGCGCTAGGTGTAGGTGTAACCCCTAAGATGGTGAGCCTGCGGGTGGAAGGCTGAAGGCTCTCTCTACAATCCTCTAGACCAGTGGTTCTTAACCGGGGGGCCTCGAAAGGTATTTAGGTACTATATTTATTACATTTGGAAATTTTAAGGGGGCCGTAGTTACCAAAAGATTAAGTGAATTAGTGAACTGTAGTAGAATGTAGTCGTGTACTTGAAGAATCGTGACATACAATAGAATAGACATGGCCCGACTGAGGCTTACTCTTACTCAATACAAGGTATTACATACATAAGAGGGGAGAAGAGTGAGTCCAAGGTGGGGGAACAAGGCGCAAAGGGAACCAACCTCTCCGAGGCCAAGCTAACATGCCTATAAGGACGGTAAAAACTCGAGATTAAACAAGACTAGACTATGCAACTATGAAGTATCTCCTGCAATGGCCTAGTTCCCTGCTAGCAGTAGAACTCTTTTCGACTTTCTTCGGCCCTACGAAGCGCGGTAGGGGAAGGCACTACATCAAAGAGGCCACCTATTAATTGACAGAATACCATTAACTTGATTTTTGGTCTACTAAGTTAGTATTCAGGATCATGAAAATTGCATTGTCCACTAAAAAGGGCGGTACATGGCTGCTCTCCACCAGTTTGTTTTTTAAAAATGCTTACAGCCAAGATATGTCCCGCAGAGGAACTTAGCCGACCACATATTCTTAAAAAGGTACCAAAAGATTTACTTATACACAAAATTCTAGCTTGATGTTAGTCAGACACTTTTTAGCACGCTATCTCCTGGACTATAATAACAGTTCAAAATTTCAATAATTAAAAATTAATATACTTACATGACATTGTGCTATTGGCACATGAGTCTGCCAGACCAAACACACTAATTTAATTTGTGTACCATTATATTTATTAATATTTTTAATTTGTGCACCTATATCTCCTTAGAGTCTGTAAGGATAGTTTCAAAAAGCAAAGCCTACCAGTATACTGCTGTCTGCTCTTAACCAAGTCTTATTAAATTTTAGACAAAACTCATTGGCTCCGTTGGGAGCCAATGAGAGAGTGTTAATAGAGTTATATCTTCAAATAAGTTATGTGTCAAACTTACAATAAAGTAATGATGCATTCATGTTACAAATGAACTGTTACTGTTAAAACAATAAAAACACGTAGAAGGAATCAAAAAGCATAACAACAATATGTTTGATGTTAAAATTAATCACTTTAACACTAGAAAAACTTGACATAAATTATAAAAATGTTAAAATCACTTTTATCAAAACGAAAACTAATCAAAACGAATTCGTGTTGAGATTAAAACGTACTTTTGGGAAAATAAGACCCCCACATTCTTATAATAATAACAAACATTAAGCAGGATTTGAACACATCAAGAATAATCTGATTATCGTTAACAACACACTTACTTAAAAATAAATATAAATGATGGTGGAGAAACCTCCACTTTCTGTAGATTCTGTACATCACGGAAACCAAATTATAACCTTGCTTCTAGCTTATAACCCAAGCATATAACTTATAACCTATCTAGATTGTAAACAAACGTGTTTCTTCTAAGGCCGATTTACACGTATTAAGTTGTTAAGTGATCAACTAAATTTTAAGTGACTTAATGCATGTAAACAGTGAATTTAGTAATAAGTTGCAAGTTAAAATTTAGCGTGCAACTAAACAAGTAGAATAGAAATTTTTCTATTTTTCTGTTTAGTAGGTGGGCGTGGCTAATCACTGGACATGCGCAATTTAGTTAAATGCACAAGTTTGGCGGAACCTCGCTTATAGATTTGCAGATCTTTGTTTATATATTATTTAAAAAAGTTTTATTCGACAAAAATTATATATTATTTACAAATAGATACTTTATTTCGTCCAAAATCTCATTTAAAATCATTTTTAAGACAGTATTTTATGATTTGAACACGTTGGTCGCCGTCCATCAGTAGTGAACTAAACAGCTTAACTAAATATTAAGTGAAAATACGTGTAAACGCTTACTAACAATTAAGTCACTTAAAATTTAGTTAAAATTTAGTTAACCACTTAACAACTTAACACGTGTAAATCGGCCTTAAGGCCGATTTACACGTATTAAGTTGTTAAGTGATCAACTAAATTTTAAGTGACTTAATGCATGTAAACAGTGAATTTAGTAATAAGTTGCAAGTTAAAATTTAGCGTGCAACTAAACAAGTAGAATAGAATTTTTTTTATTTTTCTTTTTAGTACGTGGGCGTGGCTAATAACTGGACATGCGCAATTTAGTTAAATGCACAAGTTTGGCGGAACGTCGCTTATAGATTTGCAGATCTTTGTTTATATATTATTTAAAAAAGTTTTATTCGACAAAAATGATATATTATTTACAAATACATACTTTATTTCGTCCAAAATCTCATTTAAAATCATATTTAAGACAGTGGTAAATATCGGCAATAGCGTACCCCTTCTCACTCCAACGTATTTTTTGACAAAGGGATATCAACTCTCATATGAACAAACCATACATATATAATTATTATATACATATATTATTATATACGAATGGAAGGGATGAATTGATATATCGAAGCCAACTGTACGACTTCGAAAGACATCGTTTACACGGAAGGGGTACACTATTGCCGAGTTTAGCCTAAATGGGAATACGTGTAAACGCTTTCTAAAAATTAAGTCACTTAAAATTTAGTTAATCACTTAACAACTTAATACGTGAAAATCGGCCTTTAATTTCTTTAATATTTAGCACTTTTTAAATTCGTGTAAAAAAATGTGTACTTAGTTTTATAGAATAGCTTACTCTTTTTATATTTCATTACATCACACACATTGTTTTTATTTTTAAAATATTATCATTATTTGGTATTCCAGAGTGAATAAAAAATGTATAATAGCAGGAGCAGAGCCGGCGACAGGGGGGGAGGGGGCAAGTGGGTCAATTGCCCAGGGGCCCGGGAGCAGTGTCGGACTGGGAAGAAATTTCGGCCCGGGAGTTTCACCATCAGACTTCAGACCAGCCCTCAAGCCTTGAGTTGGCCAAGGGACAGGCCCATTTTAGGCCTTAACCAGACCGGCCCATCGGGAAAACTCCCGAACTCCCGTAGAGCCAGTCCGACCCTGCCCGGGAGTGAGAATTCTGTGGGCGGAATTATTTTAATAAAATTATTTTTGAGAGATAAGAATGAATAAGGGAGATAAAACCAATAAAAAGTTTAAATCAGGGTGAATGTATGAGATATTATGGTTTAGACCACAGAATTCTTCATTTTAGACTTGGACTGGAAGGAGATCCAAGTGTTTATTACAACAACTAAAAGTCTTATCTAATCCGGTTTTAGCTGTCCTTGATAAGGAAGTCTGTTCCGAACTTAGTCACACTTTCATTTCTAACTCAGTCGATTGTTTTTGCTATATAATAATACATGTATTTCTCTTTCTGTCTTAAATAGAAGGTAAGTAGAAAAAAATGTTAAATATGCAGAAAGGTAGAAGAATAGGTGTAGATAAGAATGAAGATCATGATTGAAATCAGCTGTTTCCATGGGGTTTTGAATACTAAAACGTTTTGAAATCACCGTGTCCATAGGGTTTTGAATACCAAAACTGTTTTGAAAACCATTTCCATGGGGTTTTGAATACTATAACGTTTTGAAACCACCGTGTCCATGGGGTTTTGAATACCAAAACAGTTTTGAAAACCTTTTCCATGGGGTTTTGAATACCAAAACGTTTTGAAATCACCGTGTCCATGGGGTTCTGAATACCAAAACAGTTTTGAAAACCTTTTCCATGGGGTTTTGAATACCAAAACGTTTTGAAATCACCGTGTCCATGGGGTTTTGAATACTAAAACGTTTTGAAATCACCGTGTCCATGGGGTTCTGAATACCAAAACAGTTTTTAAAACCGTTTCCATGGGGGTTTTGAATACTATAACGCTTTGAATCCACCGTGTCCATGGGGTTTTGAATACAAAAACAGTTTTGAAAACCGTGTCCATGGGGTTCTGAATACCAAAACAGCTTTTAAAACCGTTTCCATGGGGGTTTTGAATACCAAAATGGTTTTGAAAATCCATGGATACGTAGTAAATATTTACTGACAAACTCTTTCCCGTACATTATTAATATAACAAATATAAATAATATGCCGCCACACTCTCCTTCGTTTCGAAATTTTATTATTTATCGTCGTGCTTTCATTTGCAAACTTTAGCAAACAAAGAAGGAAAAAGAAAAGAAAAATAAAAGAATAAAGAGAAATGCAGTTGTCATGAATTTTTTCCCCCTCGCATTGTTGAAGGCTGGAAGGGTGATACTGACGATTCAATTTGCAGGTTTTTCTGTCGTCTTTCTTTTCCGTCTTCTTCTTGGTTACCTTCTTCCCTTCTTTATATAGAAGATAATGAGGGCCGTCATCATGCTTCAGCCTGAGGTACATGAGGTCCTGCAGAAGAAAACCTTGAGAGGGAGGGATTTGTAAAAGAAATCCAGTTACAAAGGATACCTCGTTACCAACTTTTCTAACAATTTCTCCTTTTTTCTCTCCATTCTTTTTTTTTACATAATAATATTTTTAATTTTAATTGTTTTCCTGATTGGAGTTTTGCCTATTCCATTTTGAAGATTCACTAACTGATTATCTTGAACTAGCCTGGTTTCGGAAGATTCCAAATTTCGGATAATTACTCTGGTGGATTCTTTCCTATATTAAGGAACGTGGCTTTGAGAGGGGGGATGTGAGAGGGGTGGACTGTAAATTAAAGGTAAATCGAAATAAATGTAAGCTGTTTATGGAAAAGATAATAGAATAAATATTTATGTAATAAATAAATATATAATGATATATAGGTGGATAAAGTAAGAGGTATGGCTCATCTTGGCTAATGAAGACTTCATCTGCATGAAGAATTCATCATCGGCGCACCCACTGTTAATCTTTGAAATCTCTTGTGTAATTATATTATTTTTTAATTTAAATCAAATTATAATTATTATTAACTACGGGAAACAGACAGAGAAAAATAGACTCCAGAGCGGGGATTTGAACCACCGGCCTCTATATTTCCAGTATAGCGCTCTAACACTGAGAGAAAAAACATGTAAAAAAAGCAGGATTTTTAAAGATTATACGCGTACTTTCCTGCGATATCAGCCTCAGGATGACGGTCGTTCTTTTTTCCATTTTAGAGAATGGCTTTTTCATTCATACATTTTTCCAACCTAAACTCAGGGGAAGAAGCAATGCCGTACTGTCTTTATGCAATTAAAGCTTATGCTGGATTTACTTTAGGCCATATCCTTCCCCCTGTTCTTTTGCTAGGAGTCTCGCACTGCTTCTTGCCAATCCTATAAGGATATATTCCCATTCCGTCACGGCTTTTTTACAATACCCCCTATTTTTTTTACTAGTAGACTCACTGCTTCTTGCCAGTCCCATTAGGATATATTCCCATGCCGTCACGGATTTGTACAGTACCCTCCTGTTTATTTGATAGTATCCTCACTGCTTCTTGCCAGTCCCATTAGGATATATTCCCATGCCATCCCGGCTTTTTTTACAGTACCCTACTGATTATTTGCATGTAGACTCATTGCTTCTTGCCAGTCCCATTAGGATATATTCCCATGCCATCCCGGCTTTTTTTACAGTACCCTCCTGTTTATTTGATAGTAGCCTCACTGCTTCTTGCCAGTCCCATTAGGAAATATTCCCATGCCGTCCCGGCTTTTTTACAGTAACCCCCTGTTTTATTGCAACTAGTCTCACTGCTTCTTGCCAGTCCCATTAGGATATATTCCCATGCCGTACCGGCTTTTTTACAGTAACCCCCTGTTTTATTGCAACTAGTCTCACTGCTTCTTGCCAGTCCCATTAGGATATATTCCCATGCCATCCAGGCTTTTTTTTACAGTACCCTCCTGTTTATTTGATAGTAGCCTCACTGCTTCTTGCCAGTCCCATTAGGGTATATTCCCACGCCGTCACGGCTTATTCCCAGGTACTCCTTCCTTGGTTTTGCCAATGCTATACTGGCTAAATGTATGAACATCTAAATCAGTAATTTAGATTGGTGTAAGACAGGTTGTCTTTCACCAATCTGAAGTGGCGTAAGTAACATTAGAATGTATACATCTAGCCAATGTGCATAGCTAGATTATGATTAGGTAATGAACAATGCAAGCAAAAAAAAAAAAATACATTAAATATTTTCTATATTAAATCATTTGTGTACAAAAAACTTACTGCTAAGTATACAAATTATATTTATTGTTTTGTTATACATGATATGGTTCTGTATCAAAATCTATTAACAAATTAAGGCCTAATGTATTAAAAAACAGATTTTAAAATTAATATTACATTAACATTGTTTTGTTTTATGATATGTAGTCCAGTCAAATGGTGCACAAAAAGGGCTCGAAGTGGAAAGTTCTGGTGTAATTGTTTTTAGTGGTTTATGTTATGTTTTTTTGTGGTGCTCAACACGAATCTGAAGTTGTCCAACAAAATTTCCCCCGGCAAATATGAGAAATCATCAAAAAAGAATATGTATTAGTGGTTATATCTTGCAAAGCAATCTATTCACACAAAAAGTGGTCCAGTAGTAAAATAAAAAAGAGAAAATAACTTTCAATTTATGTCTTCAACATTTTTTTGTACGTTATATGGTTTTCACGCAATTGGGAGTTGAAATATCGGGAATATCGGTAATTTTTGAAAAAAGACCAGTCATCCACCATGACTTAATGAGCGAATTTTCAAAAAAATCGACGTATTATTGGCTTATGATTATATACGAAAATTTTGTTTTAAAATTTGGATAGGTGAAAAAAAAATTGGTACACAGGGGTATGGGGTACAAAAGTCAAAATAGTATATACCCTTCAAGATGCATGTCGTTGGAAAGCTCTTTAAGAGTACAGTAATTGTTGTTATGTACACTTTTGTCATATTTTCATATAAGGGGGGGGGGGGGGATAAAGTGGAAAAAACATGTTTTTATGCTATTTTTATGTGTTATTTGTTTTACCTCCCTCTTATATGAAGATATGACAAAAGTGTACAAAACAACAATTACTGTACTCTTAAAGAGCTTTCCAGCGGCATGCATCTTGAAGGGTATATACTATTTTGACTTTTGTACCCCGTACCCTATATACAATTTTTTTTTTCACCTATCCAAATTTTAAATCAAAATTTTCGTATATTATCATAAGCCAATAATACGTAGATTTCATTAAAGTCATGGTGCATGACTGGACTTTTTTCAAAAATTCCCGATATTTCAACTCCCATTTGCGTGAAAACCATATGACGTACAAAAAAATGTTAAAGACATAAATTGAAGGTTATTTTCTCTTTTTTATTTTACTACTGAACCACTTTTTGCGTGAATAGATTGCTTTGCAAGTTATAAGCTGAAAACCACAAATAAATATTATTTTTTGATGATTTCTCATATTTACCGGGGGAAATTTTGTTGGACAAATTCAGATTCGTGTTCAGCACCCCAAGAAACATCAAATAAACCACTAAAATCAATTACACCAGAACTTTCCTCTTCAAACTACCATTTGACTGGACTAATGGTTCTTAAACAAAAACTATTAAAAAATTAAAGCATAAAGTATAAAATAAAAAATGAATACAGTCTATATTTACATTAATAGTAATAATACAATTTATTGTTTTGTTTTATGATATTGTTCATTGTCGAAAACTATTTACAAATTAAGGCCTAATGAATGAAAAATAATAATATTTTAAAATTAATATTGTCTATATTAAACTTTTTTTATAAATAAAACTTCTTGTTAAGTACAAATTACTACTAACAATGTTTTGTTTTATGATATGGTTCTTTAACAAAAACTATTAAAAAATTAAAGCATAAAGTATAAAATAAATAAAAAATTAATATAGTCTATATTTACATTAATTGTAATAATAAAATTTATTGTTTTGTTTTATGATATGGTTCATTATCAAAAACTATTAGCAAATTAAGGCCTAATGAATGAAAAAAAAAAAAAAAAAAAAAAAATGACATTATTTTAAAATTAATATTGTCTATATTAAAAAAATTTTTGTACATAAAACTTCTTGCTAAGTACAAATTACATCAAACATTGTTTTGTTTAATGATATGGTTCTTTATCAAAACTATGAAAAAATTAAAGCATAAAGTATAAAATAAAAAAAAAATAAAAAATTAATATAGTCTATATTTACATTAATTGTAATAATAAAATTTATTGTTTTGTTTTATGATATGGTTCATTATCAAAAACTTTTAACTAATTAAGGCCTAATAAATGAAAAAAACAAAAATTAATATTGTCTATATTAAAAATTTTTGTGTACTTAAAACTTACACTTTTCTCCGGGATATGAGTTTGTAAATTTGAATAAATGTCATTATTATTATTGTCATTTAAAGTAGAGTCTGATGCAACAAAATTACTGGTGTAACTTTCGTTTAAAGCCTCTAATGCCCGGAACCCGAAATCATCCCTGTCATCATTAACCGGCTCAGTAGGAGTTGCTGATGTCGTCGCACCCTGCAACATTATTGAAATCAAGTATTAACAAATTATAATAAGCAAACAATAAACAATCGAGGGAAAGCTAAGTAGGGAAGAAATATATTTAGATATCAATAAATAATGTACAAGCAATAACATAACAATAAAAAATAATCAAAGAATTTAAATATACCAAAATTATAACATATTAAACATTATTAATTACAACATATTAAAAAATAACACATTTTTGTTCTATTCTTTTGATTTTTTAAGTTTATGTACTTAGTAAGTTGTAAAAATTCTTTGTTACAATTTCGGTATATTTATATTACAAATTAACTCCATGTCGGATTTAAACTTAAATCCAGCTATTAATAATCTTTAATGAACTAATACTTTTAGCTAAAAGTGAAAAATTGCCTCTGTTTTAACGATTCTTTTCCTTTTTCCTATTATGGGTAAAAAAAAAAAAAATTCACTTTGTAACTTCGTACTGACAAAACATTATTTAGTGGTTTATATTTTTGTTACTATTCCGATGATAAACAAAACAGCGTTAATTGTAGAATACGAATATGGAATAAGAAAAAAACAAAAAAACATTTACTTACAGGAAATCTATTTTCAATAGCGTGGTCTTGGTCGAGTTTCCACGGTTCCCAGTTTTTCATAAATGTCAACCTTGGCCCAACTTTCGGAATTAAGCACGCTAGCAAATCTGGAGTTAAAGACTTGAGAGTGTGGAAGTTCACTTCGTTATCTGCACTTAAAAAAAAAAAAAAAGATACTGAATACATTTAACTAGTGAAATAATGGGCTGGGAGGCACTAGGAGCTATGTATTAAACTTATTACAAATTCACAACAAGGTGAATCCTTGTTCGGGTAAAAAATAATAATAATTTACATTAGTTTCCTTCTAGGCCAGTGGTTCTTAACCGGGGGGGGGGGGGGGGGGCCGCGGCCCCCCAGGGGTTCTTGGAAGGTATTTAGGTACAATATGTATTATATTAGGAGATTTTATGGGGGCCGTGGTTACCAAAAGGTTAAGAACCACTGTTCTAGGCAACGTATGTATACTACTACTAGAAATGTATACTACTTTAAGACTAACTATACGTAATATTTACGTGGTGACTTAATGAAAAATAATTGTCAATCCTCACTAACGCATCGGGTAAAACTGAATTGAGTCTGTAATCGGGAAGGTATAGACGAAGCACTGCTAGAGGGTGGAGATTGTGTGGTTTACAGTTTTTCTGTGATTCACATTTAACTAAAACTGTACGTAATTTATACGTACATTTAGCTTTCTAAGGTTATGAGTAGAATTATTTCTATTATACTCCCTCTCTCCAAGAAGTCTCCTCGCGTGTATGCATGTAAATGTACCTTATACGGTACTTCCTTACATTGCAAATCTTAAATTTAAATTAAAATTAGGTATTTATTTAATTTGTCTAAATATTAAATTATTTTCATAACCGTTGATTTATTTTATAATTAAATTTAACTTAATTAACATGTTACATAAGAGGCTTCTTGAAGTTAATAAAGATAGAATAAATTATTAAATGAACAAGCAGAAAATAAAAGTTGTACTTACCAATAAATACTTGGACGTATTCTTGAAGGCCCCATGAAATTAATAACCTAGAGACGTATGCATCTCCACAACTTGCATCGCTACTCGATGTCATGTTGTACATTTTTAACACTCACTTTTTCAATATATAACGATAGTATTATGAACAACTCAATTTGAAAAAAATATAAAAAAAAGACTGAAAAACTTTCATAGATAATTATAATTATAGAAGAGAGAGATGTACACTTCGCCACAGCTACACCGGTATTGTTGTAAGATTAAGATGGCGAGGGCAAGGGTACTGTGTAGAGGGTACTGAGAGGTGAGGGAAAAAAGCTTGGAAACCTCCCCACCCTCGAAAAAAAGGCTAGTACAAACTGTTCTAACCCCCTTCTCTCGCGTGATTGTACCCTTCGACTCCTGCTTCAAAAACGTGATTATGTTTTTTCCTTGTATTCAGGTACAAAACCGCGATGAAATACAAAACAGACATGACACTTGTTAGGGTTGTACTTTTCACAATAGACCTGCTATTTTAACAGAAACAACTTTCTTCTTAACACTAAATACTTTTTATACAAGAATTTTACCTGGTACCCGGGCTTCTTTTCAGACATCACAACTTCTTTACACAACTTAACCGGATATATTACAAATAATGCAAGGAAATACTGGCATCAATGCGTCCCCAAGCTACACGAGGAATCTACGTTTTGCTGTGTGTGGGCACTTAAAAAGCGAAATACACTAATTTTCAAGGGCCCCTTCTGAACTTAAAACGAAATTTAAAAATAAAAAGACGGAGGTTTCTTGTAAATTTAATTCTGCACAAGTTAATCCCAATTTGTACACTCTACGACGATTATTGACGGCACAATGTAGGAAATAAAATTTTAAGATCTTAATATATTTTCACCACATTGAGCCTTACTTATTAGCCATGTGAAGAAAAAATTGGTTTCAAACTGTACAGAATTAAATGTGTAAGAGACCTGAAGTGTTAGATTTTTGTCATTTTGCTTAGAACCAATTATTTTTACATGTTAGTTGCTTCTTAACCGTTATTATTGGAACGAAGTTCCTTATGGCACGTTCTGGAGCCCGGGAGTGAATCCAAAAAAAACGACCAAAATCACCGTCACATAAATAACCGTCACAAAATTACCGTCACGCAAAAACCGTCACGAAATCTACCGATGACGATAAATTGAGTAAAAGATCACTGAGTTAGTTGAAATTTGGTACAAATGTTCATTTTACCAATGCCCAGGCTGAGTTCGTTGAAAAATGTTATCCGCCCAAGCGTTCACGCGCCACGCTCGCGTGAACGTAAGCTTCAAAAAGACGGGAAAAAATGTTATTATGGAAGCCTGTTACTTGACTTGTTTATTTTGTTATATGTCAAAATGTCACTTGTTTTTGTAAACATCGAAAATATAATCACGGTCTTATTAAAAGTAAAATTGATCTGTGCTCACGCTTATTTCAATATATTAGGTATATTATTATAATACTGCGTATTTAATGCAAGAAAAAATTCTAACTTCATCTATTTAATAAAATATTTTAACTTCATCTAGACCAAAACTTTTAATTTTTTTTTTTTAGTGAAACGAACACCGACACTATTATGAAGTGATATAGATCGCTAAATTTATTAAAGTGGACCCAAACGTTTAAAGCAAAGAAAACAACGTTCTTACCGATATCTAACGTTCTAACGTATAACGATTTTTATAAAACTTTTTACACATTGTCTAAAGTACAGTTGAAACAGGCATGAAACATTTCAACCGGATTCAAGCAGAAGCTTTAGAGTAGGGAAGAGATATATTTAATAATATTTTAAATTAATAGGCCGGGTAGGTAGAAAACAGTCATATTTCAATCCAACATTCCTTTAACAAACATACTCCTTAACTATAAACTCATCATGATCAACTTTTTTCTTATATTCAATATATATTTATAGTAAGACGCTTGCTTTAATTATACAAATAATGATTTTCTTTTAATTTTACCTTAACTCTGCTAGGTACAAACAGTTCGTTACTTTTAATTTTGTCTCTTTTCTAACTCCGCCATGTATAAGTAGTTAGCAATGTGTACGTACTTAGCAGTGTTATTTTATAATTTATATTTAATGAAAAATGTAAGGAACTTCGTTCCTACCGGGTGTCCCGCGACACCACACGTATTTTTTTCATATGGTGAAGAATCAAGTTTGCAAGTGACAAAAACTTTTATATCTTTCATATACTTTCTTTAAATCCAATCACATTTCCACTTTTTAAATGTACAGATTAGAAAGAAAGTATTCCCAGTGGACTTAAATATGCTATCACTTGAATTCTTGAGAAGAAGAACTTGGTATCATTTCCATACTTAATTTGTAAGTACAAACTTTATGAGTTTGTTTGTTTGTCAAGCCCTTCTTTTTGTTAAGTCGAAGGAATTGAAGAAATAAGATCCTAAAATCACAATGTAGAGCACATTTTTCCTTAAAACGTAAAAGAGTGTCCCTTTTATCGTTTCATTTTAATTTGATGTTTGTTATTATTATTATTGTTACTTTGTTCTTGATTCAATTGTATTTTGTTTGAAATTTTACCAGGTTCTAGAGGCGTTTCCAATAACTTTTGTTAATAGAAACGCCACAAAAAATACGCCTTACAAATTTAAAATTACAGTAAAAATATCATAACAAATCTATCTTTATATGTGTACTAAATTATGACACGTTATAGGAACAATATTCCTATAAGTTACTGTGGTTATATAAGACAAATATGGTAATTCACATTATACAAATAATCAGATTTACTATAGCGACCGTTGCTTATTAGGAAACGCTCATTTTAAGGAAAAGAAAATAATTATAAAAATAGTCTGCCAATTAGTGTGGCAGCTTCGTCGCATTCTACAACGTACTTAAATAATGTTTTATGCTTTTACAACCTTAAATTAAACTAGGCATCGCGTGGCTCTATCATTGAAGCGAGCGTATAGTGATAAATATGTATTGAATATTGAAAAAATAGATAATCATGAATCATGATGAGTTGATAGATAATGGGTATAGTAGTAGTACAGCGGCTAGTAGTAAGGGAACCACCCTACATTCTTACTATTCCTCTAACCACACTCCTTTTCAATTATTATAAAATGTATCTCTTTGCTACAAAAAAACTACTGCATGTATAAAATTGAAATTTTGCATGCCTGTTCCAATTGTGCATTAGATGGTGTATATGAAGTTTTATTAAAATCGTTACGTTAGAACGTAAGATATCGGTAAAAAGGTTGTTTTATCTATTTTAAACGTTTAGGTCCGCTTTAATAGTTTTAGCGATCTTTATTAATTCATAGCGGTGTCGCTGTTGGTTTTACTAAAAAATGTTATTTCAAAAAAATGTTCGTCTCATCGAATAAGTGATGATAGAATTTTTTCCCGTCCTGAAATTCCAATTTTAAATTTGAAGCTCACGTTTACGCGAGCATTGCGCACGAACTCTTGGACGGATCACGCTGTCCAACGAACTTAGCCTGAGTATTAGTAAAAGGAACATGTATACCAAATTTCAACTAAATCGGTCAACTTTTACTCAAGTTATCGTCGGACACGTAAACGTTACTCACAGACAGACAGACAGACAGACAGACAAGATGCATATTTCGTTGAATGTAAGAAGCTCGCTTACGCTCGCTTCAATTAAAACCTTTGTTATAAATCTGGGGCTATCTGCGGGCCACTTCCGACTAACCACCCAAATATCATTCAAATCAGAAGAGTAGTTTTGAAGATATAGGTGTAAATAAATTTATATGTTTGTGCGTATGTGGACGAGAAACAAATGAGAGCTGGAGGTTGAAACCTATATTGGACCAGGACCCACAATGGACCAGTTATGACTTACTATCCAAATTTCATTTTAATAGGACGAGTAGTTTTTAAGATATGGCAGTTCGCAATAATTGAGTGACAGACACGGAACTACAAATGTTCCCTGATGTCAGAAACAGATTTGTGTCATGGAATTATTTAAATCGGAGATATAACAATAATTATTCGTTCTTCAGAACAATCTCATATAGCTTCCGTTACCTTCGGCAAGCTTGGAAGCAATAAATTGTTTACATTTTTGTAACATTTATATATTGTAATTATGTTACAATAAAAAATGATTATTATTAAAATCAATTTGTGAAAAAGTTATTTTTAGGAAAATAACTAACTTTCAATTAATGTCTAATTTCACTGTCATTATTTTTACTGCAATAAGTTAGTCTAAAACTTATATCAATACAAGCTTTCTAATGCTATTTCTGTTTCTAAAAAGAGGCCTCAGATTCAAATCCATCAGGACTTTACTTTTAATATGCTTTTATAAACAGCCAGCCCTATTTATGCTATAAAACAGAACTTATAACGGGGCCCTTACACTCTTAAACATGTTTGTCAATCCTTTAAATTCGCTAAAACCGAAACATAAAAATATCAAAAATCCTCCGATTTTTAGCACACTAACACCCCCCCCCCCCCCCCCCAAAAAAAAAAAAAAAACAACATGTTGTTGGTCTCTATAACTGCGTACGTTTTACCTTATTATTCTTACTTTTCCTCAACTATGGTGGGAAAAGTATTATTTTAAATAAAGTGTTGCTTAAATTAAAGTATTATTTTAAATTATAAGTGTGTGCAAAAAAGGCATCCTATACTTATGTCAGTAAAAGGTAATAAATTCAATGCAGTATTACAGATTGCTTGGTTCTCATGGTGTCTCAGGTGTAAGCAGTGTAAACTACGTTACTAAAAGTGAAAGTTAATACGTCTCAAGTTAATATCTAAAACCCTCTTTAACTATTTTAAGAGATATTTTTGGAATTATTTTTACATTTCTTTGAAATAAAAAATAATATAATCCTTCTTTTCTGTAGTGTATTTATAAAAAAAAGGGAAAAGAAATTTAGAATTATTCCCCTAGTGCCCTAGATTAAACTTTTACTACTAAAGCAAGGATTAAGTCAAGGGTTTGTCTCCCCTGGGTACAGTAGATTTGGTTTTACCCTTACAGGTAAAACGTTGATTTCTTCACTCATGAAGATCTTTGAAAAACACATCAGGTCTAAAGTAATAAGTATACCATTATGAATTACTTAAAAAATATTTAACGGAAATTTACAATAATAATTATTATGAAACCTTACAAAAAAAATAAAAATAATAATAATAATGAGTCCTGTAAAGGGAGAAAATTGGTTATTGATTGTAGGTGTCTTACATGGAGAAAACCCAAAATGGTTGAAATTTGAAATAATGGATAATAAGATTGAGAAAAATTTTGAAGTTAACACACTGGCTGAGCTTACAAAATTACAGGAGGGAGAAGGATTATTCAGTTTCTAAACATGAAATATTTCCCTACCAGATACGAGCAATCTTGAAAAGCCTGAAAGAAATAGAAAAAGAAGTGACGTGATGAGTTTTTTACATTACATCCGGCGTCCTAAGCTTTCCCGTGATTTGCCAGGGCAATATTTCATGCTACATCACTGAATAATACTTCTCCCTTCTGGTAAATTTGCAAATCAATACCTTACGGGCTAATTAATATTCAAGAACAGCAATTTTACAAACTCGTATTGCTCTTACCACGGACATACTGATTTTTCACTATTTCTAGTCAACCTGGCTTTACCAAATTGCAGGGAAACTTGCTGTTTGTACTACCATACCAGACTTGTGCTTATAAGTACCGACATATTTCTTATAAGTACCACCAGAGTTCATGTCTCCAGGCTTTTTAGGAAAGCAATTCTCCAAATTGTAATTAAACCGGCCGGAAGGTTGAAATATTACCAATCTCATGCTATTTTTTTAAAAAATCCTTGATTTATGAACTAATTCGAGGCTTTTTGAAAATGCCATTCCATTACGTGCTCTCTCCAAAAAAAAATTTCTCTCAGTGAACCAACTAAGCTACGCAGGAGAATGAATTACTCTGACGTTAATGATACCTTGACCCGAATTTAAAGCTTTCAATTTTTCCACAAGTCTGAGAAGTCAACATTAATGACAAAGAACATTAATATAGAGGCCGGTGGTTCAAATCCCCGCGCTGGAGTCTATTTTTCTCTGTCTGTTTCCCGTAGTTAATAATAATTATAATTTGATTTAAATTAAAATTTAATCGTTCCGTAGTATGAATACTACCAAAATCGTAAAATATGAATTATATTATTTGTAAATGGGTAATTGCTCCTATGTCTAAAAACTCACATTAATACCCGAAAAGCGGTAAAATAAAGTAAAAAGTTTATGACAGCGGAAAAACAATAAAAAGGGCGTGTGTCTATAGCGTAGTCTTCTTCAACACTGAGGAAGGAGTGGAGGGGAGAGAACGTAGACTATGATTCTCGTTTTCCTTCCCAGAGTGCAGCACTAGATGGTGCTTTTCTATTAAATATGTTTAAAAACAATTAAATTGTAAATAAAATATACAGTATGTCTACAGATAAAGTTGTCTATTACCTGTAAATTCCAAAGAAAGTAAATTTTCGAAGAAAAGTCATTCTTAATAAAATCTCCTGCTTGTTCTTAAATGAAGATTTATTTAGGAAACCGGACCAAATTTCAAAATTCAAAAGTATTCTTTATAATGTCTTTTGGATACAATTCCAAATTTTGTCCATCACAATACTTTTGCTTTATAATACGTGTTTAGGAGAGTAAGAAATGGACAATATATTTGATTATTTTTTAAAAAACCGACGGGAGCTGAACCCTTGGTTAGTTTAATATGCTTATGATACGCTTCCAGATGGGGTTTCGTTCCCCTCGACTCATATCTTAAGGAATATTTAATGGGGCTAAAATGGAGTAAGGGAAGATGCACACTGTTACATCACGAAGTTAAGACAACCTACATCAAGGGAAGGGAGAGGGGGAGATGCCCATATTCATACAATTTGGTTAAGATCTAAAAAAAAAATGGAGGGAGGGTGGGATAGAGAAACAAAAATTGCATGAATAAAAAGGGGGCGCAAGGCGGCACACCGAAAAATTGTAATGGGAGAAGGGCGCACTCGACAACACCTTCTTCTTTTATTAGACATTCGGAAGGGATGAAATTCATCCTCAGAATAAGAAAGAGGGGAGGGGGGGGGGAGGTTTTGCCCTTAATGAATTTTTTAAAAACAATTATGAAACAGGGAGGGGATAAAAAAAAGGAAGTGAGGCTGATAAATTATTTTGTAGTCGAGTTTCGTCATTAATTTCATGTTTCCTCTCTTCGCCTTGCAATATAAAACTACTTATTCTTTTCTTTTATATATAGAAAGCTTCTATTATAACTCTAGAAAAATACTTCTTTTTCTTCGAGGTCTTATTTTATATTGAAATTATAAAATATTAATATTTTTTTGATGAAAGAGATTGTATATGGTTTATAATGTAAATATTTGACAGACATATATAATATGAATCATTTGAATTTTGTTGTTTTAATTATTATTATTTTTTTTTTTTATTATTATTATATTTTTTGTTTTTATTATTTTTTTAATGTTTCCATGAGTTTTCAAAACCGTTTTGGTATTTAAAACTCCTTGGAAACGGCGTTTTTAAAACTATTTGAGTTCAAGGTCACCGACAACAAATTTGTGGTTTTTCAAACTGCTTTGAAAAAAATAGCATGGAAACGGGTATTGAATTAAAAACAGAATTTAGACATGCGCAGTAGGTATGATGAGGAGATATGATAACCTGACTTAACTATAACTAGTCTAGGAGTAAATAGTTGTCAAAATTGATGTGAAAACTGTTTTGAAAACTCCTAATAGAAATACCATCGGTTTGTAACCACAACAGTTTTGTTAACTCATGCAAACGAGGTAAATGTTTTGTTTACCTGGTACTTGTCGTCTAGGAGGCTTTCATATGGACATTTTGAATAGATCCATAATCTTTTTTACGTACTTTTTAATGTAGACGGAAGTCCATTTTGGTATTTTGAGGTTCTATAATGTTGTTAACGATCTTCTTGCTGGTGCACTAGCGGACCAAATGGTAATCAAAATGGAATAATGTTTCATAGTTTCACAGCTTAAGATCCATCTACTATATCAATTAGACAAATCTATACTGGTTTTCTCCACTACATGGTAAAGCATTGAAATATCCATAATATGTAGATTCAACGGACAAAAACATATCCATGATTCAATGTTTTCCCATGAAATGGAGAAAATGAAGTTTTGTTTTATATACGTTTTTGTATCAATTCATCTTTAACCCTGGAATGCTAATGGTAGTTGAATCGACGAGCACACTTTGAATTTTAACCTTTTTCGCTCGTATGCGATTGTGATTGGTACCCCATCCTTCTGCAGTGCTTGCACTGGTTAGTAACACACCTGCTAGTGTAGCGGTAGTAGTCCTTTTAAGCATACACTCGTTTTCTGGCAAATTCCCGTCAAAGCTACTTCAAAGATTCGACTAACGTTTAGTGATAAACGTAGAGAATTAATTGGTCGTCAAATGATACTATAGCCTGGGAAAATGGGCCTGGGGTAAGGGGCATTAGGCCTAGGGGTAAGGGGCAATGGGCCTAGGGTAATTGGCCTTGAGCCAGAGACCAATGGCCGATAATCTGGGACCTGGAGCACTTAGCAAAGGGCCTAGGACTTTTGGCCTGGGGCATGGGACCTGGTGCATTAATGACCACACAATTTCAGATTCTTCTGATGTTCCTACTAAGTTATTTGTCATCAAATGTTTGTATATCTTACTTAAAGATTTAATAACTAGTTCTTAATACTTTCCTCTTTAAAAAAGTGTAGTTTCAACCCAAAAAATTATTTTCTGCATATGTTAGTCGAATCGACGAAGGTTTAGTAATACCAGCCATCCAATTAGCATTAGCATTTAAGGGTTAAGCCATGTCGTGTCATTAAAAATAGCGTTTGACTCTAAAAAAAATAGCGTTTGACTTGTTTCAATTCTCCCCCTAGTATTGGCAATTACACCTAACTTGTTAGCTGACAAAGGTATTGTTTCTTTTGTTTTTTTATTTTAACACTGTTTTGTGACGAATGTTATACCTTAGTGTTGTCATCTACTTGTTTTATTCCCTTACGTTTCTTTTTTTCCCTTCTTACCTTTTTTAACTCGCCTTTATTTCCACCCTTAATCCTTCTTAAGGACCTTAATCGAAGCTTAATTTAACCCAATCTTATTTTGCTCCTCTAACCTTCCCCCACTCCTACTCCCAATCTTCCCCAAGTTGAGTCCCAAATCACCCAATCTTCTTCGTCTTCTTCTTCTTCCTTTATATAGAAGGAAGAACAATTAGATAAATGACACAATACGATTTGCTCCTTTCTCCCTCTTCCTTCCACTTGACGCAGGACCTTCGATCCTTCACTACTTAAGAACTTAAAAAACGTGACGCACTTAAAGAGTCGCAACTTATCTTAAATCTACCCTTACTAACTTCTACTTACCAAGATTAATGGTCTACTTATCTCTTTGTATTCGGACTTTTTTTTTAAAGCAGGAAATACTTTGTTTTTTGTTTTTTTTTTACTCATTCCTTTAGCTTATTTCCTATTGGAGAACAAATTGATCGAGTTTCCTTTTCTTTTTTTTAGTAACAATTCTAAGTTACAAATTAAGATCAAGCTCATTTACATGGATTGAGAATAATCAATGTTAATGGACAAACATTAATTACCTTTAGAGTGAGAGTAACTTATTTTTTTTTTATAGGAAATTATAACAAAGAAACATTTATAAAAGTAGACATTTAATTGTAAACTTGACTGATACACTGTTCTGCAAAATAAAGCTTCAGAATGAAAATGTCCTTTACTACAGTATTTTTTTGTGCTGAATCCGAATTTGAAGTCAAAATTTCTCCTATACGTAAAGTTTTCCCGGGAAATGCACCTTGTTTCTTATTTTCAATTTTCATAAACAAGTAAGGTCAGCAAATTTTTTTTGACTTTAGATTCGTGTTCTTCGTGGTTTAAAGATATTAAAGCCCCAATATATATATATATATATATATATATATATATATATATATATATATATATATATATATATATATATATATATATATATATATATATATATATATATATATATATATATATATATATATATATATATATATATATATATATATATATTTTTTTTTTTTTTTTTTTTTTTTTTTTTTTTTTAAATTTGTTGGGTGAAAAATTGAGTCGAAAACCCCCGAAAACACAATTTTTCCGAACTTTAGGCGCATTTTCCGGGAAAACTGTACGAATAGGAGAAATGTTAACTTCAGATTCGGATTCAGCAACCTCGAAAAGAACTCCAGAACATGAGTTGAGAAGAGTAAGAAATTAAAAGTTGATAGTTAAAGAATATGATTGTAATGGAGAGCCGTGCAGTGAGGGAGAAGGGTTTTCCTACTATTCCTTAACTCACCAACACTATTACAAAATGTATCACTTCATTACACAAAAACTTCTGCATGTATCAAGTTGGAATTTTAAATGCCTGTGAAAATTGTACTTTAGATTATGTATATAAAGCTATATTAAAAATCGTTACGTTAAAACTTAAGATATCGGTAAAAATGTTGTTCTAAAATTGCTTTTGGTTTTATTAAAACATGTTATTTTGAAAAAAAATGTTCGCCTCATCGATTAGGCGATGATAAAATCTATTCCTGTCCTGCAATTTCAATTTTAAATTTGAAGCTCACGTTTACGCGAGCGTTGCGCACGAACTATTGGACGGATAACTCTGTCCAAAGAACTCAGCCTGGGCATTAGTAAAAGAAATATGTACACCAAATTTCAATTATATCAGTCAACTTTTACTCAAGTTATCCTCAGACACGTAAACGTTACAGACTACAGACAAATAGACAGACAGACAAGATGCATATATCTTGTTAAATGTATATAAGAAGCTCGCATAAGCTCGCTTCAATTATGGGATATAAAATAATCATGTAAAAATTTAAACTGTATGAACGTGGAGATAAAAAGCCAAGTGTAAGAAAAGAAGAAAATGAAAAGCCAAAGAAAATGGAAGGTTAAAAGGAATTGGACTCGTTAGCAAGTAAGGGAGAATCAGTAGAAAGCCAATAACGGCCTTTCATCAATCCAAGATATTCTTAAACCAAAAATCCAAAGAAAATACATTTTCCTGCACAGAAAAAAGTAAAAAACACAACGAGATAGAGGTAAAGATATATGTTATATCGAGGGTGAAAATAAAAAATTCTTTGTAACAAAAACCCCACTCCTTTTAGAATAGGGGATCATTCTCAAAAGAGAATACCTTTTTAGAAAAAAGGCGACATCTAATTAGAAAGATTCGTTGGCTACCCCCTCTAAACAACTCCTCCCCCCCCCGAATAAAAGAACCCCCCCCCAAAATAAAAGAAATCAAGAAAGATTTATGTTCGTAGAACTCTGAAGGGAATTATTTAAGGGCTTCGGTGTAGAAGTTACTTGCTGGATTGCAGAAAAAAAAAGTGTAAAAAAAGGTGTAAAAGAATTGGTGTTAGGTTGGCTAACAGAATGAAAGAATTGGGAGAAGAGAAGGAGGGTAGAGGGGGTAGAAGGGGGGGGGGGGGGAGGTGAGGAAAATTGCATTGTTAAGAATTAGAAAGTAGAAGGTGGAGGAGGAAAGCAAAAGTAAATCAACTTTTTTTTGCACAAAGGGAAAAAATCCCCAAAAAATAAGAATGAGTAAAGGTGAGAAAAAGCTTCCATCCAATTGTTCCTTTTTTTGAGATAAAAGAAGGAATTTTCTGAATGGAAATTGTTTAAAGCTTTTTTTCGGAATTTTTTTATAATTGATCGTTTGTTGAAGTTATAAGATATCAATAATACTTGGAGTTTTTAGATGAGATAAAATTCGTGTATATTAAAGTGAGTTCGTAGGATACGTTTTTTATACGCGTTCGGGCTATAAAAATAAAAATACATTCATGAATTCATGGAGATATCACGGATTGTTTTACTCCACCCTTCCTTCCTTGTAACCTTGCGCATTGTTCCGTTAAGGTTATAAACAAACCTGAATATATAATTAAAATACTATAGGTTTGTTCCAACTATTTGTACCTTCCTTTGTATCACACCGCGGATTGTTCGGGGATCGTTTAGGGCAGATTTTATACGCATGCGCTAACATCGTACTGTAATAATATCATATCAGGCTGGAACGGGTGTAGGACTATTTATTTGAACCGTATAAAAAACATTCAAGGAAACCTATCAGTTAAAGAACCTTCCTGCTGTCATGAGAGACGATTGACATAACTGCGCATGTCATACAAACCAGTACTTGGGATTGTCAGAGGATCGTTTGGAAGGTACAGTAAACAGTTCGCAAACGATCCCTACGTGGGTTGGAACAGTTTGGAGGACGTTACTAAACACTGCCACAAGTCGGGTTGGAACGTCTATTATCCATTGCGCATGCCCGTGACGATCCCGCGGACGGTACACTGGTTGGTTGAATCAAAGCTGTAAATAACTTTGAAAACAAAGCAAACAAGTAAAATATAACCTTAACTTTATAAAAATAGCCTAAAAAAACCTACCATATATTTATAAAGCTCACGAAAAATCATTAAAATAATAAGTTGATTATAAAAAAATATATATAAAACCAAGCTTTTATTCGTAATCTTCTCAGCAAACCCTTTCATTCGATACCCATATCATGGGCGTGCTTAAAAAATAACTAGTCCGCCATCTTGGGCTGTCCGCCATATTGGATTTAGAATGACGTCACTTTGCTTACCATGCATTTCCATCCAAACTAAACGTGTATGCAAAATTTCAATTCAATCGGTTGAGGATAACTGCTTTAAAATTTAGTTGCAAATTTTTACCCGAACATACATACATACATACATACAAACATTGCAAATTTAATAAAAGTTTGTAAAAATAGGACGGTTCCTACTTCTTGTGACTGACAATAATAATAATTAATACAAGAATAATTAGAAAAATTAACCTTTTTAGCATTATTTTAGCATCATATATTCCTTTAAAAATCTTGTCAAGATCGTTTTATGATTCATATTCCACCAAGAAAACAGTATGTGCAGTGCAATGAAAAGCGGTTACACCAAGATGAATGAAATCACATGATTCCGTTTTTCCTTAAATCTAGTTGGACTTTGACTGATTGAAAGGAGGGGGTAAGAAAAAGATAAAACTGGGATTGAGACTCAGTTGGGGTAGATGTTTGGATGGAGGACACACCAGTAACATATTACTCTTTTCCAAAAAAAAGATCCGAATAGCAACATGGGATAACCGAACCTACTGAATCTTACCCTCGAAAAAAGCTGAGAAGATAGAAAATGAATTTTCATGGAATATTTCCTTCCTATGGTACAAATCTTGTATCTAAGGAAGAAAAAGATGATATCCAAGATGAGGGTGTGAATGTGAAACCAGTCATCTTCTTCGAATCTTGAAGATTCTTCATTCGTTTGGACGTCGAAGAATTGGAAAGGACTTCATACGAATGCTTGGGAAGGACTTCGTAAAAAGGATTGGGAAAAGACTTCGTACGAATGATTGCGAAGGACTTCGTACCAAAACCTCTTTCGAAATAGTAAAACGAGCAATCGAAAAGAGGAAGATGTTTTTTGTCGGACAGTATTTTTCTTGTTGAAGATCTTCATCTCAAAGAATGAGTTATATCGAAACAGAAGATGATGAGTTAGAGTTACGTGACATGCATCTTGAAGTTCGTCCGAAAAGAAGGGGTCCAGTTTTTTTCATTTATTCTTGAAGGAAAAACGAATAAAGAGAAATGATTGAAAATATTTCAGATATACAAGTATATCTAGAAGACCACTTTTCCCAAGAAGGATTCAAGGGGTTGAATCAGCAGAATCTTTCTCAATTTCTCTCTTACAAGAATGTGATTTTTCCTTTGACAAATGAAAAACCAAAACAGATCGGAATAGGAATCAATCTATTATTGCTACACAGTGAACTAGCCTTCACCCCGTGCTCCGCGCGGGGCTCATGCTATAGGTATTAGTGGCTATATTTCATATAATCATGTAGGCCTAGCAATTAAATGAAAGGCCTAAATAGTTTTGTTTCCAAAGCCTTCTAGGAATAGAATCTGGACTACATTATACATCATTCATTCCATTACTATAAGAGTATAATACTCTCCAAATCTTGGTTTAGAGTCTATTTATAAATATAAAAATATTCAATAAAATAATAAATATACTCGATTTAAAGAGCATTGCTATGAGGTTTAAGCACTTTAAATTAGAAATTAAATCGGTCAACAATTGCGGACACCATAAGAGCTCTAAGTAAAAAAAACAAAATACGTGTGGTGTCGCGGGACACCCGGTAGGAACGAAGTTCCTTACATTTTTCATTAAATATAAATTTTAAAATCACACTGCTAAGTATGTACACATTGCTAACTACTTATACATGGCGGAGTTAGAAAAGAGACAAAATTAAAAGTAACGAACTGTTTGTACCTGGCAGAGTTAAGGCAAAATTAAAAGAAAATCATTATTTGTACAATTAAAGCAAGCGTCTTACTATAAATATATATTATATATAAGAAAAAAAGTTGATCATTATGAGTTTATAGTGAAAGAGTATGTTTGTTAAAGGAGTTTGGATTGAAATAGGACTGTTTTCTTCCTACCCGGCCAATTAATTTAAAATATTATAAAATATACCTCTTCCCTACTCTACAGCTTCTGCTTGTATCAGGGTGAAATTTTACATGATTATATTTTATTTATTTACAAAACAAAGTGACATTTTTGACATATATAACAAAAATAATCAAAACAAGTCAAGTAACAGGCTTCCTCAATAACACTTTTCCCGTCTTTTAAAGCTTACGTTTACGCGAGCGTTGCGTGTGAACGCTTGGGCGGATAACATTTTCCGACGAACTCAGCCTGGGCATTGGTAAAATGAACATGTGTACCAAATTTTATCTAACTCGGTGAGCTTTTACTCAAGTTATCGTCATCTGTAGATTTTGTGACTGTGATTTTGGTCGTTTTTTCGGATTCACTCCCGGGCTCCAGAACATGCCATAAGGAACTTCGTTCCAAAAAAACAAATGTAGCTCTATTTAAAGTAGAAACGATGGAGTTACGACAAAAAGTCATTGGACCAAAGTTGTAAATAATTTAAAATTAGTAACCGCTGGTGTGATCTCCTTTTTGATAAGACTTACCGTTTAGCCTCAATAAGCCTCCAAAAAAACTTACAGCCGCCATCTATAATTTTTTAAGGGGGGTAAATTGTATTTTATTTAACATTTCGGAGTTTTCCAGTTGGTTTGGGCATTTTTCGACTAAGCGCAAAAAAAACGCAAGTCTTTAGGTAGTTTAGAAATACGCAAACATTTTGATTAGTGTCAGTGGGTTTTGTCACTTAATATATATCAGTATCAGTAATGTAATACCGTGATTTTTGCCTACTGCAATAGGCTACACAGTTTGTGAGAGACACCAAGGGATGTGCCTCGCAAGCGTGACCCATAGGAACTGTTCCAACATCAGACATTGCGTCATTAAGATGTTGGCTCGGCATTACGCCATGTCCTGCATCGTTTCGTCGCGTCCGACTCATCAGGGGCCCGACGCTCGTCTCTGATAAGTCCTATATCTGATCTTCTTGATCTAGTATAGGTCCAGAGTTGGGTGGGCATCGTCGGGCCCCTGATGAGTCGGACGCGACGAAACGATGCAGGACATGGCGTAATGCCGAGCCAACATCTTAATGACGCAATGTCTGATGTTGGAACAGTTCCTATGGGTCACGCTTGCGTGGCACATCCCTTGGTGTCTCTCACAAACTGTGTAGCACTTAATATATACTTAGTCAACGTAATTTTTTTTATTTTTTTTTTTTTATTAAATTGAAAATAACTTTGGTTCTACTCAATATTTTTCGATGAAACCAAGCCTAAAACATGGGCAATATGATTGTGCTCACCTCAGAAAAAAATTAAGCATTTTAGTTGAGCCAGTTTTGCGCCTCTAAAGACAGACTGGTGGTGACAAATACATATATACATACAAGAAAAAATGTAAGGGCGGATCGGTATTTGGAATGTATAAAATGAAATATTATCCAAAATAAATTGAAATTTGACCAATGTACTGACAAGACTTTAATTTTATATATAATATAGATACTCGTAATAGAACAAAATAAATTGATCAATAATAGTAATATACTTCATGTTCAATTCCAAAGCAAGAAAAATCTCGAAAATATGGAAATGGAAGGAAAATAATGAAATAATTTTCAACAAAGTAAATGAAGAAAATAAAATGTGGAGGAATTATTTATCTTATAAAAACATATTATTGAAATAGAAATTTCAGTGAAATAGTTTTGAAATTAAAGAGTCAAAGTCGAAATTTTAAAAATTGGCGGCAGATGTTCAGTTAAAATATACGGAGGTATCATTTATATTATAGAAAGGTATAATTCAAGTTGGTAAAATTTCATCTCGATCGGCGAAATTATTTAGAAAATGAAATTAAAATTATTTGGTGGCAGATATCAAAGCGAGATAGTGTAAATGTTTGTCTAATAAAAAGATAGGTATAATTAGTGCAAATTTTTAGCACAATCAGACAAATTCTCGATTACGCTGAAATATTTACTGACAGCAAAATGGGATAATTTTCCGAGTGGCATAACTACAGGCTTAGAATAATACAATATATAGAAGGAGGATCACTGATAACATTGAAGCCAACTTTGGTTGTGTCCCTTAATCCGCGTTCTAAAAATTCATTTTTGTAATTTGTGACGTCATAACTCTAAAATTATTTGCCTTCGGTTTTTTAATTTAATTTTTTATTAAATTATAATTATTGATAGTCAGTTTAGTTTATTGTAATATTTTTTTGAGTTTTATCTTATTTTAGCTTGAAATATGCTAAAAAATAATGTTTATTATATCATGCTGGGCGATTTGTAAAAAATGACGTCAGAGTGAAACGTAAACAATAGCCAATGGCAGGGTTTTTCTTCTTGATGTTTGTGAACGGGCTTTGAATAGTTACTAAAGCATGGCCAACCTTCACCTGTTTAAATGAAAAAAATGAGTGTTGTTATGTTGGCAGCCTGGTCTTAAGGACACAACCTCTCAGCAAAAGTTGGCTTCAGTCTCTTATCAGTAATTGCTTAGGATTCCGATTCTATGCTCCTTCTATATATAGTATTATTCTAAGACTACAGGTAAGGACTGATTTTTTTTTTGTAGATAGGTTTCAACTCACTAGTTTAAAAACTGGGGGAGTTATGCGAGACACAAACATCCCAGCTAAAAATTACTCACATTATCTTAAAAACATCCAAAACGGGATAATTCCGTTGAAATCTCAGTTTCGGATTTTTTGGAGAAAACAAAACTTTTTCAAAACAAATTGAAAATCGGCTACAAAATGGCGTGCACGTTAATAAAAATATTTCAAGCACAATAAATTAAGTTTTCTATGAATATCTCGCTTCCTATGGCTCGGAGACCAATGAATGTGGTTATTAAAACAGAAGATAACAACATTTCCAACAGAAAAAGTCTTATAGTCCAGGAGATAGCGTGCAAAAAAGTGTCTGACTAACATCAAGCTAGAATTTTGTGTATAAGAAAATGTTTTGGTGCCTTTTAAGAATATATGGTCGGCTAATTTCGTCTGCAGGACATGTCTCGCCATTTATGGTTGACAATGTGATTTTCATGATCCTGAGTACGAACTTAGTTAGTAGACCAATAATCAAGTTAATGGTAATTTGTCCCTTGACAGGGGAACACTTTGATTTCGAGTAATATTTGACTAACTAACCTATTAAGTGATAAGCTAGTATCAACTTGATTATTGGTCTACTAACTAAGTTCGTACTCAGGATCATGAAAACCACATTGTCCACCATAATTAGCGAGACATGGCAGCTCTCCACCTGTTTGTTTTTTTCAAATGCCTATTGCCAAGCTATGTCCCGCAGACGAGATATAGGCAAGAATATGTAAAAACAGATACCACGCACGTTATAGCGGCGTCGTTTTTAGGGTTCGAGGTCATCCATGAAACCCTTTACGCTTTTGGTAGTTCGTCCGCCCGTCCGTCGTATTATTGCAGCTGCGGTAGCTAGAGATTGGACATTTGTTGTACAAGTTGAACCTTTTAGGATAAAAATTGTGAACTTCACTTTTTCGAACTAAATAATTGCATATTATCCTTTAGCATCTTAGGCTAAAAGTTAATATGCACAATGCACACCTTGTTCCTCCAAACTTTTTATACGTAAATTCTAGTAAAATAATAAATAAAAATGATGTGGGATATATGTATTTTTTTATGACCGCAGAACCCCTTTTAGTAGCATGTTTTTCAGCACGTCAAAGGTAAGCGATAAAGAAAAAAAAAATTAAAGCTCCGAATTTTTTGGTATAGAAAACCTAAAATGACTTGACTAATTTATTTGTTTATAATTTGAAGTAGTCAGACGCAGTAGCACTTTGTTTAAAATAGATGTTTATTCTAAATTAATATACTAAATCCCTCGAATATATATATTTATTTAAATATGACAATTTTCTTTAAGGTTTTCTCTCGTACGTTTATTCGTTTATAATGCTTCATTTTTATACTAAAGCTTGTACTTTTCTTCTTGTAGGAAAATGGTAAAAATAAAGGCGAAAAGACAAATGTTAAAGAAACAAGTGAAATGTGTCTAGTTGACTTTTCACAGTCGTGTACAAATTGGAACCATTATTATTTTCCGACGCTTTCCCTCGCAGAGAAGGGAGGGAAGCTCCTTCAAACTCCCGCCGTCTTCAACTCTCCCGCGCCTTTCCCTGGAGAATCTACCACGCTTTCCCGCACTAACTAGTAGTGACGAGGAAATAGATAGAGAAGCAAAAAACACAACACTGTGTATTCCTCTCTATTAGCGATCGAACAAAGGTGTCACAAGTAGAGAGGGGGGTGAAAAAAACAAGAACAAAATAAATGCGAAAAATTCAGGTAACTAAAATATGAATTATTTTTGTTTATAATAAAAAGAAAAATCGGTCCGAGACAACTCAGACAAACTTTCTCATATAAGAGTTTATAATTACTTAACCAAGTGATTTTCATTTGTTAGTTTTCGTGTTTTCGTAGGTAAATTTAATTATAATTGAACATTTTATCAAAAAGTATCAGAAATATATTTTTCCTCGGCGGGGAATCGAACACAGCCTCTCGCTGTGTTCGGCGGGAGGCACGAAAAAATGTTGATGTTGTTTTGTCAAAAAAACATGAAAAATTAACCACTATCCGTAAGTTTTATATATTTTTTGTAATCTACTCGTCCGTACCTTTCATTTGATACCCCACTCAAAATTTAAAAAAAAAAAAAAAAATCGCGTGACCTGAATTAGCGGTCATTTTAGATTTAAACAGCTGACAATTTTAAGTTCACTATATTTTTCCTGTGAGCCTGTCAAAACGATCTTTATTACTGGAAAGTTTCATGTTTTTATCTCTTTTGATTCAAAAGTTATTGGAACCGTACAGAGTGATAGACAGACACAGGAACGAAATTGTAAGAGTTTCTTTTTTGGTTTTACCAACCCTAGAAATAGTTATTTATGTAACTAGGCAGCAAAATGGAATTTTTCTGACGAATGATTAAATTAGCCTCCGAGCCGGAGGCTAGGTCAGGCTATGGAAATTAACGTAATTTATTTGATTGACTGTCGAGGCGAAGCCGAGGCAGGCAATATATCAATATGAGGCAGAAATGTTTCCTTTGCTGCCTTGTTGCATACAATATTTTTCCTACTGGCGGCAGAAAAATGTTTCCTATAAATAATATTTATTTCATAATACTTACTTACTTATCAAATACTATTATTGAACTATTCAAATTAAAAAGAAACAAGCAACAATATCCAATGTTACAATTATAAAAACAATCAGACAGAATACAGTAAAAACAAAACAAAATTAAAATGATGATAATAGATGAGCTGCAGTGTTGCACTAATTGAATTATTTATGATTATTTTAAGACCTACTATTTTTTGTAATATTTTTCTTTTTACTCCATTCTATTTTATAAATATAATCTATAATAAGTATTTATAAACCTTTTTTTTATAAATTCGTAATAATTTTAAGGTAAATTGTTCAAATAATTTAGGTTAAAGTTGATATAAAAGAAAAGGTTGTTTGTTTATTAATTTGTAGCGGGGAATGTGGGCGTGGCTTAGCCTGGAAAAATCCTCAGCAAAATACGATTTTGCCGCTAGGCGGCAAAATCGTATTTTGCTGCGTATTGTAAAGTTTTCTTGAAACCTCAGAGAAATTAAACTTTCATGCCTAAAAACAGTTGAATAATGCGTAATTTTGCTGCCGCTAGTAGGAAAAGTAATTTTTTACCCACTTAATCAGTACCGGAACGACGTTCCGGCTCCAGTACATCTCTACACCGCATTACTAGTATGAAACAAAGTTAATTCACCATCTTATGTTTGCGTGTATTTATGAATAAATACTTCTTTAGCAATTACCTGAAGTACGAATGCAACGACGTATGACTTATGAAGTAATTTCAATAAGCAATATTTTATTTTTTTTAAACCTTAATTACATTACTTCATAATTATGACTATATAGGTTTAAAAAGTAACACAACAATATTGTCACCACAATTTTATATTAATAAACATACGCGTTTCGACATTTATATCATGATCAGTGTAAGTGCTAGCATAGTGAGTATAAGACTACTACGCTACATATTTACTTTACAAGCTTTTATGACTTAAAATAACAATACAAAGGGGGGTAGAATAGGGCTGTAGAAGGATTAAGCAACCAAAGGTAAGGAATATGGAGGCGGAGGCAGTCAGGTAAAACATTATTTTTCAACTGCTTAAAGCTAAACAATAATATACTTAAATTATGTTTATCTTAAAACTAATATACGTTATTTTACAAAATTATTTTTACTATAGGTTTTACTGAAGATGATGAGTGTTGAAACGCTTATGATTATTAATTTAAAATTGTGGTGACAATATTGTTGTGTTACTTTTTATTAACCTCTGTAGCAGTGGCGGCGCGCTACCTATTTAACAGGGTGGGCTAGTCATGCAGGGGGTCTGGGGGTTTTCCCGCCAGAAAATTAGGTTCAAAATGGTGAATTTTAGCCGAAGTACATCCTCGGCTGCCTTCGTGTCCGGTTTTTTTCCTCTCCCTTAACGTCTAGGTATTGGTTCGGGCACTGCCCCAGGGCCGTTCCTATCTCCACAATGCTAGCCGAGAGTGGGGGGTGAGCGAGTGAGCCCTCACTTCACCCCCTCGCCCACCGCTCGTTAGGGCAACCTTGAGTATTGCCGCCCGGCCGCGGGATTTACCTCGGCCTCCAGCCCCGGCGAGATTAAACTCTATGTTTTTCTACTGCCTATTTTAAACGATTGTACTTTATGAACACTTAAACAATATATCTATTTATTTGTGTTGACAACTAAATAGTTTTTCTTTTCTTTAAATAAGTTGGTGGGGCTTAGCCCCACCTGCCCTTATGAACGCGCCGCCACTGCTCTGTAGTCATAATTATGAAGTGCTACCACAAATTCTCAGTCAAAACATCCAATCACTTTACTTCTTAATAAAATTACTATAGAATTGAAATAATTGAAGAAGTCAAAAGTATATGGATAATGCAACAACAATATTATTGAAAATGTATTACCAATAGTATAGAGAAGGAAAAAAAAATCAGATTGGTCCAAATAAATCCCAGCGCATCAACTGGGGGATGTTGGTATCCCTCAATTTCGTGTTGTTTATCCCCACTCTAAATGTGTCTTTTTCCATACGAAAAACCAAATCGCGGAACTAAATAGTCTCTGAAAGAAAGAGGGACGGGGGGGGGGGGGTGTCTTTGAATCCTTTCTCTTGGATTTACTTAAACAAAGAAGAATTCTTCAGTTTCCACTTGATCCTTAAGGATGAAGGAGAAGAACGATTTCCCTTTCAAAATCTATGAGCTAAAATGTACCGAAAAAATCGTTCTTTTTCTACTGAAAAAAAAGATTGTTTTTGTCAAATTATTCTTGCAAATCCACTCCATTTTCTACTTGTTCTGTTTTCAATATCACACTCTCGTGATTTGAAACCTTCCCCCCCCCCCATTTTTTGAGTCACAGGATTTTTTCTTGGAGTCGGTTCTGTTTCTATTACTCTTTTATTTTGTTTAGTGCAAATAGATTTGGTTGGATTCGTTTTTGTGAGACTTAAGTAAATTCTTAAAAATATATCGGATAATATTGTTATGAACTAAAATGTTTCAGATAATAATTGCAGCGAGCATAAGCGAGCTTCTTACATCAACAAACTATGCAATCTGTCTATCTCTCTGTCTGTCTGTCAGTAACGTGTCTAACTTGAGTAAAAGTTTACCGATTTTGTCGAAATTTTGTATACAAGTTCCTTATACTAATGGTCAGGCTAAGTTCGTTGGGTAGCGTTATCCGTCCAAGAGTTCGCTCGCAACGCTCGCGTAAACGTGAGCTTCAAATGTAAAATTGGAATTTCAGGACGAAAAATATTCTATCATTACCTATTCCAACATTTTTTTTAAATAAAATTTTTTCATAAAACCAACAGCGATACCGCTATGAATGAATAAAGATTGTTAAAACTATTAAAGCGGACCTAAACGTTTAAACTAGAGAAATCCACGTTTTTACTGATATCTTACGTTCTAACGTTACGATTTCAATAAAACTTCATATACATCGTCTAAAATGCAATTAAAACAGGCATGTAAAATTTCAACTTGATACAAGCAGAGGTTTTTGAGTAGTGAAGTGATAAATTTATAATAAATAGTTTAAAAGCTACTGCGGGGAAGGTGAGCTTTGTACAGTGCGAATTATAGTCCTCAACCCGTTCCAACCTGTTATAATAATATTACAGTACAGTGTTAGCGCATGCGTATAATATTTGTCCTAAACAATTCCCGAACGATACAAAGGATGGTACAAATTTTGGGGGTTGGAACAAACCAATAGAAAACAAATTGTTCGAAATCACACTTGTTTATTACCTGCATCTTGTAACCTTCCTTTTCTTAAAACATTTCTCCGCACTTCATGGAAAAAAATTGAATCATGCAACATTGAATAGAAACAAAACCAAATCTCATTCGTCCAATAATAAGTACGCGAGGAAGCTTGTGCCACTAAAATTAGCAGAATATATTTTAAAAATAGTCTCACACTAAAAAAGAAAATAACCAAAAAAGGAGAATATTAAAGTAGAGAAAAAAACGAAATGTCTAATTTAAGTCGGGCTCATTCATTGGTTCTTTTGGGCGTCCAATTGAAGAAGTTTTTGACCCTACAGGATCTCTTTACATGCTCTGATCCTTTCAGGATCCTTATAGTAAGGCCCTGAGGGTAATTTCTATTCCTAAGTCCAATTCTTTTTCACCCTCCAACCCCAAGTCTCCTACTTCTTCTTTATTTCCTATATTATCTCTTTTTTTCTTTTTAAATGTATTTATCCTTTTTCACTCATAGTATACTTTCGTTTTTTTGTATTTGATCTCTTCTTTCAATACTTTTTCTTGCTAAGGATCTCTTAACATAGTCCTTTATCCCTCACTCTTCCCTTAAAAAATCAAAATTGGACACTGAAGGAATGGGAGAAAAAAACTTTTTTTCTCATTTTATTCCTTCTTCATTTCTTTTTCGTCTTCTTTTACTCGCCCTTTTCCCTTTTTTTTATTATAGAGGAATTCTTCTTCAAAAGAATAGGATCCTATTAAAACAGTTTTTCTTATTATTATTGTTGTTATTATTATTACTTACTTACTTATCCTGGCACTACAGCCCTTAAGGACCTAAGGACTTTGTCCTCAGCAACCACCTTTGTCCACCAGTGGTCTTGTGACAGCGTCAATCCACCTTAATTTTGCACCTTTAGTTTCCAGAGGTCATGCTGAATACGACACCCATCTGGTGTCGTATTCATTACTTTCTTTGGAACTATTTGCTAGTCCATTGACTGTATGTCGTATGTGTCCAAGCCCCTGTAGTCTACTTGTCTACTTGCTTTAATGTCATTTAATTATTATCATAAAATTTAATTTAACTTCATTGTTCGAGAGATATAAATAAAATAATCTAATAAATTTCTGATAACATGATACTTTCACATATTATATAATTCTGATGACAAAGCTAATTATTAGAAACCAAATTCGGTAATCTCGGAATCAATTATTTTGTGTTATGTAAGTACATAATTATAATTATATAATAGTCCACAGGCCACCATAAGAAGTGAGTCGCTGATTGATAAAGTTTTCTTACCTTATGGAATCGCTTATTTATGCCGTGTCCACCGATAAATTGGGTATATGGCAACTGGGCGCTGGGCCATTTATTTTTTGTTGACATGCCAAACTTGCCCTTCTGCGGGAACATTGAAAAGAGATAGATAAAGTTTTGATTTTCACAGGATCGTTTAATTAAATTATTTCAAAAACAGTGGTAAAGGTGGCCATCGATACGAGTGGGCCGTTTTCTTTTCAACGTCCCCACAGAGAGATATGTTTGGGGCGGTGGCCACCCCAAACGGCCCACTCGTATCGGTGGCCACCTTTACCACTGTTTTTGAAATAATTTAATTAAACGATCCTGTGAAAATCAAAACTTTATCTATCTCTTTTCAATGTTCCCGCAGAAGGGCAAGTTTGGCATGTCAACAAAAAATAAATGGCCCAGCGCCCAGTTGCCATATACCCAATTCATCGGTGGACACGGCATAAATAAGTGATTCCATAAGGTAAGAAAACTTTATCAATCAGCGACTCACTTCATATGGTGGCCTGTGGACTATAATCTTTAGATGTTCTAATTTTTATGTTAATAATCAATAACCGTCCAGGTCAAGATAATAGCGTGCAAAAAAGTGTCTGACTAACATCAAGCTAGAATTTTATATATATATATATTACTTAATCTTTCAGTTCCTTTTAAGAATATGTGGTCGCCTAAGTTCGTCTGAATGACATAGCTTGGCATAGGCATTTGAATAAAACAAAGCGGTGGAGAGTGGACATGTCTTGGCCCTTTGGTGTACAATGTGATTATAATGATCCCGAGTACGAAATTAGTTAATAGACCAAAAATCAAGTTCACGTTACTTTGTTACTTGATAGGTGACCACTTTGATTTGGAGTTGGGATATTTGAATAACTAACCTACCAAGTGACAGAGTAACATCAACTTAATTTTTTGTCTACTAACTAATTTTGTACTCAGGGTCATGAAAATGTCATTGTCCACCAATATGGGCAGGATATTATGCCCGCTCTCCACCGGTTTGTTTTTTTTTCAATTGCCTATTGCTAAGCTATGTCCCGCAGACGAACTTAGCCGGCCACATATTCTTAAAAGGCAACAAAAGATTTACTTATACATAAAATGCTAATAAATGAAGCTAGACTTGATTTGTTAGTTTGTCACTTTTTTGCATCTCCTGGACTAAAGGTCACAACAGCAATTTTGGGTTTTGTATCGAAAAACAACTGGGCTAATCTGCAGTTATCGAAAATCGCATGGAGGTACAATTTCGCCTGATTATGATTATACACTTAAGAGAATATACGAGTATGCCTTTATCAACAAAGTTAATTTTAAGATTTATACATTTGAAAGATGATATCAATATAATTAATACATTATAGAGATGTCTAAACAGTTCATTAAAGTGAGGCAACCTCCCAATTTTCTAAACTCTTCTCCTAGGTGGCTTGATAACTGCAGTTTTACCTGAAACTGTTTTAAAAAAATATCATGGAAACGGGTATTGAATTGAAAACAGAATTGAGACTTACGCAGTAGGTATAATGAACAGAGATATTATAACCCTGACTTACATGACTATAATTAGTCTGGGAGTTTATAGTTTTCAAAATTGTTGTGAAAACTGTTTTGAAAACTTCTCATGAAAACACTTTCGGTTTGAAACAAAATCAGTTTTCAAAACGGTTTTGAAAACTCATGGAAACGTATTAATTGCAAGAGTGAAGTCTGTAATAGCTATACATATTTTACAAGATTTTGACACAAAATTCTAGCTTGATGTTAGTCAGACACTTTTCCTACGCTATCTCCTGGACTAGTATGTTTTATACGCTTTTCTTCTTCCTCGTTTATCCGTTCTTAGTAATTGTTTTGTGTAATGCTTTTTTCTATTTTCTTTTAGTCTTTAGGATATAAAGTGTTGGTGGATCCAAAAAATTTATATCCAAAAGAACCTGATTGGAATCCGGCAAAAATAGTAGAGAATGCATTCGTTCTAAATAAAAGTTATTTTATACAGTCCTAGAGAAATGCATTGAGAGTATTTTTTTAACGCAGTGTTGCAGCTGCATCTCGCAGAGCTAGGGGTTGTGTTTTTTTACCCTAAGTCCTCTCCCCTGAGGTCTTCTACCCCTCTAAGTTAAGGGTGGATTTTATCGATTAGCCATTATGATTATGTTTTTTACGCCCTCGAAATCTTAGTCCACCCTTACCCTAGAGCACAAGCTTCACCCCCCACAGTCCAAACACAAAAAAAAACCAAACTTAGGGATCCTATGAATCACATCTGTGTCTTAGTGTTAGTCGGATTTCTTACTGTATTTACAAACTATTCTCTGCTCTGTGTGTGTTTACACCCTCCTTCGTCTGCATATTCAACCCCTCTAGGGTCCATTTCTTCCAACCCCTCTTTTTTTTAAGTTTTTTTCTCAAGACCCAAAAAGAGAAAGGAAAAAATCAATAAAAAAAAAATCCTTTAGCCCTTGTTTTAGTAAAATAACAGGCAACACCCAAATAATTATCTTCAGATTGCAGACGTTAAAGTTGGAATAAAAAAAAAAAAAAAAAAAAAAGAGAAAATATATAAAAAAAAAACACGAATTATAATTAATAAGTAAAACAAATTTTTGGATCTCTTATTGGACTATAAAAACCTAAATCTGCTATTTGTTGAAAAAATAATATATTATAACAAAACTGAAGAAAGAAAATACGTTAGGAACGAAGCTCCTTACGCCTTTCATTAAATATAAATTATAAAATCACACTACTAAGTATACGATACAAACTATTTATACACACGCGGAGTTAGGAAAGAGACAAAATTAAAAGTAATTAGCGTAGTTAAGGAAAAATTAAAAGAAAAGGATTGTTTGTCATTAAAGCGAGCGTCTTGCAATAAATATGCATTGAATATTGAGAAAAAAGTTAATCACGATGAGTTGATAGTTAAATAGGATGGTTGTAGTACAGTCCTGTTCCCTACCTACCCGGCACTTAATTTAAAATATTATTAAATAAATCTCTTCACTACAAAAAATCGTGACTGTCGGTTTTGGGGCGATCGTGTTTTTCGGATTCACTCCTGGGCAGGACTGACGCAGTAACGTGTCATAAGGAACTTTGTTCCAAAAAAACTAGACAAAACATATATCCTCATTTTCTCTATTTCATGAGAAATCATTAAATCATGGATAAGTTTTTAGGCATTGAATGTTTAGTTTTTTTCCATGAAATGGAGAAAACCAGTAAACATTTGTCTAATTGATATAGTAGATGCATCTTAAGCAGCGAAATTATGAAATATTAATCCATTTTGATTACCATTTGGTCCACTAGGAGCTCTGATATCATTTTATATAATGTATGTTTACATTGCATGCGTGACGGACATTTCTTCAGTCCCTTAGAGCTAAAACATATCTATGATAAAATTTGGCTCATAAATATCTGTAAATATTTCCACCTTTAAACAATTTAATAGAATAAATGAATTCAAAGAAATTATTACATTTCATAACAAAATATGTACTTGTTTATTTTCTTAAAGTACCGTTTGACTTTTCCTATTCACATCATCGGTTCTTATAATGAAATAACTTGATTTACAATAATTCATTCTTACGTTGGTCTCCAACATCAGACCCCTCTCATATTGTTTTATTAATATAACGAATCAGTTAAACAGGAAGCGGATTTTCTGCAAGGTCGAAACGATCAACAAACTCAATGTGATCGTCCAAATGAATTAGGACAAGTCAGATATAACCAGTACGAAAATAATCGCATTCAAGTGATCCAAGATAGCAATCGTTCTAAGGTAACGATTTTAATAAAACTTAATACACATTATCTAAAGTGTAATTGAAAAAGGTATGTAAAATTTCAACCTGATACAAGCTGAAGGTTTTGTGTCGTGAGGTGATATATTTTATAATATTATAAACTGAGGCTGGGTAGGTAGGGAACAGGACTGTTCCCTATACAACCACTACAACCACTCTCTTAACTATAAACTCATCATGATTAACTTTTTTCTCAATATTCAATACATATTTACTGCAAGACGCTCCCTTATCCACCCTTGTTAAAAAAAACACATCTTTAAATAAATTA
Source organism: Gerris lacustris (assembly GCA_951217055.1). Lineage (NCBI taxonomy): Eukaryota > Metazoa > Arthropoda > Insecta > Hemiptera > Gerridae > Gerris > Gerris lacustris. The sequence continues at coordinate 25,573,081 of OX578286.1, forward strand.
TTAGCAGAATCCAACTGTTATACTAAATGATACAATTATACTAAATATAGTTTATATTTTATATTATATAAAAATCAATTCTCTACTAAAACAATGACTTTGTCTCAATCATTTTTATCATCTATGTAAATCAAATGGCGCCACGGCATCTTGCCGATTTGTTAAATATATATTTAAAAAAATGCATGTCTGTAATTTACCATTGTAAACATTTATTAACAATAAATGGCATTCTAAATTCTAAATGTAAATCAAATAAATAAAAATACATTTAAACAAAAATCTCATCTATGCATACTTAAAAAATAAAAATACATTTAAAAAAAATAATAATAACCAAAATATACTTTTAAAGAAAACAATAGAAATACAGAAATAATAATGTTACATTTCCCCTCTCAAAAAAAAAAAAAAAAAAAAAAAAAATCCAAAAAGAAAACCTTACTCAAACCGATCTTTACATTAAACTCTTCAATGAATATCTCAAAATAAAAGTAAAAATAAAAAAAAGAATTATAATTTATCTCTTTCCACTCTATAAGAGATGTAGAAGGAAAAAGACCCCCCTTCATACTTTAAAATCGACCGCGAAACCCTCCCCCCCCCTTAAAAAAAACAAAAACAAATTAAAGGAAATATCCTGTTCAAAGAAAAAGGAATAAAAATGGCGTTTCTTCCTTAGTCCTTAGGTCCGTGAACCCTTGAGAGAAAAACGTCCAAAAGACCTCTAGCAGAGAGATATTTGTATCTTTTTTTGGGGGGGGGGGGGGGGGGGAAGGGGGGTCTTTTTTATTCTTTTACAAACCTCTTTTACATCGAGGGGGATCCATTAAAAAAAATCTATAAGCTTTAGCCTCCATGCTTTATCTTTTGTCACCCTTTCTTGTAATTTTAGTAGATATTATTTTCGTTTTAAAAAATAATTATATTATTTACATAGATATATATATAAAGAAAATGTATTTTAATGGATCGAAAATTTGATTTTAAGGTCCCGTGAATAAAATATGGATATTAAGAAATAGGTGTCGGTAGTTTGCCATAGGTAGTTTGTGCAGACGCGTGGAGCCTATAAACTATTGGACCGATTTTGATGAAATTTCGCATACAGTAAATTCTCTAATGTAAAATCTGCGCAAAATCTGCGCACCACAGACAGACAGATATCAAGCTAAAAATTAAATCCCAAATTTAGATAATTCCGTTAAAGCATCGGTTTCAGATTTTAAATACGGATTGAATTCTGATTTGGGATTTAACAAGTTAGGTGTTTCCATGATTAGTATTGAATCTGAATCTGTATTCAATACGTTTTCAATACATCAATCAATAATCATAAAAACATTTCTAACCTTCACTTTTTATAACTAGTTTCACCACAAAAACCGCTAGAGGCGCTCACACTCACACTCTATGCTCATGTCAGGATCGAGTTCAGATGTTTCTATGAGACTCGATCAATTTAATGTATCGTATCTGGATCTAAATCGTACTCAATCCGTATAGAATCTAGGTTTCCATGGACAATTTGAATCCAAAAACTGTATTCAATCCGTATTGAATCTAGGTTTCCATGGACAATTTGAATCCAAAAACTGTATTCAATCCGTATTGAATCTAGGTTTCCATGGACAATTTGAATCCAAAAACTGTATTCAATCCGTATTGAAACATCATTGAAACGTAGTATAAGTCACTGATAGAGTTAAAATAATTTGGTTTCAAAGCGTAGTATATTAATGAGAAGATCAAAGACTTTTATAAAACAAATATTATTTTGAGAAGTAACCATGGAAACTCTCCAACTAAAGTAACATGGTTGAAGCCGCGTTTACACGATCCAAGTTGACATGGACCAAATTAGTTTTAACTCTATTTTGACGCTACTTGGATCGTGTAAACAGGGTATCAAAGTCAACTTGGACATCCAAGTTCAGTTGGACGTTATTTGATCTAAGTAGACTTGGATGGCGTCAACCATATGATTATGACAAGAAAGCTGTGAAAAATGAGAAAAGACGTGAAAAGTTGTGACGGATTTGTTTATAAGAAGGTTATTGATAGCTTTAATTTCTTTTAAATTTTTGTTTTTATTCCTTTGCTTCTAATGATTTTTTTTTGACAAGTTCCTCTACTTGGATCGTGTAAACACTGCATCAAAATTAATTTTTACTTTGACCAAGTGGATTTGATCAAAGTTACTTGGTCCAAGTCAACTTTGATCGTGTAGATGCGGCTTAAAATAACCATGGAAACTCTCCAACTGAAGTAACATGGTTAAAAGTGGGAGTGATCCAGATCACATGATAATGAAATGACCAAAAGTTGAAAACAATAATAACTTACCTGTCAACATTCCAAAAAACCGGGTGATAATAGTAATATAAGTATCAATAATTGTGTACGTTTTAGAAGGAGATATCTCTATACGTATGTAATATAAATTAGTACTTTTGACTCTGTATATTTCCCGAAAATTGACCTAATTTTGGTATTTTTCCCGTTTTACGTTACATTATAAAAATTAAGCTAAAAAAAATGATGTCTTTCTAAACAAGTTCTATTTAGCGAAGCATCAAATGTATATTGACCGATTTTTAATGCAATTTGGCAGTTAGGTACACCGTTACATGGTGTAAATCACAGACTAAAGGCGATTTTAGATGATCTCGAAATTTCTTTTTACTTCTAATTCAACTAAGGTAGCGGAAGCATTGTGTTCAATTTTGGGAAGCGATAATTTTTTCCCCTCCAAAATCAAAATTTCTATTCTCATTTTACGTTTTAGACTATCCTGAAAAAATGTAGTTTCGTGTCTTTCTGTCTGTGTCCACGAATCCTTGCATCACGCATAAATTCCACAATTTTCATTTTATTGCGATGAAATTTTCAGGGATTGTGTAAGTCATGCCCTATATGGTTCCGTATGAATGTCATTGTAATGGCATGGTTGTTGGTCATTTGGCTTTTCCTTTTTTTCCGTTCCTTTGTCACACTTGAGTGTGTTTTTTGGTGTGTTAATGGTAGCACCTAAGCATGCGCGAACGTAAACAATCTGCCACACATCCACAATTTTCATCCAATTTCGATGACATTTTTAGGGATTGTGCATGTAATGCCCTGTATGGTCCCGTATGAATGCCATTGTAATTGGATTTATAGTAGCTCCTGTGCATGCACAAACGTAAACAATCTGCCAAACATCAATTTCTCATGGTCTAACAAACCGATTTTGCTCAGAATACGATGAAGCTATGTGCCACACCCATTTAGCAGACGTTTTTGAGTTTGATATCAAATGAAGGCATTCCATTCTTGCAAGCTCAAAAGAAGTTGTTTTAAAAGGTTTATGTAAGCGAAACCCGGTTCTCTAACAATGATTGTTTCCCTCCCTTCATTCTGCAGAACTAAATGGCGCCCCCAATGTATGGGAGGAGAAAGAGGCGCCCTCTTTAACAAAGATCCTTGGTATCCTTCTGCTTAGGGGTGTAATAACAACTCCTGATGGCCAGGGTGGTTCAATCTTGTGGTCTACTAATGACTTTCTTCCTAAAAGAGGTTTTTTTTAACGATAACAACCCCGGGAACACAAGTGTTCTTTAACCACTATAGGAAACACACACATTGTACTAATGCTTTTCCTTTTTTTCCGTTCCTTTATCACACTTGAGTGTGTTTTCTTTCTTTTTTGTTATTTCTACTGTTAGTTGGAGGGGGTGTCTTAAGGATCAAGGGTGCAATCTTTGTTTTCTTTTCTTCTCCTTCCTGTACTGTTATCTACCAAGGTTAAAAGCTTAAAAAAAAGAAGGAAAAAAACTAAAATGGGAAGATGTTATCTTTTCCTTTTTAAAGATAACATTAAATATCATGATAAGATAAGAACAAAAATGAGTGTAAACCAATAATAACCTAACAGGATAGATTTAAGGTGGGTTCATAGCATGTGGTTTTTCTTTATGCGCTTTAGGGGGATATAGATAAAAAACAAGTCTAATTTAGGTAGAACCCGAATTATTAGGTTTCCGAATAATTAGGTTTCAATTTAACAAAAAATTCATCTGATAAAAAATTTAATCTTAGATAATTTTCATGCGAAAAAACTGTTTTTGTTTCAAACCAAAGGTGCTTGCATGAGGAGTTTCTAAGACAGTTTTCAAATCAATTTTGAAAGCTATAAACTCCCAGACTAGTTATAGTTAAGTCAGGTTATCATATATTTGCTCATGATACCTACTGCACATTGCACATGCCACATGCCTCAATACTTTTTGCCATTCCATGCTATTTTTTCAAAACAGTTTTAATAGAAAACCAAAAATTTGCTGATGTGACCGTAAGAAGTTTTGAAATCACCGATTCGATCTGGTTTTGAATACCAAAATCGTTTTAAAAACTCATAGAAACATAGTTATAGTTCGACAGCCAAACCTGACAGTTTTTGAAACGGTCTAACTGAGTAAATATTTAAGATTTTTTATTTATTTCATTTTTTTGAGGAATTATTTATATTCATAGACACACAAATATCAAATGTAGCTACCACAGATAGATATTATAGGACTAAGGTGCCGTAATTCTCTAAGAGTGCAACAACGTAGAATTTGGTACCCCTAGGTTAGACAATAATGTATTATATTATAAGGACTATATTATAAGTGGGTGGACTCGAAGTTTACTCATACTAGTATCGGATTCTACAAACTTTTAACAAAAAAAAAACAATTTCAAACATAAGAGGCTCGACCATAACTTCATCGTGTTTCCTATTTGTTAGGTCATGTTCTGTTGCTTTCATTTTGATATTTATCATATATATTGATAGAATCTCTGGAGAGATGCTTATGTTGCCAGCTTAAGAAGTAGTTTAGTAAATTCTAAACCCTATTTTGTTTCATAAAACTGAGATAAGGAAAGCATCACGAATCACCTTTTCAAAATGTAGTATAATGTCGAATTTTATGTGTAAAATATGTAAGTTAAAAGTTGACAATATGGCTACGATATAGGTATATTTGTAAAGGATAAGTCAGAACAGGGGGGTGGGGGGAGTCAGAACTCCCCCATAACTACTACTCGTGTTTACTACTCCCTCGCTTATCACTATACAAACACCCCTCTATAATGCATCCACTTCCACCCTGGTCAGGATACACCATTAGACCAACAAGCTATCCACTATCCTCTCTTACATACTACATTCTCAAACATTTCCATACCTCTTTAACGTACACTCCACTCGTTTCTATATTTTGCCTCCTTTAAAGGAGACCCCGGCACCATCACATATAGTTTTTAAAAAGATAGGACTTTTTTACTTCTTACCAATAAACATAGAGGATAGCAAAGAAAAAAAAAATTTTTTTATGGATTTACCGACATTTTGGAAAAATTATTTAAGACAAATATCATTTACTTGAACTGGATAGATTAGGTGTATAGTGTGTATAGACTTACTTAGTTAGTGTCAACTTACTCGGACAAGGGGAGACTTGGCTAAACCTATGATTTCATAATTTTTTACGCGAGACAGCTTATTTTATTCTATTTTTATATACAGGGTGTCCCGGGTCAGGACCGACAAACTTTGGGATGTGATAGTACAGTTAATTTGGAGTAAAAAAAGTTCTATAAACCATGGTCCTATTCTCATTTGTTTTCTAGCTATCTTATTTTTAATTTTTTTTTGTTAAACGTGACTTTGACTTCATAAATTGGTAATATCATCAGAACTAATTAAGCTAGAATGATAAATGATATACCACCAGAAAGAGCATGAAAAATTCTTAAAGATAAACATCATTTCAGCTATTAAATTTCATTTTTAGTCACACGTTAATTCGTTAGAACTTGAAAATAATAAAATTTAATTAAAAAAAGAAAATGTTTGAGCTTGTATAACTACTGTTTTGTATTAGATAACTATAGGTGCAAAATTCCTTAAAGTTGGCGCATTTACTAAGCTTCAAAACGATACTATTAAATTTAAAATGTTGCAACTAAAAGTATCCGAAATAGTGATGAAACTCCAAAAAAACATGTCCTACTGTAAGCTGAGATAGGGTTGGGGGAATGGGAAGTGACCTGAAAATGCAAACGTCGGGTTTTTTTTTTTCTGTTTCTTGTAAGTTGCTCTAGTATAATTCAACGTAAAAGGCAGAGTTTAGTCATAGTACCCGTGTGGTACCAGTCATGGTACCAACGATACTACAGTCATTGTAAAGTCATAGCACCTGATGAATCTTATAATTATTAAGGGTGTAATAATTTATTTTATTACGATAATTAATTAGTTTTATAATAATATTCTTTTGAACATAACCAAAATTGTACTGTAATAATTGAATTATCTTATTACTTTGTTAAAAAAAAAAATCATTATAGATGAAATAGAAAAGTGTAATAATAAAATAAACCGACCTTTTTTATTTATAATTAACACTTCTATAATTACTATAACAAATGTTCAAAATGGTGCCCTCCTTCATTCATACACATCCACAATTTTTAAGTCGAGAATTGCTGCATTTTATGGGAGTTGCTTTTTGGTCATTTATTTGATGAGCTGCTATTGTTTATTAGCTCCTCTTGACTGTTAACCGGTATTCTAAACACCAAATCTTTCATCCATCCCCCCCAAACAGAAATCTAAAGGTGTAATGTCTGGAGACCTGGATGGCCAAGCAACCGGTTCTCCTCTTCCAATGCACCTATTAGGGTAGTGTTAAATGCAGAAAATCTGTACTTAAACAATGTCGGATGTGTATTAATAAAGAAGGGCACCGTATTGAAAATTTATTATAGTAATTACAGAAGTGTTAATTGTAAGAAAAGAAGGTCGGTTTATTTTATTATTACACTTTTCTATTTTATTATTTATTATTTAATGTTTTTTTTTTTTTTTTAACTAAGTAATAAGATAATTCAATTTATACAGTACATTTTTGGTTTAGATACAAAAACATTATTATAAAAATAATTAATTATCGTAATAAAAATAAATTATTACAACCTCAATAATAAGATAAGACCCCTTATAAGACTTTATAAGATTCACAAGGTGCTATGACTTCACAATGACGGTAGTATCATTGGTACCATGACTGGTACCACACGGGTACTATGACTAAACTTTGACTTTAACGTTTTATTATAATGGAGCAACTTAAAAGAAAAAGAAAATAAATCACCCGGCGTTTGCATTTTTAGGGCACTTCCCATTCCCCCAACCCTATCTCAGCTTACAGTAGGACATGTTTTTTTGGAGTTTCATCACTATTTCGGATACTTTAAGTTGCAATATTTTAAATTTAATAGTATCGTTTTGAAGCTTAGTAAATGCGCCAACTTTAGGGAATTTTGCACCCATAGTTATCTAATACAAAACAGTAGTTATACAAGCTCAAACATTTTATTTTTTTAATTACATATTTTTTTTTTTCATGTTCTAACGAATTAACGTGTGACTAAAAATGAAATTTAATAGCTGAAATGATGTTTATCTTTAAGGATTTTTCATGCTCTTTCAGGTGGTATATCATTTATCATTCTAGCTTAATTAGTTCTGATGATATTGCCAATTTACTAAGTCAAAGTCACGTTTTACAAAAAAAAATTTAAAATAAGATAGCTAAAAAACAAATGAGAATAGGACCATGGTTTATAGAACTTTTTTTACTCCAAATTAACTGTACTATCACATCCCAAAGTTTGTCGGTCCTGACCCGGGACACCCTGTATATATATATATATATATATATATATATATATATATATATATATATATATATATATATATATATATATATATATAAGGCTTTTTATTGGGATTCAGTTTTCTCAATCACAAATCTTATCACAATCTTCATATAGATGTTTCAATAAAAACAAACTCATTATAATCATCATTAAGATTTCTTAATCATAAACCTCATCACAATCTTCATTAAGATTTTTCAATCAAATACCTCATTATAATCTTCATTCAGATTTCTCAATCACAGATCTCATCACAATTTGCATTCAGATTTTGTAATCAAAAACCTTACTTTAATCATCATTAAGATTGGCTAATCATTAACCTCATCACAATCTTCATTCAGATGTTTCAATCAAAAACCTCATTATAATAATCATTAAGATTTTCAATCAAAAACCTAATTATAATAATCATTAAGATTTTCAATCAAAAACCTCATTATAATAATTATTAAGATTTTCAATCAAAAACCTCATTATAATAATCATTAAGATTTTCAATCAAAAACCTCATTATAATAATCATTAAGATTTTCAATAAAAAACCTCATTATAATAATCATTAAGATTTTCAATCAAAAACCTCATTATAATAATCATTAGGATTTTCAATCAAAAACCTCATTATAATAATCATTAGGATTTCCAATCAAAAATAAATCATTCTCTCCTCAACACAATGTGGTTTTAATTGAGATTCCTTAAAAACTTGAACACTCAGAAGTTAAAATTCCCAGAATGTTGTACAATACAGGGTGTGCCAAAAAAAAACCGCACTTTTTTTGAACACTTATAGCTCAGCTTCTGTAATAGAGATATGGGGTTTGCGGGGTCTGAAAACTACATTCTTCTACTTTAAATTTCATATTTATAACTAAAAACACTATTGGGTGAAAGCCATGCAATGACGGTTTGAAATAGGGTCTTAAATGTCGTAGTGTTAAAAAAAGTGCGGTTTTTTTGGCCCACCCTGTATATTGATGCATGTTGAAATAAGCAACGTTGGACATCCTGATTCCTGATCACATAAACAATTAACCTGGATAACTTTCCTCTCCTCGCCGATGAACGATGACCCCCGGAGCCCTCTTAAGTTCCTTTGATTAGAACGTGCCGAGAAGGGATACGCCACTTGATTTGTTTCAATATAATATACATAGAGACGTTTTGAAAGAAGCAAACGAACCATGAACACACAGTTATAAGGTTGTGTTCATACGGTAGTAAACAAAACGGTACAATCTAAAATATATATAATATAAACATAATTAATAATGCTTTCCCTCCTTAAAATTACAACTCTATTATAATAATTTTATTTCTGACATAATTGTTTCACGTTCAATTAATTTCATTAATATTTTGTTACAAATAAAAATGGAACCACAAACTACTTCCTTATGTTTCAACAACGCTAAATTATATAAAAAAAAAAAATAAATAAATTGAAACATAATTTATAGCCAAATTAATCGATCAAAAAGGAAGTAGATAATTCAGGTTTTGTAACACACACACTATAACACTAATGCGCACACATTTATATTCACCAGATCAGAGTCCGTTTTTTGTCTTTCATTTGACTCCACGTCACGTCGGGTTTTTCCTTTACCTGTAACCGGCACTAATGAAGATCGAAAGGCCAAAAGCTACTTCTAAAAATTAAACTTTTAATTTTGTGGAGCGCCTTCGCGTTTACTCAGGGTCCGTATATTTTCCTGCGTGTGTCTGTCTGTCGTCTGCTCTCATGGCTACAACTTTTGTCCGATCTCTTTGAAATTTGGCATAAGTGTATATTACCTACCCACACATTTAAAAAATGTAGGCACTTAAAAAAAAATATTTTTCAAAACAATTAGGGTAAAAAAACTTAAGGGTTAAATTGTTTTTATTTTTTTTCGACACCATGAGGGGTATCATATGAAAGGGTAGGTCGAGCTGATTACAAAAATATATTCTTTGGTTATAACTTTGATAGGGCGAGCGTAGGCGAGTTTGAACACACATTTTAAAAATGTAGGCCTTTAAAAAAAATATTATTCCAATAAATAATGGTAAATAAATTAAGGTTTAAAAAATGTATTTTTTTGAGACCGTTTGGAGTATCATATGAAAGGGTACGTCGAGCTGATTACTTTTGGTTATAAGCTTTGATAGGGCGAGCGTAGGCGTGTTTGAAGTTGGTATGAAAAGTGTCCCCCCCCTCCTTATATCTTGCTTTTGTAAAGTGCAAAAAATCTGGAAACATTTTTTAGCACTCATTGACCAAAAGTAAAGATACCACTTTTTGGAAATTTCGGACCATATTATTGACAAAATACATTTTTTAATAATAATTATGCTCTTTTCGGTGTATTTATATGGTTGTAGTCCGGTTCACTGGCAAAAAATACTTTATCAGATGTTTGTTTATGTGTTTTGAGAATATCAGACCCATAGGATAGTTCAAAGTAAGCTTTTTAGCATTTTAAAAAGCACCATCAATAGATACTTTTTACAATACTGTGTTGCCTACGGACCCTCGCTGTTTAATTTGTCTCACGTGTGACTACGTCGGGTTTTTAAATGATAAATTAAATGCCTTGTAAATTGATTGTGACAACTAAAAAAGTCCAGTCATGCACCATGACTTAATGAGCGAGTTTTCAAAGAAATCTGCGAATTATTGGCTTATGATAATACAGGAAAATGTTGGTATAAGAATTTGGATAGGTGAAAAAATTTGGAACACAGGGGTACGGGGTACAAAAGTCAAATTAATATTTACCCATCAAGATACATATCGATGGAAAGCTCTTTAAGAGTACAGTAGTTGCTGTTTTTAGACCGGAACTCCCACTCGGTGTTCACTCAGAGTTGCCGTATAAATGGTAGCTGATTAAGTGATGTGACGACTAAGAGGTTGCGCGACAGGCCGACCGACAGACAGACTGACAGACAGACACAGCCAAAAATGTTCCCTGATGTCGGAAACGGATTTCTGTCTTAAAATATTTGAAGATGGAGACAATAGTATATTATGTTACAAGGCTGTGAAGTGAGTTTTTTCTTTACCGCGGCAATTACATTTACTGTCGAGCGAAGCGAGACAGTAAATATTGCCAAGGTAAAGAAAAAACACTTCAAAGTCGCGTAGCATATGCTATTTTTTCCGAGGTAGCAGACAATGAAAAAACATTAAATATTAATCACTAATCAATGTATAATAATAACAAATATTAGTACATACTTAAGACTTAAAAAAAGAAACCTTAAAATGAGGTTACACTATAAGAAAAGATAAATAAAACGCATTGACATCTAGCGGATTTTTATCGTACTAGAAGCATTTCTACAAAGACTGCAGCACTACTAACGGAAGTTTTGACAACTACCCGCCGTAAAGTAAAAATCTTTTAGTGCCTAGGACGTAAAAGATTTTTTCTTTACAGCTAGGAGTAATGAAAAGATTTTTTAAGTCCACGTAATGAAAAAATGGATTTTAGCTATGTTTTTTAGGCTCTAAAGTTACTATTTCACAGCCTACCACGGAAAAAAAATATTTTCGTACTTCAGAACGATCACATAGCTTCCGTTACCTTCGGTAAGCTCGGAAGCAAAAATTCATTATCTAATCTTCTACAAACATTTTTTAGTGATTAACTTTTAAAAATTACAAAATACTCTTAACATCAAAATAATATCAATAAAATAATTTTAAAAAACAAAAATTAAGTTCCGCCTAGCCGACTACTTTAATGTGTACCGCAAGCTTATCTATTTTTTTTTACCTAAAATTTTTTTAATATTTTTTTTTTTTTTACTAATCCATTTTTTACTCTGAGTCCATATGGCATTAGATGTACCCTTAACTACTGTACACCGTGATCACCCTCTTAGGGAAATGTTAGGGGTGGTATATATATATATATTTTTTATACATAGGTTTAGGTACCCAATTTCTTTTTTATATATAGAGGTACCTTCACTCCCTCATGCCTTGATGATTTTTTTTTACAGCCGGCTGTTTTTTCACATCTGCCCTTGTAAGAACTTCGAGGGCACGCGCTAGAACGAAGCTCCGTCACCCCCTAACATTTTTTTTTGGGTAAGGGTACCTTTTGTTCACGGCATTTTTTTTTGTATTATTCTTTTCTTTTATTGTTGTTCTATGTCCCTTAAAAAAAAGAGCTACCCCTGTTCCTATAAACCCTAAAATCCCCCTACTATTTTTTTTTTTATCGTTTAAGAGTTGAATCCCCCCCTCCCCCCTGCTGTCGGGTTATGTTTGATAGTCTATGTCTGTATGTTTGTATGTCAGTAGTACGTTGAACTTGAGTTAGATCGGATATCGGGTTATGGATAGGAAAAAAATGGTTAAATGGATTAAAACCATATCTTATACAAATATCTTTACCAAAAATGTAAACAGAAAATGAAGGTAAATATATTTTTTATTATATTTTTAAAAAAATGTATATATAGGAATATTTAATTTATGTACCTTTACTTTTAATATCTATTAAGATTCGAATGCTAATATTTATAAAAACGATATTTTATTTTTTTATGAAATTCGATTGGATATTGTTGTTAGTTTTTATTGGTTGTTTATATATATATATATATATATATATATATATATATATATATATATATATATATATATATATATATATATATATATATATATATATATATTATAACAACCAATAAATATATATATATATATATAAATATATATATATATATATATATATATATATATATATATATATATATATATATATATATATGTGTTTGTGGTCGTTTTATCATCAATAATATGAGGAGTAAGCGTAAAATATTGAATTCTTTTAATATAAATTTATTAAAATGCTCTAATTTATTAATTTCATTAATTTTCGAAACTTTGTCGCTCTTACGTAATTTTTATTATTACCTAGTACTAATAATTAATTAGTATATACTATGTTATACATTCATACAAAAGTAGGTATTATATAATAATCTAAACATGGTAGACAGAGACAAAATCATTAATGGTTGGATTAAAAAAAAGGATTTTGATGAGTAAGATGTTGAATTTGATTTGTAAAAGGTTGAATTTGATTTGTAAAAGGTAAAATTTGATGTGTAAAAGGTTGAATTTGATTTGTAAAAGGTAAAATTTGATGTGTAAAAGGTTGAATTTGATTTGTAATAGATCAAATTGGATTTGAAGAGTAAAAGATTAAATTAAAATGGTATAGGGTTGAAGAATTTGAAGTGTTAAACCTAACTTGTGGCTATTAGCTCTTCACGTATAAATCAGTTTAAAAATACGATTTGTAAAATCGGTAGAACAGCAGCAAAACTAACTAAAACTTTTAGTCACCTTATATTTTGATAGAGATGTAGTAATAACAGTTATTTGGCGGAACCATGTTATTAATGTTCTGCTACCTAAGCTGTTATAACAGATCTTTTTCAATAACATGTTATCTAACGCATTGTTATTCTTCAATAACATGTTATCTGACGCACTGTTATTCTTCAATAACATGTTATCTGACGCATTGTTATTATTCAATAACATGTTATTTTGAATAATATGTTATCTTGGATACGCCTCTATATCTGGACCTCAAATCAGAAGTATCTGTGTATAACTTATAACTATAGATGTAATATTTTAATATTTTGTGAAATTGTACGTAATTCTTATGTAACTTAATTTAAGCGAATGATACTAAATAACAACTCTGTATAAAAAAATAAGCTTTTGTGACTTTGCTTCCGAGCTTACCGAAGGTAAACGGAAGCTATGTGATCGTTCTAAAGAATCAACATTTTTTATGTCTTCAATTTCAAAAATTCCAAGACAGAAATCTGTTTCTGACATCAGGGAACATTTTTGGTTCCGTGTCAGTTTGATGCTCAATTTTCGCGAACCAAATATCTTAAAAACAACCAGTCCGTTTTTATTGAAATTTGAATGGTAGGTCATAATTAGCCCATTATTGGTCCCATATAAGTTTTAACCATCTGCGCTAATTTGTTTCCCTTCCATATGCACACAAACATACATTTATTTAAATCTATAGCATCAAAAGTACTTATCTGATTTTTATGAAACTTTTATATTTTACCGAAAGTAACCCGCAGATAACTCCAGATAAATTTGAACCGTCTGCGCTCTTTAACTTTATTAAATTGATGTTTTAATTAATGTAAAAAGAATTAACACAATTTTGACAGATTTAAAACACAGGTGAAACAATTAAACAAATCAGACAATAATGGCTTGAAAAAGCGTAACATCTATAAAGTACGTAATAGGATGCGAGGAAGCTATGTGCCACACTAATTGGCTGTTTATATGTATTATCACCTTTAAATGTACTCATCTAATTTTTGGATAGTTTGTCAAATGTAGCCCACAAATGGTACCATAATAATTTCAACTTTCTCTGCTTATTATAATTTGCTTTTTTGATACTTTTGATCATGAAAAAAAATATCAAGATCAATTTTGACAGAGATAAAAGAGGGGTGGAAAATTAATAAAATAAAGAATGGGTTGGAAAAGCATAAGATCAATGAAGTATACGTGATAAGATGCGAGGAAGCTATGTGCCACACTGATTGCCATAATATTTTGACAATAAAATGATCCTTAGTTGCCGCTTAGAGTTTCTTTTACTCTGTCTTAAGTAAAACGTATTTGTAAATAAATGTGGCTTACGTTTGCCAAAGATGAAACAAAGATTATCCTTCTCGCATCAGTTAGTTCGACAAAATGCCACTAGAACTGAGTTAGCACGCTTATTGTAATGGTTCGCATTAGTTAAATTGATTCGGTACTTCAATTACGTCAAAGAATTTTTTTAAAAAACCATCTTACAAGAAAATTCCCGTATTAACTTGAGTTGGCAAAATCTCTTCCTCCCTGTTTTCTTTGATCTTAAATCTATTATATATAATATATATATGTATACTTGGTCTAATGAAAATCCGGCTCATTAATTTCAAATTAAGAAGAAGAAAATCTTATTGGTTTTACTCTCATTGATTGACGAAGCGTATACTCATCTATATATAAAAAAGAAGGAAAAGTCAGATTCTTTTATATTTTTATCCGGTAGGGTAGAGCGTGGTCTTTGAAGAGGACCCTTGGAAGGGTGTGACGTCACAAAGGCAGTCTGAAGTGGTGGGGAGACTATGTATATAAAGGGGACGGAAGCTTGTGATTGGTAATCAAGCTACGGTCACTTGAATCTCTATTCGACCACATGTAATTAATTCTATAACTATTTAATTAAATAACATTGTGTTTTATCATTTAAACATCTTATTAGTATAGATAAGGAACAAATTAACAATGTGTAACTTAGCGATTCGAATTATTTAGATCTCTAGTAATGTCGTGTCTTCTTGTATTAACTGGAATCATTATAGATAAGATTTAATTAATTAAATTTAAATGTTGGTATAAAAAATCTATTCAAATCGATCATTGTTCGAATTTAATATTTAGGGAAATAGTGGTTTTATATTGTACAGTGATATTAATATATCTGGGACTGCTTTAGGCTGGACTACCCATATTAAATTTTTTAAACCTGACTGGCGCCTTCCCTATTTAACTTAGAAAGCTGAAATTTTGTTCAGATACTCTACTGACCATTTCAAAGAGTTTCCTGTTTTTAGATTTTTGATATAATGCTTGAAAACCCTATTTACTCTTCATATGAAAAAAAACTACAAAAGGGCATCCCTTTTCCTGGTGTCAATGAAATATGTCACCAAATTTGAAGCGATTCAAAATAAAATTGTAGACTTAGCCCCACATACACGATCAAACAGGGCTTGTTAAACCACAGATTGACAAGTAAGTGTGTTTGGGTGAAGTATAACTTGGTTGTATGGCTTAATGTATAGTTTGATAAATTTTAGATTTCGTAAAATAGTTGTTTACCTATAAATATATTTCAACCTTCTGCACACATTTGTGTCTCTTTCACATATACACAATAGTAAATTACGCGTCTAGTGCGGAAAGTAGCATTTTGCATGCGAATGTGGAGTTTGCACCCGAGCAACAGCGAGGGTAGTAAATCCACACGAGCAAAGCAAAATTCAGTTTTCGCACGAGTTACGTCTCGTACTTTATCTACGATTGTGGGTTTTAATGATAAATACAGAAAAAAATGAATAAACTTCATATAAGTTCGTATTTCTCTTTTGATAAAGATGGCATTAATTCATTAATTGTATTTTGTGCCGAGTTAATTATTTCGGGAGGCGTATAATTCTCCTGATTTTCGTCATAATCACTTTAATCATTCATTGTTTTTCACTAAAAACTCGATATAAACAGTTACTTTCATTAAACAAACAGCAAATTAGTTTTGTTAAATGTAAACAAACTCGCTAATCGTGCGTTAAGGTGAATAATTCCTCTTTTTTCTGTACTAGGGCGGATGAAAAGAAGTATAATGAACTCGCATGCGCAATAAATATAGCTATACGAAAAGAATCACTTTCTACACATCTAAACAGAGATACAATGTTTATAATTAGTATCAATCGTAGATAAACATATTACATTTAATTACACCTATATCTTCCAAAGTACTCATCTGATTTTTATGAAATTTGTATGGTTTGTCGATAGTATCCCGCAAATAGCCCCAATTTAAATTCAACCACCTGCGCACAGAAAATATTGCATAATTAATAGTTTTATTTATACATGACAAATCAAAACAATTTTAACTGATTAAATAATTTCAAGATAAAAAGAACTTTTTATATACTACGTTTTTAAATTTTCTATTGAATCGTATGTAATTTTGATAATATAATTGTTATTGTTATATAATATATAATGTTGGTGAAAAAAGAAAAATAGTTCCGAATTTATTTACTTCACATAAATGACAACCATCTAAAGAGCTGATCTCAAACCTATAAAAGGACAAATCTTTGAACAACGGATCTCCCCAACAGCAAATCTAAAGCGTGCCATCGATATATTTGAAATAATATAAATAATATAATCGATAAATAATATAATCGATATATCCTGTTTTGCTGTCATTCAATGTTTATCTATCACAAATTTGAGACCCGTCAAAATGAAGATAGCGTAAATATTGGATATGGCAAAACATATAAAATAACTTGCGGATTTTTTCCGAACTAACTTTCCGTACAGAAATATTTGCTGAAAACCAATTAAATTCTGCTGAAAGATGGCTAAAAGTATTAAAATAATGCATTGTCATAGTGTTCTGAGCTATGCTAAAAGTTTCAAATGTCTAGCTATTCGGGAAGTTAGTTAGAAATCAATTGCCAGATTTGTACCGGACAAACAAACAAACAAACAAACAAGAAAGCAAGCTAATAAAAACGTAGTAAAAAAAGGGGGAAACAATTAAACAAATTAGACAATAATATCTTGTAAAAAGCATAAAATCAATAAAGAACGTAATATGATGCGAGGAAGCAATGTGCCACACTAATTGGCAGAGTATTTTTACACCAACTTTAGGTAACGATTATTTAGGTATCTGTTTTAGAAAAACCCCGGCTTCAATTCTTACGTTTGAACAAAACAAAAACAGAAAGATCAATAAATAATGTTATTATTAACAAAAAAAAGACAAATTAACGGATACAAAAGACTCTAGATGAGAACAGTGCTGCCCCCTCTAGTAAACGTTGATTCCTCGAACCAATTACTCAGGATTAATGATTCATTAGATGATTGATCGCAGTAAGTTAGAATCCCAGGTTCATTCTTCATTCCTTTTCATTATTACTATCAAGTCTTTTCTCAGGGTGAATGAATGATGTCATTTTTCTGGAGATTTTTTACCTTTTTAATCCCCCCATTCAGTTTTTTCTTAATCACGTTCTTTAATAAATAAAACTTTGGTCATTATAAAAATGAGCTTTTTTTCATTTAATTTTTTTATTTCTTAGTCAAATTTTTTTTTAAACTTCCATTTCAGATATTAGTTTTTATATTTTCTTATTTATTATTCTTTTTCTCTTTAACTTCTTAAAAGTAATTTGTTTAATTAAAATAAAAAACACTGCCAATTAGTGTGGCACATAGCTTCCTCGCATCCTATCATGTACTTTATTGTTATATTAACATTAAAGTTTTATTACTTTATTGTTATATTGTTTATTGTGTAAGAACAATTAACATTTTTTAGAGATCTTTAACACTTTATAGGGGTGTCGCTGTAGGTTTTACTAAAAAATTGTATTTGAAAAAAATGTTCGTCTCATTGAATAGATAAGGTTTGATTTTTTTCCCGACCGAAAATTCCAATTTTAAATTTGAAGTCTATGTTACGTCTATGTTACGAGCGTTGCGCGTGAACGCTTGAACGGATAACGTTGTCCAACGAACTCGACCTGAGCATTGGTAAAATAAACATGCCTACCAAATTTCATCAAAATCGGGCAACATTTACTCAAGTTATCGTCGCACGTTTCACGATTCGCGGACACACAGACCGACAGACAGACAGACAGACAGACAGACAGACAGACACGGAACCAAAAATGTTCCCTGATGTCTGAAACGGATTTCTGTCTTGGAATTTTTAAAATCGGAGGCATAAAACTTTTTTGTTCTCAAAAGTGAACACAATGCTTCCGTTACCTTCGGTAAGCTCGGAAGCAAAAATAAAAATTATATATACTTTGAAAAACTTTAGACCGCTATTAAATAATAAAATGTTTTTTTTTGGGATGCTTTATTATTATTGCTTCCGAGCTTACCGAAGGTAACGGGAGCTATGTGATTGTTCTGAAGAAAAAAAAAATTTCATGTCTCCGATTTAAAAAATGTCAAGACAGAAATCCGTTTCAGACATCAGGGGCAATTTTTGCTTCCGAAATTTTTGCTTCCTGTCTGTCTGTCTGTCTGTCTGTCTGTCTGTCTGTCAGTCGCATAATTTTCGCGAAACATCATATCTTCAAGACTATTTTATTGAAATTTATTTGGTAGGTCATAATTAGCCCATAAAAGTTTCAACCTTCTGCGCTCATTTGTTTCTCTTCCACATGCTCACAAACATACATTTATTTACACCTATACCTTTAAAAGTACTTATCTGATTTGCATGAAACTTTCATAGTTTATTGAAAGTAACCCGCAGATTGCTCCAGATTAATTTGAACCGTCTGCGTTTTTTAACTTTTGCTAAATTGATTAATTAAAACAATTTTGACAGATTAATAAAATTGGAAAAACAATTAAATAAATTAGACATTAATGGCTTGTAAAAGCATAAAATCAATTGAGTACGTGCATAGAATGCGAGAAAGCTATGTGCCACACCAATTGGTAGTCAATTTTTTTAAATGAAGTCTGTGTATATTTGTTTTTAATTTTTAATGTAACTTTTCCCGAAAAAAATTATTCAAATTTATTAAATTTATTCTCCTAAATTATAACACTCACAAAAAAAAAAAAAAAAAAAAAAAAATTCTAAGGTCAAGAGGTCGGGTTCAATACCCCACCAGGGAGGAATTATTTTTATTGTAAATTTTGATGAAACAAAAGTGAATAGAAATTAAATGCAGTGTGTAAACCCGAAGCAACAAATAGATAACACTGGACAAATATAATTATATTATGTAGTTTGCTAGACTTTGTCTTATTGTTATTGTAAATTTTGATGAAACAAAAGTGAATAGAAATAGAATTTGTCCCTCTTATCATGTAGTCGCCTGTGTTTGTGGGTCATTTAAAACGTTAAAAATGATGTTATTGGTTGTGTTCGTTAATTTTTAATGTTTAAATAGTACAATTTAAAGTAGTAACAAAAAAAGGTGTACGGAATGTTCTTCTTTAGACTGTTACTCCCCTTATAAAAACAGAAGTGTGATATTCCTTTGTCCAAAAGTACATTGGACTAAACATCCGTTTGTCTTAACAGTTATTTAGTCAAAGTCATTTCTATTCTAAAAAAAACAAAGAGGAGTAACAATCTAAAGAAAGATACCAACTTTTTTACCCTTAAAACGACCCCCCCCCCAAAAAAAACACAGAAGACTAAAATTATACGTGTGTAAACAAAGTTGTCTCATACAGATATATTTTCTTTTTTAAAAATGTATTTATTTATAAAAAAAAGAAGTAAGTCGTAATGTAATCCACATTTTAGAATCAAAACTCAACCTTGTGTATTTTATTTATCTTTTACAAACAAATCCAAAAATGTATTTCCATCCTGGTCTATAAACTCGGGGGAAAAAAATAAACAAAAAAACTTTTAATTGAGCTAAATGAGAGAGAAAACTCCAATAGGCCCCCCTAAGACCCCCCCCCCCCCACAAACTCTAACCCCATGAAATCTTAAGGGACTCTTTTCCTTAGACCTGAGGGCATAAGAGGAAAAAAACAGTAAAAAAAAAATCCTCCCTCAAAAAAAAAACCCTTTACTCTTTTACTTGATCCTGTGTTGGGGGGGGGGGGGAGGGTTAGGGGGGGATGAAGAGGAAAAGTTTTTAATCCTAGTGGTTTATTGGGCTTGCTGGAGTGCTTTTTAGGTTTTTCCCTAAAACTCACCCCTATATATATTTTTTTGGTGTCCCCCCTAAAAATTTTTCTCTCCAAGCTTTCGTAAGACTTCTTACCCTTGGTTTTTCTTTCTTTTTTGGGGGGGTGGAGAAGAAGTCGTTAATTCCAGCGAGCCCTCGGAAGATATCCAATCTTGTCTAGAACGATGGGGGTTTCGCTTCCCAGTCTAACCTTCTTCCCATGGGGAATTATGTAACGAACATAGGACTTTCTTGTCCCTTCCTTTACTTTAAGCAGTGAAGACCCCTCCTTGCATTAAAAAAAAGTAAGAAATAAAGAAGGAGGGGGGCTGAAAACAAGTCGTGGAGATTCGTATAGAATTCATTGACGCTTCCATATTTTTTTCATTTTTTTTTTACTTCTTACGACCTTGGCCGAACAACTCATACATAAAATATCGTAAGATATAAAGAAAAATACAGTATTATTATCAAGATACATAATGACATTTTATATTTTCTGATGGTAATCGCGTTTCGATGTATGTTGTACCGAAAGTTAGGAACCTTCAGCTATCAGTAACATACAGCAACGAAAATTTATTTTAAACTACCTGCCGGCGCTTAACTAGGTGGGGCGCTTATGCTAACTATTGTTATGCAGGCAAATCAATTAAATGAAACCATTTAAAAGCATTTCGTTATCAAAGCCGTCATAGGAAACGGGAAAATCAAGTCTAGAATATTCTAGAAAACAGTGTAAACCAAGGGAGTGAAAACCTTATGATGGGTTAACAGTTTGCAGATCTCGGCACTTAACCAGTTATTTAATTGAAGCAAGCGCAAGCGAGCTTCTTATATTCAAGAAAATATATGCATATCGCCTGTTTTGTCCCTCTGTCAGTAACGTTTACGTGTCCGACAATAACTTGTGTAGAAATTGAACGATATGGTTAAAATTTTATATTCATGTTTCTTTTACTAATGCTTAGTTCGTTGGACAGCGTGATCCATCCAAGAGTTCGCGCGCAACGCTCGCGTAAACGTCAGCTTCAAATGTAATATTAGATGTTCAGGAAGGGAAAAGATTCTATCAACTATTCAATTATACAAACAAATATTTTTTTAAAATAAAATTTATTAAAGCGGACCTAAACGTTTAAAAGAGAGAAAACAACGTTTTTACCGATATCTTACGTTCTAACCTAACAATTTTAATAAAACTTCATGCACATTGTCTAAAGTACAATTGAAACAAGCAGGTAAAATTTTAACCTGATACAAGCTGAAGATTCTTCGTAGTGAAGTGATATATTTTATAATATTGTAAACTGAGGCCGGGTAGGTAGGGAACAGGACAATTCCCTATACAACCACTACAACCACTCTCTTAACTATAAACTCATCATGATTAACTTTTTTCTCAATATTAAATACATATTTATTGCAAGACGCTCGCTTCAATGATACAAATAATGCTTTTCTTTTAATTTTGACTTAACTCCGCTACTAACAAACAGTTAGTTACTTTTAATTTGTCTCTTTTGTAACTCCGCCATGTATAAGTAGTTAACATCGTATACTTATCAGTGTGATTTTATAATTTATATTTAATGAAAAGCTTAAGGAAATTTGTTCCTACCGTGTGTTTCACAACACCACACGAATTTATTTTATCATTGAAGCGAGCTCCTTGCTAGAAATATGTATATATTTTTTTTTTAAAAAAATTAAGAGTCTAAAGGGGTAATAAAAAATTATATTATTTTTATTTAAAAAGGTGATATTTCATCCCTTGTTTGGGATATTCTCAAACCTTCTAGATCAGTCATGTTGTTCCATTATTAAAAGTTCATGTCAAAATTTTAGAAACTGCTCTAGCATCTGACTCGATATAGTCAGATGCTAACTAAGCCTATACATGCTAACTAAGGTGTATACATCCATACAACGATATTTAACACACACAGTTACGCACTAATAAATATATCCAACACATAAACAATTCACTTTATTCCACTCACCAAATCCTAGTTACCCTATATTTTATAGAATTAAAAATAAAATACCTCGCGGATAGTAATTTTTGTCAATCTTTTAGGACTCTTTAATAATATGTGATCGGCTAATTTTGTCAGCGGGACATAGCTTGAGCATAAACTGTAAAAATCGGTCCGAGACAACTCAGACAAACTTTCTTATATACGAAGTCATAATTACTTAGCACATTGTTTCCATTAATTATTTTTCTAGTTTTCGTAGGTATACACTTGAACATATTATCAAAATTTGAAAACCACTTTTTTGGACTCAGAGTACCTCAAAACCGTGTAATTCCATCAAAATCTCAAAATCGAATTTACGCGCCAAAAAAAAAAAAAAAAAAAACCTGTAGAGAGAGTAGCCATTTTTCATCATGTACTAATTTGGCGTATAATGTAATTTTCATGATCCTAAATTCAAAACTAGTTAGTTAACAGAAAATCAAGTTGATGTTAGTTTGTTACTTGATAAGTTATTTTATTCAAATCAAATTGGTCTTTATGCACGCAATCTCCTGGTCTAAAAGTGACGCTTTGATATATAAATGATTATATATGCTGTATATGAAAATGGTTATATATGCTGAATATGAAAATGGTTATAATGCTGTATATGAAAATGGTTATAATGCTGTAGGCATATGTAAATGGTAATATATGCTGTATATGAAAATGATTATATATGCTGTATATAAAAATGCTTATATATGCTGCATATGAAAATGGTTATATGTGCTGTATATGAAAATGGTTATATATGCTGCATATGAAAATGGTTATAATATGCTCTATATGAAAATGGTTATGTATGCTGTATATGAAAATGGTTATATATGCTGCTATTATTAATATTAAGGCCACTCTTCTAAATTGTAGATCGTTGATCTGTTTTCTCGACAAAAAAAAAAAAAAAAAAAAAAAAAAAAAAAAAAAAAAAAAAAAAATACTAATTATTAATGTATCCTGCGAACTTTAATCAATCATCTAATACTTCATTTCATTTAAAAAAATTCCTCTCTACGTCACATCTTATCTGGAAAACAACAATAAAGACTTTACCATAGCGTTATAATTTTTCACAATGGAACAAAGAAAAACAGAAAGAAATGGGAAAATGTCAGCCGAGAAAAAAAACAAAGTCAACCAACAATAAACCAGATAAGGGAATTAAAAAAGACTGGAACAATATAAGAACTCTATTAAAGTATAAATATCAACAGATTAATTAAATCTGCTTTAATTAATGAAAACAGTGGTTAGGGGTGTTTCTTTTGTTATTAAGGACCTTACTGCTCCTGATGACCTTTTTTTATATTTAATGCTTTGTTTTTTCCCCCTCCTTTTTTTGTATAATGGCCCTTGAAGGGTTTTTTTGTAGAAGGGGGTTGATGCTGGCTTTTTCTTTTTTTTCTTCCTCCATTTTCTCATTTTGAAGAAGAAAATGTTATCTCTCTAAATATATATATATATATTGTGTGTGTGCTTCTTTTAAAAAAATCTAATTAATTCAAGTGTATAAGGTCCTTTTTAGAAAAGGATAACGATATAAGGAATAAATGAAGGAAGGATAAGGAAAGAGAGGAATTTGTTAGAAGAGGTCCTTCCCCCACTTCTACCTTCCTCCCACTCCTCTTGAGGAATAGGGAGAAGGACATTATAAAGACAGGGGAAGGGCTGAGTATTTTGTGCTTTTCCCCTCGAGCCCTATGTCCTGCGCGCCTGCGCGTCATTCCACCCTTCTTCCTTATCCACTTACTATGTACCTTAGGATTTTCATCTCTCTTTTTCCTTCCCTTTGCCTCTTCTTACGTCCTTTCCTTTTTAAATAATCTCCTTAAAATAATCATGGCGCTTTTCACAAAGTTTTAAAGATAAAAAATAAAAAAAAATATATAAAAATATGGGGAATAATACGTAATGAGTAAATATTTATGAAAAATTCTTTTTTTCCCTTTTTTCAGCATTAGAAATAAAAAGATAAATAATAAGATAACTTTTTTTTTTAAGAATTCAACAAAAATATAGCTACAATGAAACATAGAGGCCAAGAAATTGAAACAGGCAACTTTTTAAAGTTTCTTAAAGCTATTTTTAATTTCCCATTAGCGTATAGTATATAATAAAAATATAGTATTGTGATGATGTGATAATTGGGTTTTTTGATAGATATACACGTTTTAAGTCCAAATAATATGTTTTTAAACAAGTCTATCATCTTTTGCATGTAGTCTGCCAAAACGCCTGGTAATTAAAAATGATTTAAAATTACTAGGGGCACTCACTCTCACATCCTGCGCATGTCAGGATCGAGTTCAGGTGTTTCCATGAAACTCGAACTAGATACGATCCCAGAAATTATCTGGATCTAAATCGTATTCAATCCGTATTGAATCTAGGTTTCCATAGACAATTTGGATCCAAAAACTGCATTCAACCCGTATTCAATCTATATTGAATCTAGGTTTCCATGGACAATTTGGATCCAAAAACTGTATTCAGCCTGTATACAATCCATATTGAATCTAGGTTTCCATGGACAATTTGGATCCAAAAAATTGTATTTAACCCATATCAATCCGTATTCAAACATCATGGAAACGTAAATGATTTGAATACAGTAGGTAAATAAAATCTATAATGTATAAATATACATAATTAAGTAGCTATTGAATACTGAACAGTTTTTAATAACTAAATTAGGATTTATAATGAACGCGTGGTCATTAAGAAAAATACACTTACGAAGGAATACGATTCGATCCAAGAAAAAACTGCATAGACCTTGAGCTCAAAACGTGTTGGAAACGTGATTCAACACGATGTTTACCTACTCCTTTCAGTCCGGGTTGAGTTTCAAATCGTGTTTAGCTTGTTGAATACAATTCATGTATTCTTATACGTAGCACTCTCTTTTCCATAACAATCTCATTTTTATAAAAATCTCTTATTACTTAATCCTTTCTTTTTCTTAGTACTCTCTTTTTCATATCACACTCATTTTTATATAACTCTCATTTACTTAATACTCTCATTTTCTTAGTACTATTTTTTCCATAGCACTCTCATTTTTAGAAAACTATCTTTTACTTAGTACTCTCTTTTTCTTAGTACTCTCATTTCCATAGCACTCTCATTTTTATATAACTCTCTTTTACTTAGTACTCTCATTTTCTTAGTACTCTCTTTTCCCTAGCACTCTCATTTTTATAAAAAATCTCTTTTACTTAGTAATCTATTTTTCTTTGTCACTCTTGTTTTAGAAACTCTCTTTATTCATTACTTTCTTCTTGACACTACTCTCTTTTTCATATCGTTCTCGATTTTCTAAACTTAATTTGGTTTTGTTCAATGAAACTTAATATATAATAGAGTGATTAAACCATGTTCTTAAAACTTAAAAAAAAATTAAATAATCAAAAGGAGACATGCTTTTAAAACATAACGCTGCTCCATCAAAAACATCTTACTAAGAACAGCCCCTCCATTTATAAAAAAAAGTACTTAAAACTCCATTCTCACATAAAAAAAAAATGTACTAGGGGATAATACAACTTAAGAACTTTTAGACCCTTAATATATATATATATATATATATATATATATATATATATATATATATATATATATATATATATATATATATCACTGTGTTTTTGTGTGTTTAGGCACGTGTTAGTACTACACGAACAGTTCTTTTGAAAAAAAGCGTTAATTAATGATTAATTTTCCTTTATATTTCCAAGCTCATTAATATTTTGACTTTATTTTTTAAGTACCTTCATTAAAAAATATATATATAGTCTCCTTCAGATTAAGTTATTAAATTTTTCAGGGAGTTAAAGTATTATGGTTATAACTAATTATTTGCTAGAGCTCGAGGACTCAGCTTCAGCCTGTTCCTAGATAGACTATATTATATGTTGATAACTTTACTTACAGTAAAGTAGTAACTTTTAACTTTCAATTACGAGGAACAGCAGGCAACTCAAAAAGGTTTGAGAATGTCCCAAATAAGGAATGAAATATCACCTTTTTAGGGTGTCGTTGGTAAAACCAAAAAAAAAGAAACCCTTATAGTTTCGTTCATGTGCCTGTCTGTCTGTCAATCTGTACGGTTCCAATAACTTTCCAATATTAGAGATCGTTTTGACGCGCATACAGGAAAAATATAGCGAACTCAAAATGATCAGCTGTTCATATCCAAAATAGCGGATAACTCACATCATGCGATTTTTTTTTTTTTTTTTTTTTTTAAATTTTGAGTGGGGTATCAAATGAAAGGTATTGAAGAGTAGATTACAAAAATATATGCAACTTAGGGAAAGTGCTCAATTTTTGGAGCCATTTGTTAAAAAATTATCGAAATTTTTCGTGTCCCCCCACCCCCTAAAATCGTATTTCCGCTGTTACTAAAAATATAGAAATATATGCAAAATGTGCGGTCTGGTGGGCCATAGAAAAAATAAGATTAGCAATTTGATCTGATTAACTGAGAATCCAATGTCACACGAAAATAAAGATTTTTTTTAAATTTTGAGTGAGGTATCAAATGAAAGGTATTGAAGAGTAGATTACAAAAATATATAACACTTGTGGAAAGCGTTTAATTTTCTACGCCATTTTGTCAAAAAACATCCCAATCTTGCCCCCCCCCCCCCTACTAATTTCATGTTTACAACACAAACGAAACCCTTTTTACGTGAGACTTCACGCACTACCAATTTTTTAAAGAATGTAACATTACTTTATTACCCCTGAAGGCACCTGTATAGAAATTATATATTTAATTATTATTTAAAGATTGTCTCTCTAATGATTGAGTTACACCAACGTTCTCAAGAAGTCAACGTAAACCATTTAAAAATGAAATGGCTGAATTTAATGGATATAATAAGAATTTATAAATACATTTTAAGTTTAGATAGTATTCATACTACTGAAAGTTTAAATTTTAATTTAAATCAAATTATAATTATTATAATTAACAGGAGATAGAGAAAATTAGACTCCAGCGCCGGGACTCGAACCACGGACCTCTATATTTCCAGTATAGCGCTCTTACCAACTGAGCTACACTGAAGAATAATTTCCTCCGTCAATAACGATACCTAGTCCCGAATTAAGCTTTCAATTTTCCACAAGTCTAGGAGTCAACATTTACGACAATAGATCGGTTCGAGTCCCGGCGCTGGAGCCTAATTTTCTCTGTCTATTTCCCGTTGTTAATAATAATTATAATTTGATTTAAAATAAGAATTTACAATAAAATTTAATGATATATATTTTATATAAGAGCGATTCTGATATATTCCTATACCATTTATGTGGTATTTAGGCATTTTTACTTTATTATATAAAAAGAAAAAGAAAGTATTGTAATAGCGCTAAAATTCAAATTTGTGATTTTGAAGGATTTACACGTTTTGAGTGTTTCCTGAGTACCAAAAATTGGTTTTTAAAAAATGTTTGTCTGACGTCTGTGCAGACGCGTGAAGCTTAAACTACTGGGCCGATTTTAACAAAATTAGGCATCCAAGTTCAAGTAAAATTATACCCCGAGCGAAAATCGAAAAAATGAATTTTTGCTCCAAATTTGGGGACGCTACCCCCGAAAAGCTCAGAAAAACGTGAAAAATTCTCAAAAAACGGTTCCGACCTTTTGATTAAAAAAAAAAAAAAATGTAGTCTATTTAAATACAAATCTAACTATATAGGCCGTTTTCCCGGGAAAAATCTATTTCATCAACCTCAGACAGAGAGGCCGGGTTTGATTCCCCACCGAGGAGAAGTTATTTTTATGACAAATTTGGATATATTGTCCAATAATAATTAAATTTACCTACGAAAACTCGAAAACTAGTAAATACTAAACTAGTAGCCAAAAAATAGTAGTAGTAAGAGTAAGTAATTATGAACTCGTATATAAGAAAGTTGTCTCGGACGGATTTTTATTTTTTAATCTAAGCGCTTCACTGCTTGGTTCGAACAAACTTACTAATTTATTTTCTTGGTAAATATAATTTAATAGCAAAAACTCGATGTTTTAAACAAAATGATGGAAGTTTTAAGTTTATTTTTTATTTTTCTTTTTAACTTGATGTAAGACTGGGTTCTGTAATAAGCTTATTAATGTAAATCAGTAGAATTACACAAGAAAAAGTTTTATTCTTTTGTCCTCTTTTTTTCTTTACTGCTTTTAATTCTTCTTTTAATTTTCTTTTGTTGTGGTTATATATATATATATATATATATATATATATATATATATATATATATATATATATATATATATATATATATATATATATATATATATATATTATATAAGGAATAATAATAAGTAGGCTTTCCATGCTACTTATAAAATGATAACTGTAGCGTATTTTTCGTCCCCCTTTCTTTTTAAGTTACTTGCTATAAATTTCCTTCCATTTTCTTGTTTAATTTATGGTGACTTTAATTGAACTTTTCTTTATATATATATATTTATTTATTCAGTACTTTCCCTAAATTAAATGCCCTTATTTAGATACTTTTACTTTTAATGAACGACATATATATATAGTGTTATTCTCGCAATAAGGTTTTTACCCAATTAGTGGCTTCTATTAGTCAAATACAACATGAAATGTCAAACAAGCTTATGTCCAAAGGTAAATTGCTCATACTTTGTTCTCGAGATGTTAAATTTTTTTCTGTTTTTAGACTTTTTTTTTTTTACGAAAGTAAAAATCCCAGCATTGTACATACAAAATCCTGATTTGAAATTCTCCAGGAATTAAAGCATTAATGGAGGTTATCTGGTAATCTTAATGGATTTCAAAAACAGTGGTAAAGGTGGCCATCGATACGAGTGGGCCGTTTTCTTTTCAACGTCCCCACAGAGAGATATGTTTGGAGCGGTGGCCACCCCAAACGGCCCACTCGTATCGGTGGCCACCTTTACCACTGTTTTTGAAATAATTTAATTAAACGATCCTGTGAAAATCAAAACTTTATCAATCTCTTTTCAATGTTCCCGCAGAAGGGCAAGTTTGGCATGTCAACAAAAAATAAATGGCCCAGCGCCCAGTTGCCATAATATACCCAATTCATCGGTGGACACGGCATAAATAAGTGATTCCATAAGGTAAGAAAACTTTATCAATCAGCGACTCACTTCTTATGGTGGCCTGTGGACTATAATAGGGATGCAGTACTTCGAAATTTTGCTAAAATCGAGGGCTTGCAATTAAAGCCTCGTCCAGACTGCCGAAACGACTAGAGGAAACGAGCATTGGTGTGAGCGCATGCCCAGTCCTAAGTGCGCCTGCGCATCTTAGTCTGGGCATGCGCAGAGACCAATGCTCGGCTTTTTACCTCTCTTCGGTTCGGCAGTCTGGACGAGGCTTAAGGGTATTCGATTGGTCAAATTAGATTTTTCAAGGTGGATTTCATGTTAAGTAAGGTGGTATTTTAAAATTTTAAGGAACATCAATAACATCATGATTTTTTAAGTTTATAGGTTATTAGACCATTTTTGTTATGTCCAAGTTTGATTTCGCGAAATTTGATTATGTACAAGGCTTGCTTCAAGGTGTTTTTTTTAATGCTTAGAAGCGTAGTATTTGAGAATTTGAAGGATAAACATCAATATAATTCATGCTTTTTAAGTCTAAAGTTTATCAGAACTTTGTTATGTGTCTAATTTCCATATAAGATCCTAAAGAGCCTAAGTTTGGCGTAAATCTGTTCGCATATGAAATTGAATCGGTTGTGCTCCTTTCCAAATAATTTCTCGCCTGGTAACATTAAATCCACCATAATTCAAAAACTAGTCCGTTGATCTTAAACTTCCATTATACCATTCGAAAGCTAATGAAAAGCAAAAGTTATCTCCAAATCCACCACAGTAAGAATCAAAATTTTTAAATGCAACAGGACTTAAAAGATGCTTAGCAGCTGTTAATTTAAAAATCAATGAGGTAAGTTTGAAAGGTTTTTAAGCGGGTCTATGGAATCAGAAATAATTTCATTTATATTTTTGTTTAATACTGTCCCCATTTCTTGCGTCTTTGTACTCTTTGTAGATTTAGAGGTAGTTATAATCATACGAGTGAGGTAAATTCTTAGTGACCTATCGTAATACGATCATTGCAGATTTACAGGTAGTTATTATCATACGAGTGAGGTAAATTCTTAGTGACCTATCGTAATACGATCATTGCAGATTTACAGGTAGTTATAATCATACGAGTGAGGTAAATTCTTAGTGACCTATCGTAATACGATCATTGCAGATTTACAGGTAGTTATAATCATACGAGTGAGGTAAATTCTTAGTGACCTATCGTAATACGATCATTGCAGATTTACAGGTAGTTATAATCATACGAGTGAGGTAAATTCTTAGTGACCTATCGTAATACGATCACTGCAGATTTACAGGTAGTTATAATCATACGAGTGAGGTAAATTCTTAGTGACCTATCGTAATACGATCATTGCAGATTTACAGGTAGTTATTATCATACGAGTGAGGTAAATTCTTAGTGACCTATCGTAATACGATCACTGCAGATTTACAGGTAGTTATAATCATACGAGTGAGGTAAATTCTTAGTGACCTATCGTAATACGATCATTGCAGATTTACAGGTAGTTATAATCATACGAGTGAGGTAAATTCTTAGTGACCTATCGTAATACGATCACTGCAGATTTACAGGTAGTTATAATCATACGAGTGAGGTAAATTCTTAGTGACCTATCGTAATACGATCATTGCAGATTTACAGGTAGTTATAATCATACGAGTGAGGTAAATTCTTAGTGACCTATCGTAATACGATCACTGCAGATTTACAGGTAGTTATAATCATACGAGTGAGGTAAATTCTTAGTGACCTATCGTAATACGATCATTGCAGATTTACAGGTAGTTATAATCATACGAGTGAGGTAAATTCTTAGTGACCTATCGTAATACGATCATTGCAGATTTACAGGTAGTTATAATCATACGAGTGAGGTAAATTCTTAGTGACCTATCGTAATACGATCATTGCAGATTTACAGGTAGTTATAATCATACGAGTGAGGTAAATTCTTAGTGACCTATCGTAATACGAAGTTGGTGAAATTAGTTAGCAAATATATCACCAATACCATATTGCTTCCGAACTTACCGAATGCAACGGAA
Source organism: Gerris lacustris (assembly GCA_951217055.1). Taxonomy (NCBI): domain Eukaryota; kingdom Metazoa; phylum Arthropoda; class Insecta; order Hemiptera; family Gerridae; genus Gerris; species Gerris lacustris. The sequence continues at coordinate 25,604,569 of OX578286.1, forward strand.
GCTATGTGATCAATCTAAAGAACGATTTGTTTTATGTCTCTGATTACAAAAATTCCAAGGCAGAAATCTGTTTCAGACATCAGGGAATAGTTTTGGTTCCGTGTCTCTTTGTCCTGCAATTTTTTCAAATCAACATATCTTAAAAACTACTCCTCAGATTTTAATAAAATTGTTGTGGTAGGTCATAATTATCCCGTTATTGGTTTCATATACGTTTCAACCTTCTAAGCTCATTTGTTTCTCTTCAACATGAGCACAAACATACATTTTTTTACACCTATATCTTCAAAAGTCCGTTTGAGACATCGGGAAACTTGTTTGGTACCGTGCCGTCATGTCACACGTCTGATTTAATTGAAATTTTGATGGTTGGTCATGTAAGTTTCAACCTTCTCCGCACATTTGTTTCTCTATTACATGAGGACAAACATACACTAACTTACACCTAAATCTTCAAAAGTAATCAACTAATTGTTACAAAATTTGGATGTGTCTGAAGAAGCCCATAGATTCTTTAGACATGCCCGCAGATAGCCCTAGATTCATTTAAACCGTCTGCACTCTTTAACTGGAGTTTAATTGATACTTTAATTCATGCAAGTCAAAACAAAAAAGTCAAAACAATTTTTACAGATTTAAAAAATGGCGGGAACATTAAATAAATTTGATAATAATAGGTTTTAAAGCATAAAGTCATTTAGGTATACGCAATAGGACGCACGGAAGCTATGTGCCACACTAATTGGAAGAATGTTTTATATTTTATTCTAAATTCTTTTAAAAATATAACTTGAAAAACGGCACTATCTTATTTTATTGAATTCGCAAAAGGAGGTCCTTTCTTTAAGGATAGAAGAAAAAGGACATTTTGCCCAAAAGAAAATATATTCAGTTTCTGAAAATAAGAAAACCAGCGAGGAAAGAAAGGCAAACAAAATATTGAAAAAGCAATTAAAAATGGCGGAAAAGGGGTTGTTGCATGGAAGGGGTGGATATATCCTGAGGAATAGGGAAAGAGGGTCTTTTCCTTAAATCCTTTGGGGGCCATTGTATGTGAGAATGTTAAGGGGGGGATTCGGGGGCCCCGGTTGGGAAGTTAGGGGCACCTTGGCTTGAAATCTACCACTCTGTATCTCTTTATATGTATGTGTCCTGCGATATTGCTTTAACTTACTCACATTGACACACACACACTACAAACATTATACTCGTATATATATATATATATATATATTATATATATATATATATATATATATATATATATATATATATATATATATATATATATATATATTATATTCTTGGTCCTGTGCTTTCTCTAAGCGTCAAGGTAGACAATACCTTTACGTATTAAATCGTGGATAATTCTCAACTTATAAAAAAAGACCCCGGTCGATTCGAGAAAATTCGAAAATACTTTTTCATAAACATAATTCTATACTGCTGTCTTTTACTTTCTCATATAAAGAGGAAGTATTGTGATGGCGTGAAAATTTGATTTTGATGGATTAACACGTTTTGAGGTCCTCTGAGTCCAAAACAGTGTTTTTTTTTAATGTCTGTCTGTCGACTGTCGTCTGTGGGTTGAGCCTAAACTAATGGGTAAATTTGGTGGAAATTTGGCATACATGTTCAAAAAAATCATACCCCGAGGTGAAATCGAGAAATGAATTTTAGCTTCAAATTTGGGGACTTAACCCCCCGAAAACTCTAAAAAAAACGAGAAAAAAATTATTTCTCAAAAACGGTTCCGACCATTTTGATTAAAAAATTCTAAAATGTAGTCCATTTAAATACGAATCTAACGATATAACCGGTTTTCCCGGCAAAAATCTAGTTCCTGAGAAAATAGCTTAAAACGCGGAGGGTGAGGCCGAGGTCGATTCCCCACCGAGAAGTTATTTTTATGATATATTTTGATAAAATGTTCAATAATAATTAAATGTACATACGAAAACTAATAAATTGAAAACACTGGGCTAAATAATTATGAACTCGTATATGAGAAAGTTTGTCTGAGTTGTCTCGGACCGATTTCTTAAATCTGTAAAAATAGTTTTTTGCTTCCAAGCTTACGAAAAGTAACGGATTGGGAATCTATTTTTTGGTCTCTTGTAAGTATGACGGTCTGTCTGTCGTTTACATTTGTATGAACAAACATACTCATATACAATTATTAAGAAATATGGATGGATTGTTAAAAGTAGCCAAAAGAGCACTCATTGAATATTTCTAAACTGCTAAAACTTTTACAAGAGTAACTGCTTAACTGTAGGGTAGGGTGATATAAATCATGTTTAAATTTTACTTCTTCATTCCAAATAAATGTACAAACTAAAATCATATCTACAGACATAAGGCCTGATGATGCCCAGGATTGAGCCAAATATTGCTATTAAAAAAATAAATTAATGTTACAAATTTAATTTTTAAATATATCATTCCTAAAGACCTTAGAAATAAGGAAAAAATAACTTTAAAGGGATTAAATGACGATTGACAATATGACTTTAATTCATATATAAAACCAAAACAAAAAAAAATCGGGTACAGGATACCTCGGAACTTATCCTTACTTTAGAGGCCACTAAAGTAGCCTCTCCTGCTGATTCGCAGGAGGAGGAAGCAGCACTGGGCGTGGTCAGTACATGGATGGGTGACCGTTTTGAACTGAGTGATTTTTTTTATTATCATATTGAAAAAAAAAATATATATATATAAATACATTATTTTTAATATATTTTATTTAATTATTTGAATTTTGGCGGTATTTTGACAGATGTAAACAAACTTTGACATCATCAAAATTATCGCACTAATAAATAATTATATTAGCTTATAACTCTTAAACTAATTAATGGAATTTCATCGGTTTTTTTTTTAATATTTATTCCTTACCTTTTTCCGGTTCCAACGATATGCTATATATCAAAAACGTATTTATACTTTCAGTATTATTAACCGTCAAAGTTTCAGAATTTAAAAATTGATAACATCAAAATGGCGGCCAATATCAAAATGAAATTTGGTGGGCTAGTTTGTCATACAGAGAGGTACATTTGTGCCCAATTTCAACTCGATCAGGACCATTTTCTTAAATATTTGCTGACTCAGCAAACTGGGCTCTAGATGGCGGAAAAAGTTGATTTTCCGTGCGGCACTACTACAGGTGAGGACTGATTTTTCTGCCAAGTTTCAACTCTCTAGGTTAAATACGTTGGGCGCTACGATGATAACACACATACATACATACGTCATGCTGAAAACCACTCAGGAGGTCTTAAAAACACCCAAAACGGATAATTCCGTTGAAACCCCCCAAAAAATGTATTTCCTATATACCTTCGGATTAGGTGAGGAAAAGTAACAAACTATTTATATCTTTATTTGTTTTTTTGAAGGGTGTTGGACTGCTTGGTCATATAGTATACATCTAAACCAAACTATTTTGAAGTGACAGTCAGATATATCTTAGTGCTTCGAGTTAAAATCGCGATACACCACACCCCTGAATATGTTAACAGTAGTGGAAGCGAAATGTCATAGTTCAAACCCTTTGTGAAGTGGATTTTATCGGAAAATCAAGCTGTTCATTAGTGTATAAAAACATAAATTTTGCTTATGTATCATTATACGAACACCATTTTAAAACGTTATAACGATAAAATAGTCCAGGAGATAGCCAGCAAAAAAGTGATGATATTCTGTCACTGTTATCAACTTGATCTTCGGTCTACTAACTAATTTCGTACTCAGGATCATGAAAATCACATTGTCCACATAAAAGGGCGGGACATCTCCACCGGTTTGTTTATTTCAAATGTCTATTGCCAAGCTATGTCCCACAGACGAACTTAGCCGACCACATATTATTAAATGGCACCAAAACATTTACTTATACAGAAAATTCTAGCTTGATGTTTGTCAGAAACTTTTTTGCACACTATCTCCTGGACTAAAAGCTCTATATCGAGTTTTTTTGCTGTATATTTTATATAATTAATATAAAAACACAAAATAAAAAAGGAAATTGTTATTTTTATTTTTCTAAAACAAGCATTATAAGAAAACCAAATTATTTTTGTTTTAATAAGATTATGCAACGTTTAATTTATAGGATATTAAGTAATTTATAAGCATTATTCTTTTCTTGTTTCGTCCTCATCTACCCACTGGGAAAATCAAGCTCGGACATTTTAATCAATTTATTACGATTAGAAGGAAAAAAAAAAAAAAAAACAGAAGAAAATGATAAGGAAGAAGAGAGGGAATGAGTTACCTTGTATTAAGTAATTTGATTATGCAACTTCACCTCATACCAATTTTACTTCAGTTTTTGATTATAAGCTTCCTAGCTATATTATTTTTTATATAATAAATTAAAATGAAGATAAAAAAATCTCCTCCACCCCTATGTAGTTATTTTAGATGGAGTATTTTGTATATTTATAGCCTTAAGTCTAACAATTCACGTTTTCTTTCGTTCACGTTCGTTTTTCTAGTCTCGTTTCTTACTAACTTCATTCCATAATGATAAAGTTAACCCTTGTGAGGTTTTAAGGTTGTAAGATGGTGAGCTACTTTAATTTTAGCAAGCATGGTTATATAATTTTTTTTTTTTTTTTTTTTTTTTTTTTTTTTTTTTTTTTTTTTTTTTTTTTTTTTAGCTATTATTAAAAATTAAGTTACTTGTAAAATTGGAGTCCTCTCTAAAAGTTGGAGGTCTAAACACCTCCAACTTTTGGTGGTTAGATGTGGTTTCTCTAACCACTTCCAATTTAGAAGCCCTTCCTAAAAGTTAGAGGGGTTTAGAGGAGGTTGCAGGTGGTTTGAGGTGATTTCTCGAACCACCTCCGATTTAGGAGCCCTCCTTAAAAGTTAGAGGGGTTTAGAGGTGGTTGGAGGTGATATCTCGAACCACCTCCGATTTAGGAGCCCTCCTTAAAAGTTAGAGGGGTTTAGAGGTGGTTGGAGGTGATATCTCGAACCACCTCCGATTTAGGAGCCCTCCTTAAAAGTTAGAGGGGTTTAGAGGTGGTTGGAGGTGGTTTGAGGTGATTTCTCGAACCACCTCCGATTTAGGAGCCCTCCTTAAAAGTTAGAGGGGTTCAGAGGTGGTTGCAGGTGGTTTGAGGTGATTTCTCGAACCACCTCCGATTTAGGAGCCCTCCTTAAAAGTTAGAGGGGTTTAGAGGTGGTTGGAGGTGATATCTCGAACCACCTCCGATTTAGGAGCCCTCCTTAAAAGTTAGAGGGGTTTAGAGGTGGTTGGAGGTGATATCTCGAACCACCTCCGATTTAGGAGCCCTCCTTAAAAGTTAGAGGGGTTTAGAGGTGGTTGGAGGTGGTTTGAGGTGATTTCTCGAACCACCTCCGATTTAGGAGCCCTCCTTAAAAGTTAGAGGGGTTCAGAGGTGGTTGGAGGTGATATCTCGAACCACCTCCGATTTAGGAGCCCTCCTTAAAAGTTAGAGGGGTTTAGAGGTGGTTGGAGGTGATATCTCGAACCACCTCCGATTTAGGAGCCCTCCTTAAAAGTTAGAGGGGTTTAGAGGTGGTTGGAGGTGATATCCTGAAACTTAGAGATGGTTGCAGTGTTTAGAGGTGGTTAGATGTGGTTTCTCTAACCACCTCCGATTTAGGAGCCCTCCTTAAAAGTTAGAGGGGTTTAGAGGTGGTTGGAGGTGATATCTCGAACCACCTCCGATTTAGGAGCCCTCCTTAAAAGTTAGAGGGGTTTAGAGGTGGTTGGAGGTGATATCTCGAACCACCTCCGATTTAGGAGCCCTCCTTAAAAGTTAGAGGGGTTTAGAGGTGGTTGGAGGTGATATCTCGAACCACCTCCGATTTAGGAGCCCTCCTTAAAAGTTAGAAGGGTTTAGAGGTGGTTGGAGGTGATATCTCGAACCACCTCCAATTTAGGAGCCCTCCTTAAAAGTTAGAGGGGTTTAGAGGTGGTTGGAGGTGATATCTCGAACCACCTCCGGTTTAGGAGCCCTCCTTAAAAGTTAGAGGGGTTTAGAGGTGGTTATGTGTGGCTCTATATGCATACAAGGTTTTGTCTAACCAGCTCTAACCATTAACCACCTCCAACCACCTCTAACCAGCTCTAACCACCTCCAACCACCTCTAACCTCCTATAAACTCCTCCAAACACCTCCAACTTTTAGGGAGGGCTCCTAATTAACAAGTACCAAAATTAAGACAGGACTTTGACTGACTGAAGTGTGGAGGTAGTGGTGTGATTACACGTTAACTTTGTATCTGTGTGAGTGGCTATAACCATGAGAATAGCTATTTCAGCAATTCTATTTTGAGGAAAGACCTGACTCAAGTGACACGTGATTGCTGATCGAATGAGAATAATTAATTTTGATATAGTGGGGATTTGTCTCCCAATGGAGGGGGGGGGGGAGAGGGGGGACTGAAAGGGATAGCTAGAAAGAGTCACTTTCGCTCCAGATTTTTAGGGACACAGAGGTATGTCACAGTGTCTAAATGTAGGGTTTCATTCTGTTATCTAAGTCACATCACACATATCTAGTCTCAATTATACTTTTGAACGTTATTGTCTGCCTCTTATATTGATCACTACCCTAATTAATAAAGTTACTGAGACGTAATTAGGTAATTGCATTCATTTATTTATTAGCCCTATCTTTCTCCAGGTCTTATGGCTTCGAGGGTTTGTTAATATGCTGCCCCAGTTCATACGAAAGCCTAGCCTCGAGACCTTATAACATACAATGTGTCCACAGCCAGCATATCGACGCGTGTCCTGATTCATCTATGGCCTTCTTTTAGCGGATCCTTTTTTGTCGGTTCCAAACCATCTTTTTCGCGGCGCCGCATTCTTATAGTAACTAGATTCTTTAGGTACCTAGAAGTTAAAAGGTCCCTGCTTTTCTTTCTGTTTACATGCAAAATTCTGCTTCTATCGTTGGTTTTAGTTTGCTTTATATTTTTTAAGACCCTGTTTAAAGCATGCAAAAGCTAGATACCTACTGCATCATACTAGGATAACCTTGTAAGGTCTTCATTCTTTTCATTAATACTAGATTCAATAATACTGAGGGCACACTACTTTAAATTAAATAGCTTTCCTTTCTTTACATTGCAATCAGGATATGCGATTGACTGTTTTAGACCTCTACTCGGTGTGATCATCAGTGTAAAAATAAGTCTTTCTTTTCTGGGATTCGAACCATTGCTAGATATGTTGTTGAAACAATGGTTCCAGGTGAATTGCAAGTTCGCCAATCACCCTAAAAGCCGTGGTCGGCAATTATAATAAAGACATGTTTGTGACTTTTTACACTATATATGTATACACACTACATATACATGTATAGTGAATTTTACTAAAGAATAGCAAGGAAAGAAAGAAGTTAAAAAAATAATATATTCGTTTTTTTTTAGTTAAAGCTTCAAGATAGAAATAAAAGGCTAAAGTTATAAAACAAAAGTAAATAGGATATGATTAACATAACGTCTGTGTTTTGTCGGTAGTTGTAAGTTGAAAAGTTCAGTGGCCATTTCTATTTTTTTTTTTCTAAAAAGAAAAGGCACATATAGTGAATGGTTGAGGAGTTAATGCATTGCCTTGAGGGAACCCCTCAACTTTATATGAAAGGTCCAAGGGGGTTGCATTTCCACGGCCCTACTTCCCCTATGTGTGGGTGAAGCAATTACACTTCCAAAACCCCTTCTTTACCCTGATATCCCTTAGCCCTTTTGCTAAAGGGAAGGGCTTAGCATTAAAATGGCCGAACTCACCCCCTCCCTCTACCACTCTCTCTTTTACTCCTTTTAGGTTGGGGGTTATGACACAAACATGGCGGATATTTCTCTTTTTTTTTCCTTATGAGTGAAAAACCTTTTTGCCTGCATATATATATATATATATATATATATATATATATATATATATATATATATATATATATATATATATTTAGAGAGGGAGAGGACTTTTCTCTTATGACGTTTCTTAAAGACGTTTAGTTGTTCGAGTGTGTTTGGGTGTCAGGTGACGACGCGAACGTGTGAGTGTGTTGCTAATGGATTTCTCTGGTGCTTCGATGAATAAAAAAATAATGAACGTGTTTTGTCGTTATTGGAATGGATATTAATATCTTCAACTTATGCTAGGAATCAGTGGCTATTATGCTTCTTACCACCATGTAGGCCAATAGATTAAATGCAATGCTTAAATAGTTCCGTTTCCAAAAACTTTATAGAAATTATTACTTGATTCTTACTTATTTCTTACTCCATTCCTTTCTTGATTCTTACCTTGAATCTTACTTATTCCTTACTTGATTCTTACCCGATGCTTACCTCGATTCCTTACTTGAATCTTACTCCATTCCTTTCTTGATTCTTACTCGATTCTTACCTTGAATCTTACTTATTCCTTACTTGATTCTTACTCGATGCTTACCTTGATTCTTATAACTCGATTCCTTACCTTGATTCTTACTCGATTCCTTACCTTGATTCTTACTCGATTCCTTACCTTGATTCTTACTCGATTCCTTACCTTGATTCTTACTCGATTCCTACTCGATTGTTTTCTTACTCGATTCTTACTTGATTCTTACTCTATTCTTACCTTGATTCTTACTCGATTCTTACTTGATTCTTACCTCGATTCTTACTCGATTCCTACTCGATTCTTTTCTTACTCGATTCTTACTCTATTCTTACCTTGATTCTTACTCGATTCCTACTCAATTCTTTTCTTACTCGATTCTTACTTGATTCTTACTCTATTCTTACCTTGATTCTTACTCGATTCTTACTTGTTTCTTACTCTATTCTTACCTTGATTCTTACTCGATTCTTACTTGATTCTTACCTCGATTCTTACTCGATTCTTTTCTTACTCGATTCTTACTTGATTCTTACTCCATTCTTACCTTGATTCTTACTCGATTCTTACTTGATTCTTACTCTATTCTTACCTTGATTCTTACTCGATTCTTACTTGATTCTTACTCTATTCTTACCTTGATTCTTACTTGATTCTTACCTCGATTCCTTACTTGATTCTTACTCGATAGACAACCATTTTAAATGATTTTCATAAACATCACGAATTTTTCAAATAAAATGTACACATATTTTTATAAAAGCCACAACAATAAACCGAACATCATTAAAGGGCTTGAAATTCCCTTTAAAATGATTAATCCACTTCCTCCTTAATGTTTATTCAAGCAGGAGTTACGATCTTAGAAATAAAATAAAAATAAATAAAAAATTGCGAAATTGCTTTCGTCACCTTCGTTAAATATCATTCGAGTAAAAATCATTCGCATTACTTTTAGAAACACTTCGCATAAATGGGTTCCATAAAAGATGGGTAAAGAACAAATTATTTTATATTTATTATTTATTTACAATGAATATATTCCACACAGTATCATCAGAAATTAATTTATCAACTGCATTAATAACAATATTTAAAAAAAAGTAATATTTATTCTTTTTTTATAAAGGAGCGCAAAATGTCCCCATCATATATTTTTTTTTTTTTTTTTCTTTTCATTAATTTAAAATGTATAGGTCCAATATAAGACCCACCCCCAGATTTTCCTTCTTTTGCCCACAAAAAAAGTATAAATTTTCCCCTAAAAATAAAAAAAAACCTTTTTCAGGGGGATACTTTTTAAAAAGGCACCCCCGCGGTACTTTGGATCAGGTGTATACAAGGCGAGCCACCCTTCTATTGGTTTCGCTCAATGAATTTTAATGGGTTTTTAAGGTACTTTGTAAAGGGTACTTTTTTTTCATTTTAAGTTGCCTCCGTCTTATGGGTAATTGAATACGGAATTTCCTTTCTTTATGTTGCTCCGCGGTGGAGTGAGCTCTATAAATTATTATTATTAATTAGTTATTCTTTTTTCCGAAGGAAAATAATCTTAAATGGAAATTTAAGTATTTAGGTCGGATTTTTGTGTAGAGTAGCGCATATTGTACCCTATTGCTATGGCTTTATTGGTAGCTTACTCAATGGTAGCTTATTGCTAATCATACACACTATTATCAATTATCACACATGAGGCTCACTGAGAGAATCCACATGTGGTGTTCATCCGTTTTTTTTAGCAACCTCTAACCACCCCTAGTCAACTCTATCCAGCTCGCATTCCCTCTACGTACTTCTAACCACCTCTAACCACCTCTAGTCAACTCTATCCAGCTCGCATCCCCTCTACGTACTTCTAACCACATCTACCCCCACCTCTAACCACCTCTAGTTAACTCTATCCAGCTCGCACCCCCTCTACGTACTTCTAACCACATCTACCCCCACCTCTAACCACCTCTAGTCAACTCTATCCAGCTCGCACCCCCTCTACGTACCTCTAACCACCTCTAGTCAACTCTATCCAGCTCGCTTCCCCTCAAACCACCCTTAACCACATTTTCCTACCTCTAACCACCTCTACCTACCTATAACCACCTTTAGTCAACTCTATCCAGCTCGCACCCCCTCTAACCATCTCTGACCACCTTTAACCACCTTTTGCTACCTCTAACCACCTCTACCTACCTCTAACCATTTCTAGTCTACGCTAACCCTCTCTAACCACCTTTTCCTACCTTCGACCACCTCTACCTACCTATAACCACCTCAAACCCCCTCCAACTTTCTAAAACCACTTCCAACCACCTCTTACCACATCTACCTACCTCTGACCATCACTAGTCAACTCTAACCCCCATTCACAGCCACTAAACAGTAAAGTAGCGTCTATCCGGTAGCAGAATGTCAATAATACGGTTCATACTACTGATGAAGCTGCACGCCCATCATCTAGTCATTATTATAGTTGTTTAAGCTCTCAACCTAAAGCCTAGTCCACACTAGTAGACACGTTACGAGATATTGGTCTCAGAGACAGTGTCTAGTGATTTGTCTATAGACATAGGGTTGACGAATCGGCATCTACGGATTCATTGTAAGACGTTGGACAGGTAGACACTTCGCCAGTGTCCAACAGTGTGGACGTTTTCTGATGTGAGACTTCAGACTCTCTCCCACTTTTACGCTTATGTTTGAGTCAAAATTACATAATTAATGGTGGGTGTAGGTCCCACCATATACACACATATTATAAATTTCTAAGATAAAAGTTTTGGATTATTTTTTATTTCACTTTCATGATACTATTCATTAAGGAAATAGCGTTATATTTGAAATTGGAGTTTTTCAGGAGAAAAGAAGGGGGGGGGGGGGGGGAATATAAAGCCGGTTTCACCAAGGATAATATATTGCTTTGACTTTAGTATATGAGGCAGGAACGAAAAAAAAAATACAAATATATACTTATTAAAGGCGACGTGCGTGCAACTGTGAATAAATTCAACAATTTATTAGAGCTGAGGCCCTAAATTTTAAGTGGAGATGGAGGGGGGGGGGGGGGGGGGGGGGGGGGTTAGGGGGCGTTTTTCCTCTCTGCCACCTCTTTTTAAGAGAGTTTTTTAAGGGCTGTTTTTTTTTAACCCCCTCTACTCTTCCCATCCTTACTTTAGCCTTTAACTGAGCGTGTGTTGGTTGAGAAAAAAAAGAGGAAGAAGCGAAAGAACCGTATTTCCAATTAGGGTTGATGTGGAGGGGGGGGGGGGGGGGCCTGGGCGTCGGAGAGGAAAAACTGGGAAGGGCGTAAATTAACTAATATAAGGAGGTTTATATTACCAAGGGTTTGTGGAGGGGGAAAAGCTAAAACGACGCCACCTGAGACCTTCCCACCCCCTGGAAAGAACCTTAAAAAATAAACCACACATTACTTTACCAAAAAAATTAGGGTGTGAAAGAAAAGAAAGGAGAGAAGTTTTTTTTTTTTTTTTTTTTATAATAAATTTATTTATTATTTTCAGAAGCGAAAAACTCTATCTCAGATTATTATATTTTATTTTTGTTTATTTTCAATTTGATTGACTAGATAATAATTTGACGGAAGGTAAAATGTACTTAGACATTATTCAATTTATTTCACTGTCTAGGATAAAATGCGTTTAAAAAAATACTTACTCTTTATTCTTATTTAGTAAAAACCCTGATTTGAGTGCTCATATTATGAAATTGAGTCACTAACTACGTTTATATGGTGTATTGAAAAGGATCTTAATGTGGTTACTGTTTTCAACTAATAGCTACGTTTATATGGTGTATTGAAAAGGATCTTAATATGGTTACTGTTTTCAACTAAAGCTACGTTTATATGGTGTATTGAAAAGGATCTTAATATGGTTACTGTTTTCAACTAATAGCTACGTTTATATGGTGTATTAAAAACGATCTTAATATGGTTACTGTTTTTAACGAATAGCTACGTTTTTATGGTGTATTGAAAACGATCTTAATATGGTTACTGTTTTCAACTAATAGCTACGTTTATATGGTGTATTAAAAAGGATTTTAATATGGTTACTGTTTTCAACTAATAGCTACGTTTATATGGTGTATTGAAAAGGATCTTAATATGGTTACTGTTTTCAACTAAAGCTACGTTTATATGGTGTATTGAAAAGGATCTTAATATAGATACTGTTTTCAACTAATAGCTACGTTTATATGGTGTATTAAAAACGATCTTCATATGGTTACTGTTTTCAACTAATAGCTACGTTTATATGGTGTATTGAAAAGGATCTTAATATGGTTACTGTTTTCAACTAATAGCTACGTTTATATGGTGTATTGAAAAGGATCTTAATATGGTTACTGTTTTCAACTAATAGCTACGTTTATATGGTGTATTGAAAAGGATTTTAATATGGTTACTGTTTTCAACTAATAGCTACGTTTATATGGTGTATTGAAAAGGATCCTAACATTGTTACTGGTTTTAACTAATAGCTACGTTTATATGGTGTATTGAAAACGATCGTAATATGGTTACTGGTTTCAACTAATATAGCTACGTTCACATTTAATATTGAAAACGATCTGAATACGGCATCTTTCCATGTAAACTCATCTTATTTATTTTAGTCCATATCAAGGTCGATACACCAAAAGTCTATAATGTGTCTTATTGAAGTTACTTGCAAAACACATTACTGTATTAAGATCGTATTAGGGCATGCGCACTTGCGCAGTTTAATTTTCTTTCCTGGGAAACCTGATACAATGACCGTACAAACATAACCTTCCTTCACAGCCATTAGGATAATAATAATAATAATAATAATAATAATAATAATAATAATAATAATAATAATAATAATAATAATAATAATAATAATAATAATAATAATAATAATAATGGCCATAAGGAAATAGCGTTACTTCACGATCTTAAAGAAAATTTAGCAATGAACAAAAATGTTGCTAAAAAACTTATATCCAGAACAGCTTCGTTTTCAAGAGATTAGCAAAAACATTAAAAAATCATTTTGGACAGAACTATTAGTTTAATATGTTAATGCATTAACTTAATTTACCTCAAAAACGGAGATGAATGTGTGAGCGATGAAGAATGTAAAGACAGCACCGATGAGCACAGGAACACAAAGATGATGAATATTATCCTTATTCTGAAACAAACCAATTGAAAATAACATATAATAAAATAACAATAATTGAAAACGTGTATTTTCAAAAGAGTTTTTTTTTTTTTTCCAATTTTTAAAAATTAATTTGATTGTTTTGTTGATGACACATCATTAAAAAGTCCAGTCATGCACCATGACTTAATGAGCGAATATTCAAAGAAATGTGCGTATTATTGGCTTATGATAATATAGGAAAATTTTGGTTTAGAATTTGCATGGGTGAAAAAAAAAAATTGGCACACAGGGGTAAGGGGTACAAAAGTCAAAATAGTATTTACCCTTCAAGATGCATGTCGTTGGAAAGCTCTTTAAGAGTACAGTAATTGTTTTTATATACACTTTTATCATATTTTCATATAAAAGGGGGGTAAAATGGAAAAAACACGTTTTTATGCTATTTTTGACCCTGAATTGTAAAAATTGGACTCCTGAATGATCTCCAAAAATTCTGGCCAACGAACTCATCCTTTCTTTTGATATTATTGACATTTTAAAATTTGTTTGAAATTTTTAAGTGCATCCTAAGGGGAGATATCGTCTGGAGTGACACATTTATATACATACATATATATACATATATACATACATATATACATATATACATACATATATACATAAAAACATACATACATAAAATAAAGTGTAAAATTTTAGGAATCGATTCAGAATGGTCTAAAACGGATTTCCATGGAAAAAATTTTCAAAAATTCGCATTACAAAAATATTGAAGCCATTATGCAATAGCGTAATTTTCTTTGAAAATTCGCTAAAAGACAGCAATTTAAAACAGTAACCGTACTGAGATCATTTCCAATAGACCATGTTAACGTAGCTGATGTCTGTTTACATGACTGCATTGAGTTGGTATATAAAAACATTTGGATGCAGTTATAACTTCATTAGAAAACAGCTGATTCTGACACTTCATAATTATGATGGCTGTGAAAGAAGGTTATGTTTGTGCGGTAGATGTGTAAGGTTATTCATTGGAGAAACATGCAGAAAACTGCGCATGCCCAAGATCTTAATACAGTAAGGTGTTTATAAGTAACTTCAATGCGATACAGCAATATATTCGATGGCTAAGAAGTGATATCTCGTAGCTACCAAAATGGTGATTTTGAGGTTTTCATTATATTGGCCTTGGGAGGCTTGTCTGCAAGTACATGCGAGATCTCGTTAGTGAAAAAGAATTCCTTCACATAGAAAATGGGCAGTCGAGACATCTCGTATCAGATTCGCAAACTATTTGATATGTGACAGCTTGTAACTACGATAGACAGTAACTCGTATGTGTTTATGGTGTATGTGTTTTGGTGAAGGTTAGTTGTGACACCTCACAACTGAGCTGCTAATTCCTAAGTGAAACCTCGTATGTGTTCACATTATTAAAGAAGTGACATAGTGAGAACTCGTAACTACTTATTTTATGAACTGTTATAATTTTGCAGTTACCAATGTTCAAGAAAGGTTACATGTTATACAAATTTATAAAACACGTAAAAAACATAGTCAGTTAAAGTAAATTTATTTTTTTAAATAGTTTTTTGTCCCTCGAAATAATTCGCGAGGAATCTATGTGCCACACTAATTGGCAGACTATTTTATTTTGGATTTAGTGTACATAGTAGTAAAAAAAAAAATCTTAAATTTATAAAAACAAATTTTTTATTTTATTTTCGAAAAAAAAGTATCAAAGCTTTAGTTGTTTTTTTTTTAAATAAAAAAAAACAACTAAAAGAGAATGTCCAGAAAGGGTCTATTAGTTTTCTTTAAGACAGTTTTCCTACCATTAGAAGGATTTTTCCCTTTTTCGCAGTTTATCACGAAGTGAGGGAACAGGGAGGAAGGGGGGGGGAGGTTTTTGGAAGAGAAAATAAATCTTGGGGACTTGGATGGGTGGGGGGGCACCCCCCCCCCCCCCTGAGGGAGGTTCGAAGGAATAAGCGATTTTTAGACGGTTCATTAGTCCTCGGACAAAGTGCTCTTTTTTGGGAAAGGCCAAAAAAGGGAGAAGTAGGAGTGGGGGGAAGAAAAAGTTCCCTTTGGACCCTTTTTTCTTAAGAGAAAAAAAAAACGCTCGAAATAGTAGTATAAGTGTAGAAAAAGGACAAAAAAAGAAAGAAATTTTTTAGGGATACGCTATTATGAGAAAAAAAAACCCTACCCCCTTCTACTTTCAACTCTTAGGACAAAATACAAACGGGGGGGTGGGGGGGGGGGGTGGTTTTTCTTTTCATTTTCTCCATCATCCCCCTTTTCTTTTCTTAAAAAACTAGAAAGAAGAAAACAGAGAAAAAAATAAGAACTAAAAATAGAAAAAAAACTCAAATAAGGGAAGGAAAAAGAAGAACTTGATCTCGTAATGGACAAAATAGTACATTAATGGATGGTAAACAGTCAAGCAAACAACTAAAATAACACAATGTATATATATATATATATATATATATATATATATATATATATATATATATATATATATATATATATATATATATATATATATATATATATATATATATATATATATATATATATATATATATATATATATATATATATATACTCGAGATAAAAAGAAATAATACAATATATAGAATTAAAGTTGTTGTTATAGAAATGCCAATATAGTAAATAAATGACCAAGTGAAGAAAAGAAAGAGAAAAATCGTAGTTGATGTCGATAGATATTGTTAGGTTTAATGATAACAATGAATATATAAATGTATTTTTACACAATTTGTGAGAGACACCAAGGGATGTGCCACGCAAGCGTGACCCATAGGAACTGTTCCAACATCAGACATTGCGTCATTGAGATGTTGGCTCGGCTTTACGCCATGTCCTGCATCGTTTCGTCGCGTCCGACTCATCAGGGGCCCGACGATACCCACCCAACTCTGGACCTATACTAGATCAAGAAGATCAGATATAGGACTTATCAGAGACGAGCGTGCTCTCTGGCAAAACACATCAGCAATGTAATACCGTGTTTTTGCACACTGCAATAGGCTACACAATTTGTGAGAGACACCAAGGGATGTGCCACGCAAGCGTGACCCATAGGAACTGTTCCAACAAAATGTATTTTTTATTTATGATAATAGAATATTATTGGAAAAAATATAAATATTATGTTTATGAACGTTTTCTTATACTTTATGACGATTTTTACTTACGTTTTTATTAGCTTGCTGTCTTGTTTGTCCAATACAAATCTTTCAATCGATTTTTAACTAACTTCTTTTGACTAAGTAGAAAGCTGAATCTTGCACATATTAAGTATTTCTGATGACAATACAATAATCAGTGACTAGATTTACCAAATTATTACTATTAGTCGATAAATCACTAAATGTCTTAAATATTTAGGCGGTCAAATTCAAAATCAATTGCAAACATACACGACCAGTGACAGCTAAGGAAATCCAAAAGGAAAATTTAATAACGTTGTAAATAAAAAGTTCTTTTTATCTTGTGTTATTAGTTATTACATTTTTAGGACTAGTCCTTATGGGTTAGTAGAAGAGAGGAAGTGTGTTTTTGGTTATTTTGGGGTATATTGACCACCATTTTAAAACCACGTTATATATTTGAGATCAACGTTTGAATATACCTTTAAAAGAATCCCCCGCAAAAAAAATTAACATTTTTGTGATGAGTCCACCATTGCTTGTGGAGTTGTGACATTCATAACATGTTTTATATTTTGGGGCAAAAAAATGTTTAACTTGTACACCGAATTTCAAATCGCTAGCTACAATAGGTCAATGAACAAGGTAATGAACCAAGACAACCGGGCGTATTGGACAAACTACCAAAAGCATAAGGGTTTCTAGAATGACCTCAAAACCCTAATTATAGTTAGTTAGAAGTCTATGACTTTTGATTTAACGACATTTAAAATTAAATTATAGAATTTATTTTATTTTAAATTTTTATTTACTAAATTTTTAATTTTCATTCATAGTTTTATTTGTCTAAAAAAGCAAAAGAGGTTAAAAAAAAAAATGTTTTATAAACACCTACTTCTTTTTTTTAACAACCCAGAAATTATTTAATGAGTTTAAAAACCGCCAAAAAGGAAAAAAAAAAACCCTCTTAAATATCCACTTCTTTAAAAAATAAATCCGGAAAAGCTCAATTTCTTTTAATAATGCTAATTGTTTAGGGTAAAAAAGGAAATCTTAAAAAAAGAGGAAAAAATTAACCCTAAAAAACCCTATAACGATATTTCCGATAAAAAAAGTTAGGTGCTTTTTAATTCCTTCTAATCCCCCTTTTTTAACAAAAAAATGAAAAAATGAAAATGGAAAACGAGAGGAAACGAGAACATTTTTTTGTTCAATGACTAAATTAAGGATGGAAAAAAAAGAATTAAAGGAATAGAAATTAAAAAAAAGAAAAAGCGCCACTTAAACGATGCTTCTAATTTCATGGAAAGGGCGCCCTTCTTTAGAGAAATTTTTGTAATTGAGCTCTCTCTAAAAAAAAGAAAACCACAAATGGGGATTACAAAATTAAGATTTTTCTTAAGCTTTTAATTCCTGCCCTTCAATTTCCCTCTTGAATTTTCTAAGGGAGAGAATTTTTTAATGAGAGCCCTGTATTTTTCAACCACAGACTCCATTTCCTATTTTATTTTTTTTTCCTCCTCCCCCCCTTCGTATATATATATATATATATATATATATATATATATATATATATATATATTGGACTAAGAAGGCCCCTTTTGTACTTTTTTAATTTGTTTAATAATCTTTTCTTTTTAGTGTTTGAGAATGTTTACAATTTTTTGTTTGTTTTATCTTCTGTTTTTGACAGAGCTAATTATAATTGTTGATTTAATTATAATCCCCCCCCCTTTATCTTTAATAAAGTAAGGTGATACGAGAATTTTTGTTTGTAAAAAAAAGTTGTTTAACATTTTTTTTTCTTTTCAGGAATTTTCTTCTTTATGGTTTTGAATTAAAGAATTAAAGAACAGCTTGAGTAGAGCATGTTTGTTGAGCATAATGAACAAGGTTCGTATAATCTTCTATTTAATTAAATCTAATACAATAATCAACTCTTGACTTAATTTAGTATATTAATAATAGATAGGAATCTCTTCTGAAGTCCAATTTTTTTTCTTTTAATAATAACAATTAAATGTAATTAAGTCAAAAGGTATATAAAAAAAAAAAATTATTTATTTATTAATGTTGTCTTGAATTTGTTATGTCCTTTGTGGTGTTTTAATTAGTCTTGTAAGATCTTTTGTTTTTATATTCAGTCAAGTTTTATTTTGTTTTTTAATTGGTTTCGAGTGATAACTGGATTCTGTTAATATTATTTATTTATTTGTACAATTATTTTTACTTTTATTTACCTAAAGGAAAAGTATTGTTTTTACCCCCAATAAAATCTGAAACCTTTGATTTGAACGGAATTATCCGCTTTGGGTGTTCTTATGAATATTTGAGTGGTTTTTAGCTGGATGTCTGACTGTGTGTGTATGTCTGTGTCACGCATAACTCACACAGCTTATAAGCTGGAGAGTAGAAACTTAGTACCAAAAATCAGTTCTTACATGTAGATGTGCTACCCGGAAAATCATAGAATTGTAACAACCCTTATTGCTGAGTTAGCAAAAATTTCAAAAATTCGTACCAAATTGACAAATATTTCGATTGCACGGAAATTTGCACTAATAAGACAAACATATCCATTGAATTTCGTTTTTATATCTGCTTCTATTTTAAAAATATCGACTTTTAATCTTTTAAACATTAACGCAAAAATAATTTCGGAACCCTGAGCTGAAACTAGCACCCATTAGATTAGACCTTTTTATAAGATAAATAATTGCTTTATATTTTATCTTAATTATTGCCACCATTGGACTTGTGAAATGTTTTGAATTATAAGCATGGAATTGTCTCATTTATTTTTATGTTTTTAAGATGAAAATAAAAATTAATCAGAAAAACGCATAAATAGAATAAAAAAGTGTAATACGAAATAAAAGAAAAGTAAAACGTATGCATTGCTTTGTAAGATGTTCTTAGAGGGTAAAAAAAAAAAAAATAAGAGAACGGTGTTCACTTAAGTGTGTAAGAAATTCGCTTTTAAGTGAGAAGTTAGCCTAAGGGCTACAACACTTGTTATACAGCTCTGAAGGCTGTTCAATACACCTTCTTTTCTAACAGCAAGTAACAATGCTTTAGTTGAATTTCACCACTAAGGAAAAACAAGAGTACAAAGAGACGCGGCCCGGGCTATGTAGCCTGGGGGACACCCTCGCAAGGACCAACTGAAATAAGACACAGCCGACATGGGATACCTTCACAGCAATCTGATTGCTACGTGAAGGGGGGGGGGAAGCCTGTTGGATAAAGACGTTTTACTCTCTCAAGATAAGGGTGGAAAATATAAGGCAGGAACAAAAAAAGATATATAGTGTTCAAAAGAAAAATTCATACAAACAATATTACTGTTTTCCAAAGAAAAATGCATACTTAAACGCAATATCTGGAAAATAACAGAATGAAATTATTGCTTGTATAAAACTTTTCTTAAAGCTATCTAATAATTTTAAAAGAGATGTTGTTTTTGTTTAAATATTGCTAAATCTTAGCTTGAAGAACTAAAATTGTGTGCAAAAAAATATCTCAGTAAATAATATGAAAAGACCTATAAATGGTTCTACAAAGATTTTGTACATATTACTCACGTTTTTTTCTATCAATTATTGATGGAGTTGTTGATATTCAAGTAAAAGTTCTTTATTATTGAAGTGAAACTTCTTTAGGCGCGGTAGAGTAAATTGACTTGGATAAAAAGAACTCGTGAAACTAAGTTTGTGATTCGAGACTCGACCAAGTGATAGATTATTTATCAACTACCGGCTTAAGTCAGCAGTTGATTTATTGTAAAAAATCCCCATTTCACTACCCTCTATTTCACGCACTACTTTAAGACATTTATCCCTTACCATCTTCCACTATGAGACTCATCATGATTTAATTGCTTCAATGTTAGAGCCACGCGATGCCTATAGTTTTTAGTATTGTTTAAGAATTTATGATATGTATTCATAATGAATATAAACTGATAAAAGGTGGTTCAATTGATCAGTATATTGTCAAACCATACAAATACAAGGGTACAGAACGGTAAAGACTGTATAGGTCACTGTAAAGTGCTTTAACTCAAAGCACCAACACAGTCACTCCTCAGAACAATGACGATAATTTTGTTAGTCCAGGAGATAGCGTGCAAAAAAGTGTGTGACGAACATCAAGCTAGAATTTAGTGTATATGTAAATCTTTTGGTGCCTTTTAAGAATATGTGGTCGGCTAAGATTAGTTAGTCAAATATTATTCCAAATCAAAGAGGTCACCTATTAAGTGACAAACTACTGATAACTGATGTTCTACTAACTAATTTCATACTCAGGACCATGCAAATCACATTATCCACCAAAAAGGGCGGGACATGGCCGCTCTCCTCTGTTTTAGCGAATTTTCAAAGAAAATTTCGCTATTGCAATGGCTTCAAAATTTTTGTAATGCGAATTTTTGAAAAAATGTTCCATGGAAATCCGTTTTAGACCATTCTGAATCGATTCCTAAAATTTAACACTTTTTTTATGTATGTATGTATATATGTATATATGTATGTATACATGTATGTATATATGTATGTATATATGTATGTATATATGTATGTATACATGTATGTATATATGTATGTATATATGTATGTATATATGTGTCACTCCAGACGATATCTCCCCTTAGGATGCACTTAAAAATTTCAAACAAAATTTTAAAATGTCAATAATATCAAAAGAAAGGATGAGTTCGTTGGCCAGAATTTTGGGAGTTCATTTAGGGGTCAAATTTTTACAATTTAGGGTCAAATATAGCATAAAAAGGTGTTTTTTCCATTTCACCCCCCTTTTATATGAAAATATGATAAAAGTGTAGATAACAACAATTACTGTACTCTTTAAGAGCTTTCCAACGTCATGCATCTTGAAGGGTAAATACGATTTTGACTTTTGTACCTCGTACCCCTGTGAACCAAATTTTTTTTTCACCCATGCAAATTCTAAACCAAAATTTTCCTATATTATCATAAGCCAATAATACGCAGATTTCTTTGAAAATTCACTCATGAAGTCATGGTGCATGACTGGACTTAATGCTTATTGCCAAGCTATGTCCCGCAGACTAATTTAGCCGACCACATATTCTTAAAAGGCACTTAAAGATTAACTTATACACAAAATTCAAGCTTGATGTTAGTCAGACACTTTTTTACACGCTATCTCCTGGATTATTTAGTTGAATCCAGACTGTACCCTTATATTTTTATTGGTTATTGTTTGACAATATACTACTCAATTGAATTAGTAACAATGTGTATTTAGTTTCTTAACTACCTTTTACCAATTTACCTTCATGATGATTTATGATTCATTTTGATGCTGCATTTATTCTTTTGTAAATGGGATGGTGCATGGCGGAAAACAGGGTTGAGTGTAGGAAAAGTAAGCCTTTCTTTTATGATTAATGTTGAAGCAGCATTTCTTGTTTTGTGAATGGGATGCATAGCAGAAAACAAGGTCGTGTGTAGGAAAAGTAAGCCTTTGTTTTATGATTAATTTTGATGCTGCTTTTCTTCTTTTGTAAATGGGCTGCATGGTGGAAAACAGGGTTGTATATAGGAAAAGTAAAATTGGAAGAAACACAGAGGAGAAAACGAATAAGGAAGGAGTGTTTCTAATTCCGGTGACATGGAGGGAAGACTTAGCTCCTGTTGGAGGACACTTGGGTATCCGACCACCCTCTGATCTGTTTGATTCATTGCTTCAAAGGGGGGAGGGAAAGTGTCGTGGATATCGGCTGGTCTGGTCCCTTTCTCCTGCTGGCACTTTGGAACGAGAGGGTGGTCTTGCAAGCCCTCGAAGGGAAGAAAAGCCGGCAAAGGAGACCTAACAAGATTTATTTGCCGCTATGGATACCCCACCTGGGATCTAGAACCGCAGCCAGTTCCTGCCTTGTCCCACCATCTCACAACAACCACCACCTTCCTTCTAAATAATGCATCCGAGACTGGAACTGGAGATACTAAGAACAGAAAAAACCGCCTTCACCAACACACGAACCACGTGGTTAGAAAGAATACAAGAGAAGCACTCTAGTGAGATTATGTGTCCCTTTTCTTTGCGCATGAGATTATACTCCAAAAAGAAGGGGGAAAGGGAAAGAGATAAAATGGCAACTAAAAGAAAAAAACAAAACAAAGTGTTACCCTAAAAAAAGAAACTAAACACGTGTGCATCCCCAAGAAGATGGATCGCAACCTTTAAGGAAAATGGAAATGCAGTTCTGACGACAACTTTACCATGTGAGACAAGTTAAATAATTCATAGCGTATCTCCCAAAAGAATATGCATTTTAGGAGGAAAGATTTTAAATTGTTTGAGTACTTATTACATGATATACAAAGGTAATAGAAAGATTATTTTTAAGTTTAATTCAAAAGGTATTACCAAGTGTTAGTATGTTAAATGTTATATATCAGTCAATGTATTACCTAATGAAGGAAGCATGTTTTCAATCAAGGAATTGTTAGAATGTATAAATTTCCAGTGTCAGCAAGTAACGATAGATACGAGGTTCTTTCTGGTAATTCTAGAAATTATAAGTCTCTAGATTTATTTAGTAACATTAGATTATTTTCTTTCAGGTACTTGCTGGCTTGACTAAGCCAAGCATTTTTGTAAAAAAAAATTGTAAAAAAACTAAGGATTTCTCTTTATGGTCTACTAGGTTCTATATAATCGTTCAAAAATCCACATTCTGAACCAGTTTCACAATACTCTATATTTCAACCACTTTGGGTCATTTACAAGCTATTTACACATTTTATATAATAATTTATTCCTGTTATTTAAATCTCTTCATCACTAACTAATCCAATACATTATTAACACATTAAATTACACAACTAATTAACATTAAATTTTTTGCTATAATCAAAATTTGAGTCTAAGTCTAGACTTAGACTCAATTTCTCTCAAGAATTATCTCTCAAAATATTTAATATGTTGATTGGTTCTGTAATTAAATATGGTAATTATGTATTAAATTAGTGATAATGAGATGTAAATACCTGGGATCTTTTGTAAAAAGTTTTAAAATTTACTAAATACAGCATATTGTGAAAAATTTTTGGAATGTCATATTTTGAACGATTATATAGTACCCAATAGACCAAAAGGAGTAATCCTTAGTATTTTTTCAAACATTAGATGTACCAATACATATTGGACACATTTAATATATATATATATATATATATATATATATATATATATATATATATATATATATATATATATATATATATATTATGTTCTTAACATTTCTTAAGTATAAATTTGTTTTTTTTGTCTCCCTCTTGAGATTTTCATGGGAGCCATTTTGGCATTTTGGCATACATTATATGCCATTTTGGCATACATTTTTGTTTTGGCTTCACACTGAGATGAGAATTTGTGTGAGAAAAGAAAGATTGGAATTTCTCTTGTTGCTTCCCTTGATTCCCCCCCCCCACCCCCACCCCTACCACCCTAGATGTTTTCAATCAAAACTCAGCCGGATATTTTTTTCTTCGTCTTCTTGTTCTTTTGTGTAAGACAATGATGTTTCGAAGAATAAAAAAGGGAACACGAACTTTTTTTTGTTTGCTAAAATAAACTAGAAAGAAGAAAATCTGCATCTGCAAAAGAATTGATTGCAATGTTTGCTATCTTAGATGTATAGTGTATAGTAAATTATGTTCACATCACTTATGCGCCAACTAGTGGTAAAAATAAGAAGTTTTAAAGTTGCTTATTACTTCTTTTAGAGTTTGGAACGTAGGATGTCTGAGTTCGAATCCCACTCCGATTTCAGGGCCCGTATTCCTGCTCCTGTAGCATTCTGAAATAAATGGCTAACAATTTATGTGAATATTATGGTACTTCTTTAGATTTTTCCTCCCCTATGTGGTTTTAGAATATAAATAACTATTAAGACAAAGGGATGTTTAGTCCAATGTACTTTGGGACAAAGGAATATCACACTTCTGTTTTCATAAGGGGAGTAACAGTCTAAAGAAGAACATTCCAAACACCTTCTTTAGATTGTTACTTCCCTCTGTTTTCTTTATATGGGGAGTAGCAATCTAAAGATGTGCCAATATAAATACTATACGTTTTATATGGCGTTCCTTTCTTCCAATGTAAGTCTGCATAGAGGACAAATCAAATGATTGACGAGAACTTCTAGGTGCATTGGTAATAATTAAAAATAAATAAATGTATTAATAATTTAATGATAGAATAAAATATAGTCCAAGAGCTAAAAACATAAACATAGTATTTATTAGTTTTTTTTTTACTATCTATGAAATAAATACTTTGTTCAGCTATAAGAATTGTTCAGAGAACGAACTTCGAAAATAAAATTTTTCTCTCGAGTTAAAAAAAATATAATTTTTATTTTTCTCTCTTTTCTTCTCCCTATATCAAAGTTATAATGGAAAAGGAAAGAAAATCTATTTTCATTTGGGCCTTGTAAAATGTTTTTCATTATTATTATTTTTTTTCGCCCTAAGCTTCTAGGAGAGCTGACTGCACCGGCAATAAACATTGAAAGGTGTGTTAAAGGCTCGTCGAACGTGAGCGGAAATACACGACCCCTCACTCTGAAACCGACTCGGGTTTTATAGCACCGTGTTCCACCGGGGGACACAGCCCTTGTCAAATCTACCCTATATACGACCAACTATAAATTTTTAGTATTCATTATGAAATATATATCTATCTATATAAAATAAATCCGATCCTTTTTTTTATTTTATTTCAAAAATATATAAACACATCTGGATTAAGGAAGAAACTTTGTTTTCTAAGTCGTATTATTTTATTTGTTTTTACAAAATAACAAATATAATTATTAATAAACTGCGGGAGACAGACAGAGAAAAATAGACTCCAGCACCGGGATATAATTTGATTTAAATTAAAATTTAAACTTTCCGTAGTATGAATACTACCAAAAACTTAAAAATTGAAAAAATAACAAATATTAAATAAGCGTTCTATACCAAATTTAATTTTCTTGATAATCTTAAATTAATTTTATTTTAATTTAAAGTTAAGTTTACTACGAATTTAACAAGATTCAAGTCAAACTTGAATACCTTCGATATTTGAGTAGGGGAAAAATAGAACAATTTGTCTACATGTGGATGCCTCATAATAAGGTATTTGCATGAATTATTTCCAAATTTTAGGACTAGCCGAAATAGGGTGGTTAGAGGGGGGATTTTTAGAGGTATATTTCAACTCATAAAACCAATACTCATAAAACCAATAAGGAATGCAATTTTTTAAAAAATAGTTATTTGAAATATTTACGTAAAATTAATTACAAAAGAAATATTTACGCACGAGCCGCAGGTGAGGGCGGAATGGTTTTTCGAGTGCAGCAAAGACACTTTAAGCTCGAGTTGCACATTACATTTTTCCTACAGTTAGTTTTTAATCTGTAAATAAAATATAAAATAATAGAGTGTTCATCAACATGTAAAAGGTTTTACAATATCAACTAAACCAGCTGTTCTGTTTATAGCCAAGTGTTTCCTGATTCATCAAACCTGACCAAGCGCTGTTTATTTTTCATCATAACACTTACTCATCACATTTGATTCTTTTTTTTAGATTGTCTATCTTTACTTTTTTATAATTCAACATTTTATATATAGTGTTTAAATCATGTAGTTAGTTAAAAAAAAAAATCATTAGTTGTCATTGTTATTATTATTATTATAATTTGGATTATTTAATCATTGTTAAGATTTAAGTTCTTTATGTTTGTAAGTTGGAACACTGGGGTGCGGTAAAGTAAAATGAGTGCGGTAAAGTAGTAAGTGCAGGAATCTGCTTTTTTGCGCACTATTATGAGTGCGATAACAACCACATTATCAGTAAACTGTAGAAAAAAACACATGTATTTGTAACCTCGTCAGGGCTTTTATTTGATACCTTACTCGAAAAGTAAAAAAAAAAACGAATATTTGAGTTTACCACAGTTTTGGCGAATTGCGAATGTAGTAATACGAAACCGAGATTCAACAGAATTATCCATTTTGGGTGTTTTAGAGTAGGAATTAGCTAGTAGGTCCATTTGAGTAGGAATTTAGCTGGATGTCTGTATGTCAGTGTGTGTGTCTGTCTATTACGCATAACTCTCACAATTTTTAAGCTAGAAAGTTGAAATTTGGTACAACAATCTGTCCTTACAAACAGCTATACATTTGAGACTTAATTAATCCATTGGCAAAGTCAGCCAAAAAATTCAAAAATTCCTATAAAATCGAAAAATTATAGCTCTTTATGAGAAAAAGGTTTCCACTGAATTTAGTTTTGATATTTGCCACCATTTTGAAAATATCGACTATTGAACTTTGAAACTTAAATGCTAAATAATTTCTGAACTTTTTCGCCGATTGAGCTAAACTTCACACCAATTATACCTCTCTATAAGGTAAATAAGTCCTCTATATTTTATCTTAATATCTTCTTTTGAAAATATCGACTTTTTAATAAATATCTTAGATATTTAATATCTTAGATATTTAGAAAGATATTTTAATAAATATCTTTTTTTTTTAAATTAAATCATTTTGATATTATTCATACTTGAATAATTTAATTTATATTAAATAAACGTTGATTCTTTTTTTTGTTTAAAATAAAAAGGAAAAATTAATTTCAATATAGTGATAAAAAAAGTTTTTTTTTATATAAAAACAAAAACAAGCAATCAAGTTAGCGAATTTATCAATTTAATCACAAAACAAAGAGTTAAAGAGAGTGTGAGAGGAAAGTTTAAACTTGAATTGGTTCATTAATCAAAAAGGGGTTTTCAAAATAGAAACAGCTTAAGAAGAAAAAACAAACAGGAATTTAATCAATTTCCCTTAAATCTAAAATCACGATAATTTGTTAAATTCAAAGTCAAGAGACCGAGAAATTTAATCATGTTTTAAAGAGGATATTTTAATTTAAAGTTTTAAAATTAAGACAGAGAATGAGAGAGAGATTGAAAATTAGCAGTGATTTTAGAAACAGATAAAAGGGGACTTGGAGGAATGCTTGAAGAATGTGACGGTCAAAATTAATTAAGTTCCTTTTTAATACTTGTTAAGTTTCAAAGGATGTAAGTAAAGTTTAACAACCTTTTTGGTTATCCTCAGAAAAGGGGTTTTGAAATACTTCCGAGGAAAGTTCCAAATGCAATATTAACGTTTAATATAAATAGGGGTGAGGAACTTGTTAAAAGGTTTCAATCTCGTATAAACTTAACGTTTTAATTCGATGGTAAAACCAAAAAACAGAGGTTAAGATGTTACTCAGCTGTTTTATAAGATCTTCGACAAAGATCTAACAACAATTTCAATTAGAATACTTATTTCCCGGTCTTTATAAAGTTGTCTTTACTACTTTGAAAAAGTTTAAATTTGAAATTCCCGCGTGAAGTTTTACCGCCTTTAATCTGTGAATTCCCCCAGATTTTTTTTGTTGTTATTATATTGGGAAATAGGAATGTTTATTTATTTATTTCAGTTATATGAGAATTTATGTGGTTTATAACAAACTAATATTATTTATACATACTTATATTTATCATGGTAATGCAGATCAGTGTGTCTAAGAGGTTAAATACTTACTTTTAACCCTTAACCTAATATATAAGTATGTTGTTTAATTCACAGAAAGCTGAGAATTTCAATAGGAAGGATATAACGTATAGGAATAGGAATTATTGAAGCGAGCATAGCGAGCTTCCTACATTCAACGAAATATGCTCCGTGTCTGTGTCTGTGTGTCTGAAACGTAAGCCCGATTTTGATAAAATTTTGTACACGTGTTCATTTTACCAATGCTCAGGACGAGTTCGTTAGACAACGTTGTCTGCCCAAGCGTTCGCGCACAACGCTTGCGTAAACGTGAAAAAAGAAATTTAAAAAATTAAAATTAAAAATTAAAATTGGAATTTTAGGGCGGGGAAAAATTCTAACTTTATTTTTTTCAAATAACATTTTTTATTTTAAATCGAATTATAATTATCATTAACTACTGGAGACATACAGAGAAAAATAAAAATTTGAATAACATTTTATAGTAAATCCAACGGCGACACCGCTATGAATTAATAAAGATCGTTAAAACTATTTAAAGTAGATAAAACAACATTTTTTACTTTTTACCGATATCTCACGTTCTAACGCGACGATTTTAATAAAACTTCAAATACATCGTCTAAAGTTTAATTAAAACAGGCATGTAAAATTTCAACTTGATACAAGCAGATGTTTTTGAGTAGTGAAGTGATATAAATAAATGTATCAGTAGCGTTTAAAAGCTACTGCGGGTGGTTCAGATTCTTATAGGAGTGTAGTTATATAGGTTTACCTAAGAAGGTGAGCTTAGTACCAAGTACCCCTACTCTAGAACATTAAATGGTGTCTGTAAGAACATTAAATGATGCCTGTTAAGAACATTAAATGATGTCTGTAAGAACATTAAATTATGTCTATAAGAACATTAAATGATGTCTGTAAGAACATTAAATGATGCCTGTTAAGAACATTAAATGATGTCTATAAGAACATTAAATGATGTCTATAAGAACATTAAATGATGTCTATAAGAACATTAAATGATGTCTGTAAGAACATTAAATTATGTCTATAAGAACATTAAATGATGTCTAGTACTGCTACTCCTTAAGATAAAGGAAAGAGATTTGTATCTGTAGAACAATCATTACTCAAAGTCCAGTTTGTCGAAATGTAACGAGGAAGGGAATGCTGTGAGCTCAAAGGTCAAATAATCACCCCCCCCTCTAGAGGTCAAATTTTCTCTTCCCCTACGAAGGTCAACGTGAGTTCATCCTTACCCTTCTTTTCACTCAGATGTTCTCACATGTCAGGGAGTGAATGAAAAAAAAAGAGATAAACATCGACCCCTTTAACATTGAAGGACTTTAGCACTGACCATGCTCAACCAATAAACACTTCACCTTATAATATAACATGTAAAATGGTTAAAAAAAAAACAGTCTCTCCTTTGGGATTCGAAACGGGATATTTATTATGAAAATTAAATTGTTTTTTGATAAAAAAAAGTTCATGAAAGAAACCTTCTGTTTTACAGTGTTAAGATATACAGGGTGGTCCAAAAGTCTCCCCCCCCCCCCCTCTTAACTTTTGAACGGTTTGATATAAATAATGAAACTTGGGGGATCTCTACCATGCAAAGGGAAGTTTGTTTTCATGCAATCACCCACTAGGGGCAGCCGCCCTCTTTGCCCCCAGGCCACCCAACTTCAGAATTTCAAATTGGAATGTATATTTTTGATAGCATATTTGGATTCTACTGCGAAAAATAATAAACTTTTACTCATAACTATTTTTTCTATTTCCAATATTTTGCCCCCTACAGGGGGGCAAAGATAGCGAAATAA
This sequence comes from Gerris lacustris, assembly GCA_951217055.1. Lineage (NCBI taxonomy): Eukaryota > Metazoa > Arthropoda > Insecta > Hemiptera > Gerridae > Gerris > Gerris lacustris. Next base: position 25,634,722 of record OX578286.1, read on the forward strand.
CCCTTCCGAAATAGTAAAAAAATAACACTTAGATCGTTATAAAATCTAAACGGTTTGAAATAAAGTAATGGAACTTGGGGGATCTGTACCATGTAAAGGGAAGTGTGAATTTATCCACTCGCGTACTAGGGGCAACCACCATTTTGCCCCCAGACGCTGAAATCTACCATTTTTATACCTTTGCCCTATAGGGGGCAAAATATTGAAGATAGAAAAAAAAGTTTGAAGTAAAATATTTTTATTTTTTACCGTAGAATCTAAATGTGCTATCAAAAATATACATTACAGGTTAAAATTTTGAAGGTAGGTGGTCTGGGGGCAAAATGGGAGGTTTCCCCTACTGCGCGATTGCATGAAAACAAACTTCCCTTTACATGGAAAAGATCCCCTAAGTTGCATTAATTTATCTCTAACCGTTTAGATTTTACAACGTATTATCGGAAGGGTTATTTTGCTATCTTTGCCCCCCTGCGAGGGGCAAAATATTGGAGATAGAAAAAATAGTTTCAACTAAAAGTTTATTATTTTTCACTGTAGAATCCAAATATGCTATCAAAAATATACACTCCAATTTGAAATTTTAAAGTTGTGTGGCCTGGGGGCAAAGTGGGTTGTTGCCCCTAGTGGGTGATTGCATGAAAACAAACTTCCCTTTGCATGGTAGAGATCCCCCAAGTTTCATTAATTTATCTCAAACCGTTTAAAAGTTAAGAGGGGGGGGGGAGACTTTTGGACCACCCTGTACTATAGTTGATGTTCCGGGTATTCGTCGTATGATGAAACTTAAGCCCCGTTTACACGGTGATCGGTGATAGTTGGCAATAGTTGAAGTCACAATAGCAACTATCGCATTATCATCGCCGTGTAGAGTGTAGACTACGAGATAGATTTTATACACTATCTCGTTTGACGAGATAGTTGAGTGTTCTATCACAGCAGTCAGAGTATTCACGCGGCAGATTTAAGAACTACCACTCTAGATACTAGACGCTAATTGGCTTATTGTTTGTTTATAATTTTACAAGCATTCGCCCCGCGCTTTTCGCGGGGTTCATGCTTGCAATCAGTGGCTGGTATTATTACTATTTTATACTTATTACTATCATATTGGTTTACTTAATTATTTGTTTAGCTTAATAACAGAAAATGAAAATGGCTTAAAATAAATTACTTGATAATGGGCCCGCTCACAATATCGCAGGACTTTTTCCAAAATTACTATAAAATGGAGATAATATTAAACTCAGTCTTCCTTAGGAATTTCCTCGCCAACCGGAGGAAACATGTAGCTAGGCCACCTCTAATACTATAACGTAATCCTAAAAACAAACACTATATTACACAAAATACTTTTAAACTATGTAGTAATGGATCGTAAACCATATTCCTTGTATAAGCAATTCCGTGACTCTCTCAAATAGTAGTCCATTGCAATAGCTTCAATTTCTTCGAAAATTCGCTAATTGAGGCCGTGTGTCTGGCCAACGACACGACGAAACCCCTTCGAAGTTATTCGACTACTTTTCGATTTTAAAGTTTGAATGTATACATTTTTTTTTGAGTTGCGTTTGCAGAGGTGTACGCAAACATGTTACGCATGTTGTAGACTTGGTTTCATCGAAAAATATTGAGTGGAACTAAAGTTATTAAAAAATTAATAATAAATAATATTCTAAGAAATTAGGTTGACTAAATCTATTTTCTTAATTAATCCACCAATTCGGTAATTTCTCAAATAAAAATACTATTATTTTATTATCTAAAACTTACAATCTAATTAGAACATTCTCCTAATTGAAATAAACATTATATAAATTAAATAAACTGAAACCTTTATTTAATATAGCTTTAAGAAACTAATTAAAAACATTCCTATAATAATTATAATAATAAACAATTATAAATAGTTAGCATAAAAAAAAAAAAAATGGTAGGTACTTTAAATGTCGTTATATAAAAAAGATGAGGGGATGGATATTTGCAATATAACTATTTAATAATAATAAATATATGTATCTATATATAAGCTTATAAAAATTATTGCTAAAAAGTAACTATAATGTTATTTATGAATTTTTAAATTAGTTTTTTTTTTATAAATAGGTACTAATTTTTCTCTGCAAAAAGGACAAATGAATTTAATTATAAATACCCAATTTAAAGAGCAATAGTGTGAGGTTGAAGCACCCTAATCGGAAATCAAATCAGTCAATAATTGCACACACCGTGAGAGCTCAAAGTCAAAAATGTATAAAATTTACTCTACTTAAGGTAGAAGCGATGGTTGTAACCGTGGGGTTCATGCTAGGAATCAGTGACTGTATCATGGTTTTAACATATTGAATTAAAATGTAGGCTATGTCATGAAATAAATTACATTATATTTTAATAGTTTTTATACTGAAAATGGCTCTGCTTGGCTTGAGAAATAATATTAATATAATATATAATATTAATATTAATATAATATCATAATAAATATAGAACCTATATAAACTAATTTTATTATTTATTAGTACTATAAATTATTTGAAACATAATTAATTAAGGTTGAGATGAAATAATAATTATACATATAAATTAAGCTACATCAAATAAAAAAATACGTGTGGTGTCGCGAGACACCCGGTAGGAACGAAGTTCCTTACATTTTTCATTAAATATAAATTATAAAATCACAGTGCTAAGTACGTATACATTGCTAACTACTTATACATGGCGGAGTTAGAAAAGAGACAAAATTAAAAGTAACGAACTGTTTGTACCTAGCAGAGTTAAGGCAAAATTAAAAGAAAATCATTATTCGTATCATTAAAGCAAGCATCTTACTATAAATATATATTGAATATAAGAAATAAGTTTATAGTTAAAGAGTATGTTTGTTAAAGGATGTTGGATTAAAATAGGATTGTTTTCTACCTACCCGGCCTATTAATTTAAAATATTATAAAATATATCTCTTCCAGTGGCGATCCTAGGGGGGGGCAGAGGGGGCTATAGCCCCCCCTGGGAGAAAATTAGCCCCCCCTGGAAGAAAATTAGCCCCCGAAAGAAAATTAGCCAACCTTTAAAATTTTTTTAAGAAATATATTTTTATTATTATTATTATTATTATTTTTAGCCTCCGAGCCGAAGGCGAGGACAGGCTATGAAATAAATGAGGCAGAAATGTTTTTCTTTCTGCCTTGTTGCTGTTGCATACAATATTTTATCTACGGGCGGCAGAAAACTGCTAAAATACTATCTTTATTAATATAACATAGTTAATTACTATGTATGTGCTCAATGAATACAAGTACGTAAATAATCACTTACTACGCATCAAAACAAAGATATACTGTTTATATTTCGTATCAATCGTAGATAAAATAAATTTTACTGCCTAGGCTGTAAAATGTTTCCTGAGTTTTACCGCCTAGGCAGTAAAATTACATTTCTCTGCCCGAAATCGGTGCAGTAATGCCTCATTTTGCTGCCGTAAGAGATAAAATAAATTATTTTGTAGTTTTAAAAGTTTATATTTTCACGGGCGTCGTAGCGTGGGGACGGGGAGGACACGTCCTCCCCAATGTTTGATATGTGATTAAATTATCTAATTAAAATATCTAAACTGTTTATACTTTTCTACCCATATTTTATCATTAATACGTGATTTATCAATCGTGTGTCATTTTGATAATCCATGTTGCTGTGAACAGTGAACAACTAGTTTAGAATCTGAAGATGGCTATTAAGTAGCCAAAACCTGTTACCAGTTATTACAAATATGTTGTGTGAAGACCTAGTGTTTCCTTCCCCTTCTCCTTTCAAAATGATTACGAATATGCTATTTATTGTATGGGGTAAATTTGCATTATATTCCCCACCTATTCCCTAAAAGTTTGCAACTTTTTGACCCAAACACAGGAAAAGTATACAGAAGTTAAAAATTAAATATGTGCATGAGCAAGTCACACAAAATGTGGTAAACTCAAAAATTTATATTTTTTTAAAGTTTCGAGTAGGTATCAAATTAATGAAAGCTGCTGAGTCGTAAGTTACAAATATATATTTGCTTTTTTAAATTTTGCATTCCTTATTGGGTAAAAAAATCAAAATATACCCAAAAAAATCCCCCCCCCCAACCACTATATAACGGCTGGTCCTAAAATTTCGAAATAATTCATGGTTATACCTTATTGTGGGGCAATGAAAATTCCGGGAGTGCATCCCCAATTTTCATTATTCATTCAATTTTCATAAATTGATCATTTTGTGCACGAAAATGTGAAGTGCGCCCATTTTATTTTTAAATTTTGAGTTCGGTATCAAATGAAAGCTGCTTAGGAGTAGGATACAAATGTATGTATGTATATATTTTTTTTAAATTTTGCATTTCTTATTTTTTAAATAAGTCAAAATATACCCAAAAATATTCCCCTAACCACTATATAACGCCTTGTCCTAAAATTTCGAAATAATTCATGGTTATACCTTATGGTGGGGCGATGAAAATTTCCGAAAAAATATCATTTATCTTGTCGTTATGACCGATAAAATTTTTGCTAGGGCCCTCACTTTCGTCGGGGGCTACAATAGCTCGACCACCTTCCCGAAATTTAATGTCCCATTTTGGACTAAACTTTATATTATGGCCACCCTAAGATAACAAGTGTTTTACAACTATTGAATAAATGACATAGTTTATTATAGATGTGAAGTAATTTTGCATAATTGCTATTACCTGATCTATTTAATCTACCATGATAAGGTGCACACCTTTTATTATTTTACAATTACTATTTTTAAGTTTGTATTAAAATTTCTTCGTTGGTCAGACTCACACGGAAATACACACTGCACGGAACGGAAATATAGAGGCCCGTGGTTCGAGTCCCGGTGCTGGGGTCTATTTTTCTCTGTCTATTTCCCATTGTTAATAATAATTATAATTTGATTCAATTTAAAAATTAAAATTCTTTTAAAAATACTTGTGCATACTTTTGTACCAACGAAAGTAGTTTAATTTATTATGTGAAAAAGAATTAAAATCAAATTTCACCTCAAAGAAGCATAAAGACGTTGTTTTGAGGGGTCATATTTTATAAATTTTCCTTTCAATTAATATTATATTGTTTCTGACAATTTAAACAGTTTTAATTAACCTATACAGTTTTTAAACCAATCCTTTTGTTATCCTCATGTTAAAATTATTATTATTTTTGACATTTAGAAATAGGTGGGGAATATAATTAAAATTATTATTAAGACCAATACTTTCTTCTGTGATGATATGGTAAGTATCATAGGAGACTGTTTCAATAAGCCTCCAACTATACTTACAATAGAACTTCCCAGTCCCAGTTCAATGGCAATTATAACATTCTTGAATGATCTAAATTGTTTAGCCTCACGAAAAAATTGCATATAACATACAAATGAGTTCTTCTTGGTATATTAAAATGTATACTACACCCGCAAAACATGGGGGGCTTTAGCCCCCCCAGAACTTTCAACCCAGGATCGCCACTGATCTCTTCCCTACTCTAAAGCTTCTGCTTGTATCCGGTTGAAATTTTACATGCCTGTTTCAATTGTACTTATTAAAACCGTTATACGTTAGAACGGAAGATATCGTTAAAAAAATTTGTTTTCTTTATTTTGAACGTTTAGGTCCACTTTAATAAATTTAGCCATCTTTATCACTTCATAACAGTGTCGGTTACTAAAAAAAAAATGTTTAAAAAAGTTGTTTGTCTCATTAAATAGATGAAGTTAGAATTTTTTATTGGATTAAGTACGGTGTATTATAATAATATACCTAATATATTGAACTAAGCGTCGCACAGATCAATTTTACTTTTAACAAGACCGTGATTATATTTTCGATATTTACAAAACCAAGTAACATTTTGACATATAACAAAAATAATCAATTCAAGTCAAGGAACAGGCTTCCTTAATAACATTTTTTTCCCGCCTTTTTGAAGCTTAAGTTTAGGCGAGCGTTGCGCGTGAACGCTTGGGCGGATAACGATTTCCAACGAATTCAGCCTGGGCATTGGTAAAATGATCATGTGTACGTATTACAGGACTTTATTGTAATCTAAAACACACAACTAAACTATAACTTATCCTAAATAAACTAAAATATTCATTTAAACAAACTAAAAGATTTATTTAAATAAACTAAAACATTCATTTAAATAAACCAAAACAATGATTTAAATAAACTAAAACATTCATTTAAATAAACTAAAACATCCATTTAAATATACTAAAACATTTACTTAATATCGAATTTAAGAACCTATTAAAACAAAATTCTAATAAAAATAATTTGATAATAAAAAAATTAAATAAATAGTTAACAAAAGAATGAAATTGTACCTTAATAAATATCACATACAGGAAAATATTACGGGATGTCCACCGCACCGCTCGGATGTTGACACGAGACTAAAGTCAATACTGTAGAAGGGGAGGGAGTTTGTTTACATCTATTGTTCCGTGGTTTGTTTATGCGAAAGCTAATCTATTTATTTATCTTTCACCTTGCGAACCAAACTGTATTATTCAATATTTGTTTATATTTTCTTTATACTTGTTTTTAACTATATAATAATAAACATGAGCTTTAAATAATTTCAAGATAAAAAGAACTTTTTTTATACTACGTTTTTAAATTTTCTGTTGAATCGTATGTAATGTTGATAATATAATTGTTATTGTTATATAATATATAATATTAGTGAAAAAAAAAATAGTTCCGAATTTATTTACTTCACATAAATGACAATCACCTAGAGAGCTGATCTTAAACCTATAAAAGGATAAATCTTTGTACAACGGATCTCCCCAACACCAAATCTAAAGCATGCCATCGATATATTTGAAATAATATAATTGATAAATAATATAATCGATATTTCCTGTTTTGCTGTCATTCAATGTTTATCTATCACAAATTTGAGACCTGTCAAAATGAAGATAGCGTAAATATTGGATATGGCAAAACAAATAAAATAACTGGCGGATTTTTTCCGAACTAACTTTCCGCACTGCAAAATTTGCTGAAAACTAATTAAATTCTGCTGAAAGATGGCTAAAAGTATTAAAATAATGCATTGTCATCGTGTTCTGAGCTATGCTAAAAGTTTCAAATGTCTAGCTATTCGGGATGTTAGTTAGAAATCGATTGCCAGATTTGTACCGGACAAACAAACAAACAAACAAACAAGAATGCAAGCTAATAAAAACGTAGTAAAATAAAAAACGTAAACATGACGTTATTTACGGAATTTTAAATTCGTTTTTTCTTTATAAATACTCATTTTTCTCAGCAAAAAAAGACAGATATTTTGAAAAATAAATACTCATTTTAAAGAGCATTAATGTGGGGTTCAAAAACCCGAATCGAAAATTAAATCAGGCAATAATTGCTCACGCCATAAGAGCTTAAAGTACAAAAGTTAACGAAACATGATCAAATTTACTCGATTTAAGGTAGAACCGTTGATCGTATGACAAAAATTCATAAGACCAAAGTTGTAGATCTTTAAAAATCAGTTACCGGTGGTGCTATCCGCATTTCGATACGACTTACCGTTTAGCCGCTATAGCCCTTCGAAGAAAACCTTCAATTTGCGTCCACCATTTTTATTTTTTTAAGAGGGGTAAAAATAATTTGTTTCAACATTTCAGATTTTTTTAGTCGGTTTGGGCCGATTTGGGACCAAACGCAATAAACCGCAAGTCTCTAGGTGGTCTGGAAGTGCCCACACATCTTGATCCCGATCAGCTGGTTAGCCACTTTATATATATAAAAATAAAATAATAATAATAACAATAAGAGATCTAAATGGCGCAGCAAATATGATAGCTTGCTCCACATTTGATATCAGATTTTGGAGTTTTCGACAATATGAATATTCCTTTTGCTGTGTTTTTATGTATTATAATTTAACATTATAAAATATTTAATGCTCAATTTCTATATCCAAGTCATAAATGAAGGATATGGATATAACTTTGAGTACAAGACAATTGTTTTTGCTGCGTATTTACCGTTCAGAAGTCAGATTTTTTTTAAAAAATTTAAACATGTAGATGAATATGAAAAAAAGAAAATGTTTTTGTTTGTGAGGGACAACGAATAGAGGGGGGGGGGGGGGGGACAGCAAACATTATTTATTTGTACTGGATAAATCAGACCTATAAGTAGAACTTACTTGGACGAGGGAAACTTGGCTGCACCTATGATTTCAAAACTTTTTACGCGAACTTGGCTTATTTTTTTGCATAAGTGGTTTTGTTGGGATTAATATTTATTACAGCCAAAGAAAAAAGAAAATTGTATTTTCTTGTTCAAAACTTATTATTTTATAATAATATTTTCTTAATGTAAAAAAATTCCGTTCTTAAAATATTAATTACTTTTAAGGCGCCTGTTCATTTATATTGTCCGAAATGGATATTTAACACTTCAACTGGAAGTTACAGCCTGTATTACTCCAAGATGGGAAGCAATAAACTAAAGTTTTCCCGCTCTTAAAACCGCGGGAAAAAAACACCCTCTTATATTACTCCCCGGGATTTAATGAGCCCTTTTATCTTTACAGCTTTTAATTCTTAAAATTATTGAATATATATATATATATATATATATATATATATATATATATATATATATATATATATATATATATATATATATATATATATATACATATATATATTAAGGGTATAAAATGATTAATTTAAAAAAATTAAAAAGCGTTGCTTTATAATTTTTCTTTTTTAGGGGAGTAATCCGTAAGATGGGAATAGGAGTTTTTTTTTGGACCCTTTTATTCTTCTACAGCCATAAAGAAAGGAGTAATCTTTTCCGCCATCGAAATTTTTTTAAGGAATAGGGGGGGGGGGGTATTCTTGTAATTTCTACCGCCTCCGGGATTTAATTACTTTCTGCTACCAAGATTTTCTTTAAAAAAAAACCCTCTTCCTCCATCTATTACTTACTAAAAAAAGGGCATTACAGTAAAAGAAGAAATAAAAAACAACCCCCTCTCCCCCCTTACAAAACAAAAAATAAAAAGTTTTCTACAAGGCTAAAGAATTTTCTTAAAAAAAGGGGGGGAGGGCAGCCAAATGGCCGTTGAAACAGCCATTGAGGGTTTTTTAAGAAAAAAAAAAGCAAAAACCTCACTCTCTTCCTTTAAAAAACCAAGGAATTAAACAAAAAAAAACCTTTCCCTAAATTTTAAAAGCTGTCTAAGAAAACCGTAATTTTCTTGAAGGAGGAGGTGGGGGGGGGGGGGGGGGGCACCTTAAACCATTTTCTTGGTTTTATTATTCGCCTCCTTTTTCCTTAGGGATTAATTACAAGAAGGAAACTTTTAAGGAAATACCTTTTTTGAGAAAGGTAGTAGATTAAAAAGTTTATTTTTAATGGGTTTGAATAAAAATAATGTTTATATATACGTATATATATATATATATATATATATATATATATATATATATATATATATATATATATATATATATATATATATATATATATATTCAATTAATGTTAGTTATGGGTTTAAATAAAAATAATATTTATATATATATTGTTATGTTGTGTATAAATATATATATATATATATATATATATATATATATATATATATATATATATATATAATGTTCGATTAAAATTAGTCAAAGTATATTATTACCCTCATTTGTTTTCTTTAGTAACTCTATTTTCGTTGAGTATAAATAATTGAAGCGAGCTACCTATATTCAACATAATAGGCATCGTATCTTTCTGTCTGTGTGTAACGTTTACGTGTTCGACGATAACTTGAGTAAACGTTTTGATAGAAATTTGGTATTAGTTTCCTTTAACTAATGATCAGGCTAAGTTCGTTGAACCGAGTTGTCCGTCCAAGAGTTCGCAAATAACGCTCGCGTCAACGATAGGTTTAAATGTAGAATTGGAATTACAGGACGGGAAAAGATTCTATTGTCACATATTCGATGAGAAGAATATATTTTTCGTCAGGAGAGGATGATTTTAGTAAAGAGCCGTGAGGAAACTGGACTATTCCAACCCTGACTCCCTGGCAATCTTCATTAAACTAATATAAAATGAACAGCTTGGTTTTCCTGTGTAATTTGTTTCGCTTCCACTACTGGAAGCATCTTCAGGGGTGTGGTACATCGTGATGTTTACTTGAAGCAACAACAAAACATACTGACGACTGGAGTGAAGGACGGCGTATTTATAGTTTCTTTCTGGAATGTAGAATATACCTGAATCCCCCGGGGGTTCCTGGAGTCAGGTTAATCCTTTGTCGGGAAGACACAATTGGGCAGGTGCTGAAGGTGCTGCCATCGTCGGTGTTCCTTTGTAGAGCGGGTGATGTTATTGTTGTCAGGAAGTGACCGCGGCGCCGATTCTTGCTTTCTGCTTGGCACAGGTGCTAATAAGGCAAGGTTTCCAGGTCAGGGAAAGAGTGAATCTATCTTCTCTGTTGAAGTTCTCAGGTTGTTTCTCGATTTCGATAGCCTCCCTTACCACCCTGTTGTAATACTTGTTGACAAAAGTGAGTACTCACACCTGTACTTTCACCGGGAGACCAAGCTGTTTATTATGAGCCTACCCGTGGAAGCCTACGCACCAAGTAAGTATAAAATGTATCACTTCACTACACAGAAACTTCTGCTTGTAACAAGTTGAAATTTTACATGGTACGTTTCAATATTACATTAGATGATTTAAGTGAGGTTTTATAAATATCGATACGTTAGAACGTAATGTATTGGCGAATACGTGGTTTTTATATTTTTAACGTTATGTCCGCTTTAATAGTTTTAGCGATCTTTAACACTTCATAGTGGCGTCGCTTTTGGTCAAATTTTCCCCGTTTTAAAATTCCAATTGAAATTGTAGGTGGATAACGTTGTCGAACGACCTCATTGGTAAAATAAACATAAGTAACAAATTTCACTTAAATCGGTCAACTTTTACTCAAGTTATCGTCACACGTTTCCACAAGATACACAGACACGGTGCATATTTCGTGAATGCACAGGAAGCTCTCTTCTATAAACTTAAATTCACTTACAATGAAATTTTAAACATAGATATAGTAACGCATACGAACTAATTTTTATTATTACAGAAAATATATTCATACACAGACATTTTAAACATGGAAATACTAAAGCACACGAACTAATTTTTATAATAACATAAAATATATACATGCACAGACATTCTAAACATGTAAATACTAACGCACACGAACTAATTTTTATAATAGCATAAAATATCCACACACAACCATTTTAAACATGAAAATAACTACTACACTAACTAATTTTTGCAATTAATTACAGAAAATTTACGCTTACACAGACATTATTAACGAGGAAAACTAACTAGCTAATGTTAAAATAACAGAATTTACACACTTACAAAGACATATTTTTACGTAGCAACACAAAATAATACTCACAAACACAAATAACGTGTTTTTGAAAGAAAAAAACAAAAAATACCCACACAAGAATAACACATAAAATATACTCACACAAACACACTAGTGTCGCAAATACACAAACAACAACACAGGGGAACTCTTTACTAGAATTTTGTCTTCCCCCACCCCTACCTCCCACTCTTATTCCTTTCCTCCTTTTAATATGTATACGTGGATACGGACTCTGTGTTTTTTTTTAATGTGTCAGTGTGTGTAGATAATAACAGTGCGTTTGTGTCTTCGTATGTGTTTTTTCTTTCTTTAATATCCTTACTCCTAAGTGTATTTGTGTGTGTTTAAGTATATGTGGGGGTTGTGGGATTCGTGTGTGTGTGTTTTTTTTGAACGTGTTTGTATTAAGAGTCTTAGGTATTAAGTTATACATGTATATATAGAAACACAATGTGAGTTTCTATCTTGGTGTGTGTGTTTGTGTCTCTGTGTCATTTCGTTGTCTCCAAGTGTGTCTTCGTATGTGTTTTTTAAGGATATGGGGAAAAGGAGAGGGGAGATGGAAAGAGTGGGGGAAGGATAGCAAAAAAAACTTTTTTTCCCTTATTCCTTTACTCCTTTTTTTACTAACGATTTTTACTTTTCTTTTTTTCAGAGGGAGTTAAGGTAAAATGCGAGTAAAAAGGATGGGAAGCGAAAATTTTTTCTCTCCCCCCCCTTCCTACTCTTTCCCCCCTTATTTCTTTTCCCTTACCCCCCCTTCATCTCCCTTTAAAGGGGGGATTCCTTATATTGTTCCTTATAAGTAATGTCTCCCCTCCTTCCACTAACACACACGAGGGTAAAAAACTCGTTGAAGGAAAGGGGGGGGGGGCTACCCCCTCTTACACATATATAAGTCCCCCTCCTTTTCCTTATTTTCCCCTTTAGCTCATATATGGGCGTGGTTCCCATTCGCATTAAAACCTTTCTACCTCCCCTTAAAGGGGAAAAGGGGTCTAACGTCCCCCTTCCTTTCCCCTCATCATCCTTACTCTTTCCTTAAGGAATAAGAACGGGGGGGGGGGGGGGGTTGTGATGGGGGAAAGGGGGGGGGGAACGGTCCACTAACTCTGCATGCAGGAGACCCCTCCGTAACTAAAAGGAAAAAATTTTCATCTTTTTTTCTCTTATAATATAAGAGAATATTAAAAGAAATATGGAGAAAAATAAATTACCAAAAAAATGAAACGATTTAGTCGCAATTTATTTAAATAGTTGATAAAATTTATAACAAAAAATTTTACTTTTTTTAATTATAACGAAATGAGATTTTACAATTAAATTTAAGATATAATTAATTAAATTGGGTAACATTGATTGCTCTAGTTTAAATAAGTTTATAATGTTATTATAGTATTTTAATAAGCTTAAAATAGTCTAGGTAAACCAAGAAAATGTTTGTAACATTCATATTAGCTAATGCAGCTTTTTCCAAACTGAAAGATTCAATTCATAGTAACTAATGCAGCTTTATCCAAACTGAAAGATTCAATTCATAGTAACTAATGCAGCTTTATCCAAACTGAAAGATTCAATTCATAGTAACTAATGCAGCTTTATCCAAACTGAAAGGATCAATTCATAGTAGCTAACTCAGCTTTATCCAAACTGAAAGAATCAATTCATAGTAGCTAATGCAACTTTATCCAACTAAAAGATTCAATTCATAGTAGCTAATGCAGCTTTATCCAAACTGAAAGATTCAATTCATAGTAGATAACGCCGCTTATTCTAAACTGAAAGATTCAATTCTTAGAAGCTAATGCAGCTTTTTCCTCTTTAGGTGTTAGGACAAACTTTTCCACCAGCTAAGGCACTATTATTTCAGAAAGTTCGTCATCATAGAAAAACCTCCTGGGTAATTCTTTGATCAAAAATTAGGAAATATAATTAAATAAGTGATCTCTCCAGCGACCAGTTTAGTTGTGTGTTTAAGTCAATACCGGAATCAATGCTTCGAAGTCAAGGCTTATCATTCCTGAAGGTGCTCCCAGTAGTAAAAGCGTTTTAAACCCCTCAAAATGAGGAAATCTTGGAGTGTTGTAATCACTCTACCTGCAGTGCCCTTTGTTCCGCGCAGATGATAAGTTGATTGGCTGAAGATCATCATAAACTAAGATCAGTAATTTATTTTTCTATTTGGCCATGAAGCCAAGAAGAATCTTCTCAAACGTTATTCACAATCAACTAAATTGTTGTCACTAATGTAATGTGATTCACACCCTTTTAATTCTCGTATATATATTAATAGATGCCTGAAGAGGTGTAATAATGTACGTTCTCTCTCCACAGCTCAGGACTCAATGATCTCTAGTAGAGAGCTAACCTTTTAGAGTGCTAAAATTTAAAATGATTTATTATAGTACTATGGAATTTATAAATGTTCTTGTATATATCAATTTTATTATTTAATTTCCAGGCTGGTCTTCCAACCGAGTTTCAGATTTTACAAACTTGTTTATAAAATTAAAATGCCATAGATACCTTTGGAATTTGTATGGGCGTATTGCAAGATGTTAATTAAATGACTTTGCTATTAATGCAGAATGTCTTGTTGTTGCTTCAAGTAAACAACACGATACACCTCACCCCTGAAGATGCTTCCAGTAGTGGAAGCGAAACGTCGGAGTTAAAACCCCTTCGTGGCGCGGATTTCACCGGAAAACCAAGCTGCTTATTTGCTATTCATGTCTGAACGTGTATGGGATACTCTATAAGGTGATTAAGACTTTGAAGATAAAATTGGAGTTGGTAACTCAATGATGCTTGTGTCGGTGCTAGACTCATTTTGGTCCACTTTATCTGCCTGATCGTTTTCTTCCAATCCCTTTCTACATAACTAGCTCATGTATGTCAGATCCTTGCAGATTATGGTCAAAACACTTCCTATACCAACTTAAAGGAGCATCAGCTGTGACAGGCTATTTGTGTCATGATTTATTCACTCGATGTCTACCCTCATGAAATGATAAGCCAAGCTTATCTAAGCTGTGAAGGTAAACTTCATGCTCCCTCTTAATATCCCTTTGTTTCAAGTTATTTGAGATTAGTGATCCTACGAATGAGATCCTGTCTTCTTTGAAACGAGTGGTGCTTTGAATGAGATCCTATCTTCTTTGAGACGAGTGATGCTATTAATGAGATCCTATCTTCTTTGAGACGAGTGGTGCTATGAATGAGATCCTTTGTTTGAGGCGAGTGATCCTATGATTGAGGTCGTACCTTGTTTGAGACGAGTGGTGCTGTGAATGCGATCATGCTACGAACTCGGCACTTCGCCTAGGTTTCTGTCAGCAGTAAATTTGCTCAGACTTACAGACGAGTGATTCTATGAATGAGATCTTATCTTCTTTGAGACGAGTGATGCTATGAATGAGATCTTATCTTCTTTGAGACGAATGGTCCTACGACTTAGAGTCAAACTTGTTTGAGACGAGTAATCTAAAAGAGTTTGACACTTCGTTAAGGGGAGGTTTTTTTCAGCAGTACATTTCCTTAGACTTACAAAGTTCTTGAAATGTTCTCATTACTTCTTATCACTACTCATATAAGGATTGTCTTAACTAAGTGGTTGGTTTACTAGGAACTCGCCTAAACTCACACTTCGTTCTCAATTCTGCGTTTCCCTGAAAGGTGAAACACATTTCACACTAGATCATCACATCTAGGATCTTTTGTCAAAAGTAGCCTATCCCTTCGTCCAGTAAATAACTTAATGTAGTGTAGTGATATAGAAACCTCGGACCAGGTGGAAAATTAATGTAGAGAACTGTAATGGGGAAGCCAAGTCCAGCATATTCTAGGAAAGCAGTGTAGACCTTAGGCTTGCAAAGGCTCGAATATCTGTCTAGTGGTGCTTTCCCCCACCAAGAATCTATCAGACTAAGCCCTAGCATAGAGTCAGTCACACGGGGAGTTCGATCTTAGCTCTGGAGGTGTACATATCATACATCAATCTCACACTCAAACATATGCCATTAAAGATATATCCAACACTTAACCAGTTTACATTATTCCGCTCACCACATTCTCGTTACACAACGATCTCCAA
This sequence comes from Gerris lacustris, assembly GCA_951217055.1. Classification (NCBI taxonomy): domain Eukaryota; kingdom Metazoa; phylum Arthropoda; class Insecta; order Hemiptera; family Gerridae; genus Gerris; species Gerris lacustris. The sequence continues at coordinate 25,650,283 of OX578286.1, forward strand.
GCCCTTGATGTTCAGAATTAGATTTTAGAGGCACAGCTGTCGAGAGAATCGTTGAGGCAAACTGTTGTCGCGGCAAAGACCCACCCAGGGTTGGAACGGTTAATCAAGAAGAAAAACCAGATCCAGTGTGGTATATAGCTTCATTACGTTGGAGAGGTTTGAGTCTGTTTTGATTCTTAGTGGGGTCAGACTACTTTAAGCAATATTAAATTTGAAGTCAAATTGAGGATTATAACCTCAAGTTAGCAATTTATGATTATGAAGATGTACTTACCACCGATACTTGCTTGATCTGAGCATCACTGTACCGGCTTCGGCTATTATCCGCCATCATCAGCAGAAGAATATAGATTTCCTAGAATCGAAATGAACTCGTAGAGTCTACATGAGGACTCTTTAATGCGACGTAGCCGAAACCAGTCCAGTGATCCTCAAATCAAGCAAATATCGACGGTAAGTACATCTTCATATCATAATATTAAATTTACGCAGACAGTATAAATTAATATGAATTTGTTGGTTGCTTTCCACAAACCATCCAAATTTATCCAAAATCTGATCAGCGCTATTAAAGATAGACTTAGTTGTTAATAAAAACATGTTAATGTACACTCTGAAGGAAATAATGAACGCAGAAGGTTGAAATGAATAATGGAACAAACAATGGGCATCATCTAAATTCTGACCTACCATCTAAATTTCATTAAAGTTGGAAGAGTACTTTTTAAGATATGATGGTTGCAAAAATGTATGACACAGTGACAGTCACGAAACAAAAAATGTTCTCTGATACCTGAAACGGATTTCTGTTTTGGTATTTTTGATTTTGGAGACATAAAATGTTTTCTTTCTTCAGAACGGTTTCATAGCTTCCGTTACCTTCGGAAAGTCCAAAAGCAATTAAAAGGGGGAAATTTAATAAATTATTATGGATAATAAATGGAGTTTAAAAGCATAATATCAATAAAGCATGGGATAGAACGCGAGGAAGCTATGTGCCACACTATTGGCAGACTATTTTTTCCAATTAATCATGAATGTTCTTAAAATAATGTTCGATATACATACTGGTAATAAGTTTTTAAATTAAAAATAAAAAAATACTATAAAGGTTGATATTTTGATCTAGTAATGTCCACACATGGAAAGAAAACTAACTATGTCCTGGTAAATTTTTTCCTTGCAGGATCCTAAAGTCTTTTAAGGAGAGGGGTTTTTTCTTTTTCTTTTCTTTCTGCTCCTGACGATATTAAAATGTCGAGGAGTTGGGGGGGGGGGGGGGGGGGGGGGGTAGATGGAAGGTGGAAGGGGGAGTTAGATGAGAAAGGAAGGGAGGTGGGGGGTAGAATGCAAAGGAGTGGGATTTAGAGGGGGGAAGGAGACCCCCCCTTGGAAATGCACGGGGAGAGGAAGACGTAGGCGTGGCTTATTTGTCCACGCCCATTATCCCCACCCTTTTCATTACTTAGTCTCCGTCATGTGCTGCAATCTGAACGGCAATTTCTACAACTAAAAATTCTCTTCTCCCCCCCCCCCCTCCACTCCTTCCTCATCTCCCTTAAACAGTCCCCCCTTTTATTCCTAAACCCCCCACCTCGTATTTCTTTACCCCATCCTCAATTCTCTGGCCTAAGTAAACATAATTAAGGGAGAAACCTTGCTTTACCCCACTATTCCTCAAACCCCCACCTCTCTCTTCTTTCGAAATGTTGGTTTTGGTCCAATCTATCCCTTAAAGTTCTTTTTTTTTATTCTTAACTCCCCCCCCCCCCCCGCCGTACCAAAAAAGGTTATGAACGCCTTCTAAAAAAAAGGACCCTTAGAATAAGAAAAAAGAATCATTTGAATATAACCCTAAAAATAAAAAAAATAAAGGAAAAACTAAGAATTTTATTTTATAAATAAAATATATTACTTATATATATTATTTTCTGAGAATTAAATTCAGTATTCTTTTAAAAGATCATTTCATTTTTCTTAATCATATCAGGGGGGATATTTTTAGTGATAAACCTTTGGTCTGACATCGAGTGTTCCGTTCAGGTTATAAACAAAGCTGAATATATAATTAAATATTATACTAACTATTATTATAAATCGAAATGTATAACAATCGATTACAGTCTATATTATATTATAAGAAACACTTAACTATCAATTATTGAAGTTTAGCAAGAGATATTCTATTAATGTATCTAACTATTATGTGTAACAAATATAAATATATGTAACAATCGATTGTATTTTGTACAATATAGAAGAAAAAAAAACAAGTTTAACAATTAATTATGTATTTATAACATTACATAAATATATAATAAATCGATATGTTTAACTATCGAATACAGTCTATCTTATATTATTATCTTAGATTAAGCTATCAATTATTGAAGTTTATAAATATTCTATTGATATATCACACTATTGTGTGTAACAAATGCTGTTGCAGTCTATATCAAGTATTATAGTATAACAAGAAGTGTAATATCGATAGGTTTAACTATCGATTTTAGTCTGCATGGTCTATGACTCACATATATTGTTGCTATAGTATTATCTATCTATTACTAAAGTTTAGCAATAGATATATATCGATATGTTTGACTATCGATTACATTCTGTTTATTATATAACATATTCTTGCTGTATATTAATTTATCAAAGTAGTTTAACTGAATTGAAGTTCAATAATAAATAAACAATCGATAGGTCTAACTATCGATAATGAATCCCGTATAGCATATGGAAATCTTTACAGTATATTATGAAAAACATTGAGTTATAGTTGATTTCATAAAATCAAATTCAGTTACTATTTTATTATTATTATTATTATTATTATTTTTTTTTTTTTTTTTTTAGCTATGGCCTAACTATGGGAAAAATCGTCTTTGAAGTGCCCTAACAATGCGGAAGTCAGCATTGATGTGCCCTAACAATGTGGAAGTCAGCATTGATGTGCCCTAACAATGTGGAAGTCAGCATTGATGTGCCCTAACAATGTGGAAGTCAGCATTGATGTGCCCTAACAATGTGGAAGTCGGCATTGGTGTGCCTTAACAATGTGGAAGTCGGCATTGATCATCCCTAACTATGTGGAAATCAGCATTGATCATCCCTAACAATGTGGAAGTCGGCATTGGTGTGTCCTAACAATGAGGAAGTCATCCTTCGAAACATTTGTATTTACACCATTGTGAAGACGTCTCAAGCGTATTGCTAAAATGGTAATTTTGTTGTGCACTTCTTGTACTTTGAAATGTAAATTTGTAATCAATCTAATTTTTTTGAACGGATGTCCAATGAAAACAAAATGAATTTTTGGTAACAAAAACAGTTTCATCATCCTGAAGAACGGAATATTTTTGAAGTCTCCGAAAAAAATATCAAGAAATCAAAAATCCGGAAACAGAAATTTGCCAACATGTATCACCAGTTGTTTTCTATTAATAACTATATTTATAAATATTTATCCGATGTTGATGGTTCTTTAAAAGTAGCCAACAGTTCATACTAATTTCAACCTTTTGCCCCTCATGTTTATTGAGAAATAATTTATTATCGTATTAGTTAATTACATAAATTTGTTGATATTTCCACGTACATGCATCACAGGCACTTTAGCTGTCGCCTTGTCCAGCTACATATTCTGTCTCCAGAGGTGGATAGAGGTGGTGAAAGGTGGTTGAAGGAGGTTAGAGGTGAGGAAAGGTGGTTACATCCCTGCATACGAGTATTCTGTCTCCAGAGGTGGTTAGAGGCGGGGAAAGGTGGTTAGAGGTGGTGAAAGGTGGTTAAAGGTGGTTAGAGGTGGTTACATTCCTGCATATTCTGTCTATAGAGGTAGTAAAAGGTGGTTAGAGGTGGTTGCATCCCTGCATATTCGGTCTCCAGAGGCGGTTAGAGGTGGTTAGAGGATGTTAGAGGTGGTTAAAGGAGGTTAGAGGTTATTATTATTTTATATTACACGCATCTGTATCCCCAGACGACTTAAAAAAAATTGTTATATATCATATTACAGTTTTATGTATCTGGTATATAAAGTGAAGCTTGAAATGAGCTTAAATATAATTTGTATTGTTGTACCCCAAAGTCATATTTTTGTTATAAGACCATTTTGTTTACCCAGGTTTAAACTATACAATAAATATATAAGATAAAAAGAAAAAAAAAATGTAAATTTACGCAGATGAGGTTAGACAAGTAGCGCTTCCAAGCGGATTTATACTCTAAACCTTTTTTCCCATCATCCTTTCCCCCTCTACTTCCTCATCCCGACACCAAGGGCTCATGTGTGAAGGGACTGTTAGTTTTAGGGATTTTTTTTTCTTTTTTTTTACTGTCTTTTTCCCCACACATACACACACAAAAGGGGGCTTCAAGAAGGAAAAATAATGTTTGCTTTCTATCTTAGAAAAAAGAAGATTGGGGACGGGGGGGCTAAGGGGACAAACATGGGAAGACAAGATACCCCCCCCCCCCTACTTCAAGAGTAACTTGAAGGAAAAACCTTAACTTACCCCCCCTCCCCCTTTGCACTTTCCTTTCGCCCTTAGTAAAAACCTAAAGGGAGGTCTAAGGCTTTTCTCAGTCTCTCTTTAAAAATTACCGCCATGTTTTATGCAAACCTATCGAAAAAGAAGGTAAGAGGGAAAAGGGGGTAAAAACCCAGCCGAAGCAATTTCCTTCTAGCCAAGATGAGGGGGGGGGGGGGGGGGGAGGGGGTAGCCAAAGATCAAAGCCCTTTTTCGGGTTGATGTTAACGCGTTCAATAACCCATCAGGAGTCTTCTTGGAATGAGTTCCAAAGAGTTTTATATATATATATGTATATATATTTTTTTTCTTCTTCTTCTTTATTTTTTAAAAAGGGAAGGGGGGGGAGTTAAAAGTTACAATCGAAAACAAAAAAAAAGAAAGGAAATTGGTAAATGAGGTTAGGAGGTATTTTTAAAACTAATGAAAAAAAAAAAATAATAAAAATAACTGTTGTGGCATTAAAAATATTAATACGAAATCTAATTCAAACAGAATTTAATGAATCGGTATAATTTAAAAGGAATACGCCTCTCCACTATATTAACTTTACTGAACTAACTAAGTAAAAACTGAACTAAGCCCCCTCCCCCCCCCCCCAAAAAAAAACTCTGAAAAAACGCGTAAAAAAGTTATTTCTCAAATAGGTTCCGACAATTTTGATTAAAAAAATTCTAAAATATAGTCCATTTAAATACGATTCTAAAGATATAAGCCGTTTTCCCGGGAAGAAAAGCTAGTTCCTGAGAAAATTGCTTTAAACCTTTAAAGCTTTAGAGAGACCGGGTTCGCTTCCCTGGAGAGATGTTATTTTTATTACATATACATATATTCATAAAATGTTAAGTAATTATTAAATGTACCAGTATACGTAAACGTGTATGAGAAAGTTTGTCTGAGTTGTATAAGACTGGTTTTTCTTTAACGTCCTGGTGAACAAGTCATTAAAACCATTTCTTTTTTCTTTAATGTCCCCGTCAAGGCATCATTACATCCATTTATTCTTATTTTCTAACGTCTTAGTCAACACGTCATTACATCTATTTCTTCTTTCATTAACGTCCTGGTCAACTCGTCATTACATTTCAACTTTCTCTAACGTCCTGGTCAGCACGTCATTACATTCATCTCATTCTTCATTAACGTCCTGGAGATTTCGTCATTTCTTCCATTTCTTATTTCTTTAACGACCTGCGATCAACACGTCATTACATGCATTTCATTTTTTATTAAAATCCTTGTTAACACGTTATTTCTTCTATTTCTTCTTTCTTTAACGTTCTGGTCAACACGTCATTACATCCATTTCTTCTTTCTTTAATGTCCCCGTCAAGACATCATTACATCAATTTATTCTTTTTTTCTAACGTCAGTCAACACGTCATTACATCCATTTCTTCTTTCATTAACTTCCTGGTCAGCATGACATTATAATATGTATTTTTTCTTTCTTTAACCATTACTTTCATTATTTTGTTCTTTAAGATCCAGTTTAACACGTCATTATATGTATTTCCCGGTCAGCACGCCATTAAATCCATTTCTTCTTTCTTTAACGCGACCTGGTCAACACGTCATTACATTAATTTCTTATTTCTTTAACGACCTGGTCAACACGTTATTACATTCCTTCACTTATCTACTTAAGTTTTTTACCAGTGTGAAACTATCTCAACTCTCTGTGATTCAAAAATATCGAATAGCCAGAAATTCCGGTATTAACACCTTGATTTTAGGAAAGATACAAAAACAGTAAATCATAAAATGCCGCACGATTCTCTTAAATAAAATTAATAATAATTAGAGATATAGATAATGTGATTAAGACTTAACTTTATCGAATATGATAAAAAGAATATTTTATAAACGAATGAAATAGTAAAGATATATTTTTTGATCATTTTCGGTTCGAAATGTAGGATGTGAAGGGAAGGGGGGAGGGGGAGGGTTAAGGAGAAATGGACTTATATTCTCATACCCTCCCCTCTCCCCTTTAAGCTTTGTAATGATAAAGAGCAGCCCCCCCCCCTCCCTTCTACACTTCTTCCTTAGCAGAGGAAAATGGGAAGGATTTGGTCGGAGAAGGAGGTCCTTGCTAAGGTCCACAGGATATTAAAGGGCTTGAAGTGGATGGGCTAGCCCTAGAAGAGGAGATGAGTATGGTAAGAAAAGGATATGTATCCTTCCCTATCACAAGATATCCTTTTTCTCCCCAAGATAGAAGGGGGGGGGGGGGGGGGGGGGGGGGGGAGGATGAAGGAGTGGGGGGAAGGAGAGAAAAAAAGGGCGCTAACTATCCATCGAAAAAGGGAGTGAAAGGTTTCCATATCCATCCAACAAGGACTTTTTCTCATCCTTAAAGAACGGAAAGAAAATTTCCAATATATAGGATATAAGGACTACATAGTGGAGTGGGGGAAGGACTCATAGAGGGCTCCGACACGAGTCAGTATTAGTAACACAATACCCGTATAAGTGTGTCCATGTGTGATAAACTCGAGGAAATATCGATTTTCTTTTCTATAATATTGCGTGTCCTTTTTAATAATGCATTCATCCTTTGCCTTTGTTTTGCATTATTTCTACACACACACACACACACATTATATATATATATATATATATATATATATATATATATATATATATATATATGTGTGGTTAGAGCGCCAAACTGGACGCGTTGCCATTTGGTGAAATTCTAGTGTAACTTTCTCTTGTCTAGTTCTACTGCCGTAAAACTTCGATCCTAGATTTGAGAATACATTAAACGCTAAATAATGGCATTATTCTAACGTTTTGCGCAGGGAAAAGTTTGTATCTGGCTTAGCTTAGTTGGTTAGAGCGCCAAACTGGAAATATGGAGGCCTATGTTTCAAATCCCGGAGCCAGTGCATATTTTTCTCTGTTTCTGTCTCCCGCAGTTTAAATTGTTATATATATATATATATATATATATATATATATATATATATATATATATATATATATATATATATATATATATATATATATTCAGCTTATACAGATTACTTTCCGTTTCCAGCTTATACAGGGTGTTTTACTATAAGAAAAAGCTTAGTTCCGGGAAAAAGGTTTCACCTTAGTAAGTTTCCAGCTTATACAGGTCCAAACTTAGGCACTTTTACTGTATATATATTAAACCTCACACACACCAAGTACAATTCCTTTTTTGCTTCCAGGCCTACGCAAAGGTAACGGAAGATAGGTGATCGTTTTGAAGAGCGAAAAATGAATAGGTGTCTGATTTCAAAAATTCCAAGATAGAAATCAGTTTCAGTCATCAAAGAACATTTTTGGCTTCGTGTAGGTCATAATAAGCCCATTGTTGGTCCCATATGAGTTTCAACCTTCTGCGCCTATCTGTTTCTCTTCCACATGCGTACAAACATACATTTATTTACACCTAAAATTCAAAAGTAGGTACTCATCTGATTTTTATGAAATTTTGATGGTTCGTCGAAAGTAACCCGCAGATAAAATCAAATGAGTAGTTTTTAAGGATTTTGGTTCGCAAAAACTGAGCGACAGACCGACTGACAGACAGACACGGAATCAAAAATGATCCCTGATATCTGAAGTGGATTTCTGTCTTGGAATTTTTGAAATCGGAGACATAAAATATTTTCGTTCTTCCAAACGATCACATAGCTTCCGTTACCTTCGGTTAGCTCAGAAGCAAAAACAGGGGAAACAATTTAATAAATCAGAGAATAATGGCTTGTAAAAGCATTAAATCATTAACGTGCTAGGATGCGAGGAAGCTATGTGCCACACCAATTGACAGTCTATTTTTTGACTGTCATTGTATGCACTGATGATGGCCGAGAGGCCGAAAGCTAGTTTTAAGGATTGAACACTTATTTTATAGAAAGGCTTTCGTTTTTATTACTGTTTTCTGAACACATATAAAAAATATATTTATAAAAAAAAGAAAGATATAGAAAGATATTTGTTAAAAAACTTCTGTTTTGGACTTGAGGGAGTTTAAAACAGGTAAATCCATAAATGTAACCAAATCTTAACTTAATTTTGGACTTAAGGGAGTTTGAAACAGGTAAATCCATGAATGTAAACAAAACTTAACGCCACATTAGTGACCTTGCCTCATCAGATCTGGAATCAATGATTGTTTCTTTAGTTGACCTACTTTTGTAAATAATTAAATGCACCTTTAAACGTATATAATAAAAGAAGATATATATATATATATATATATATAAGAAGAGACTCCTATCTGTTATTAATATACTAAATTAAGTCAAGAGTTGATTATTGTATTAGATTTAATTAAAGAGAAGATATTACGAACCTTGTTCATTATGAGAAAACATGCACTACTCAAGCTGTTCTTTAATTCTTTAATTCCAAACCAAAAAGAAGAAAATTCCTGAAAAAAATGTAAAACAACTTTTTATACAAACAAAAATAAAAGATACTTTATTAAATATAAAGGGGGGGGGGGGGATTATAATCAAATCAACAATTATAATTAGCTCTGACACAAACAGAAGAGAAACCAAAAAAAAAAAATGGTAAAGATTCTCAAACATTTAAAAGAAATGATTATTAAACAAATTAAAAAGTACAAAAGGACCCTTCTTAATCCAATACACACACACACACACACATATATATATATATATATATATATATATATATATATATATATATATATATATATATATATATATATATATATATATATATATATATATAAGAATTGTAATAGAAGGTCATGAGTTATTAAAATTACCCTCTAAAACAAAGAAAATGTTTAAATGTTACCTAGAAAGTACATAAAATACGGTAAGGTATTTAGTATTGTAATGTATTATTATGTTCTTAGACTTTGTGTTATTAACATGCAAACCGTAGGGGCTTAGTTATCATAGTTATATGGGGGCTTCGTGGTGAAAAGTTTTTACCTTCATGAAAATAAAACACTTATATGAATATGTGTCACGCTAGAATTTATTATATAGTTTTTCTTTTGTCTTATTTATTATTCTTTTTTAAAAAGGGGATTTTTTTTTTTATGGAATATATCTAATCTCATGTATTATACGTTTGTGTAAATCTTAAAAAAAATTATAAGAAGAAAAGTCTACAGGGAAAATTGTATATTATAAAAAAAAAAATTCAATAGTGATTAAACAAAATAATGTAAAGGGATATATATATATATATATATATATATATATATATATATATATATATATATATATATATATATATATATATATATATATATACATCTATAAGAATTATAGAGTTCGTGTTTAAGGAAACATATATAAAAGTTTTTTTAAAGAGTATTTTAAGTTTTTCTGTGAACAGCACATAAACAATAACTAAGTACAATAAAGTAATGTCTTTAAAAAGTTAGAAGACACTTTCTATATCAAATACTAAGTTTATATTGCACAATGAAGATAGGGAACGATATGCATATATAATAGCATTATTAATATACTAGAGGTTGATCTAGATCTAGGGGACCTTGCCACATACTCGCTTCGCTCAACTCTCAAAAGGCTGTCTAGCGAATTTACTCCTTAGGATGCTATGCGCCCCTATACAGCCCTTTGGGATGGTAATTATATAATCTACTGACTGACTGCCAACAACTAGAGCTACTTATTTACTAAAGATAAGGAAAGACCAAGATGTAGACTATTTGACGGTATTAAGTTCTACGTCTTCAGTTGGAGACCGCGACATGTTTGAAGTGTATTCCGACGTTCGAGGTATCTTCAGGATAACTCCTACCACCATCCGTCTCAAAAAATGGTGATAATAAACTTAATGGTGTCCAGAGGCTTGAAGATCTGTGACAAAAAGTAGTGAGAACAAGAAAAACAACAACTCCGAAAAGCGTTGATGAAAAATGGTTTCCAGAAAAAAGATACAGTCAGGGTCATCCACCGACTGGAAAACTCTGAAGTCCAGGAAAGAGCCATCTCAGACGCCCCACCAGAAAAAAGGCTTATCTTCCTTTTGTCAAAGGTACCACCGATAAGATATATTATCTTGAGTGTATATACATATAAAGCGAATTTCTTGAGGAAGCTTGAGGTACGGACCACCCTCACAACAAGCTACACGTTGAAAAACTTGCTTGGAACGGCGAAGGACCCATTACCTCTTAAAACCAACTGGGTATACGAGATTCCTTGAAGCTGTCGAAAGGCAGATTGGTCTCCACTCGTCTTCAGGAGCAAAAACAAAGACTGGAAGTTAGTAGTAGCGGTACACTCTGAGAAAACAGGCCACCTCATCAGGTTCGAGGACACCAGAGTACTGACAATAGTACCAGGGTCCGGGGTATTTCAAGATAATTTTTCGAGAGGCGATTGAAATTGAGAAGAAGCCGGAAAATTTTAACAGGGAAGACGGGTTGAAGCTCTCCAGAACATGGAAACCCCTAATTGCCATCCTTAACACAGGTAAGGACAAGGATCTACCTACAGCCCAGTGAGCAATCAAGCCCACCAGGCATCTCCTACACTTGCTTTGGCTCATGCAATACATGCCGTATCAAGCAACAGATATTGCCTCAAACCCAGCATTGAAGACATATTACCACTGTTCCTGAACATTCTCACTAGTCCACGTTGTCCCTCGCTAAGAGCAACATGTACAACCCTGAAGATGCCTCTAGCATAGGAAACGAAACGTCGGAATACACTTCGAACAGGACGCGGTCACCACCGGAAGACCTAGAACTTGATGATGACTGCCAACAACTAGACTAAAGCGGCGTTCACATTGGCGAGTGAAAGTCTGTGCTTGTGGACTAGTGGCTAGTAGCTACTGGCCATGTCAGTAGCTAGCCTAGGTTAGTAGATGTTCAGACACAGTGTGGGCTAGTGGTTAGTGCCTGGCTAGTAGCTTCTGTCAAGGCTAGTGGAGACTACAACATATCTAAAGTTTTTAAAAAGGACCAAGATCGACTTAAACTTAAAAAGTGATAAACAGAGACAAGAAGACACTCAAACTCCTTATATAATTCTAAAAACATTTTCACGTTCTGACCACTTCATTTTATTTGTTTTAAGATAAAATATCATTTCAATTTTAAAATTAACTCACAAATTTTCTAAAAAAATCTAAATTCACGTGAATTGTTACTAACATCCGTTATCAAATTATCATTGTTCACACAGGGCGAGTTAAGTAGTTAGTAGTGGAAAGGGGTAGGTTAGTAGGCTAGCAAATAACCCCCCGGGCAATCTACTGGCAAATGCTCTACTCACAAGGTTAGCTGACTAACCAAGAAAGTGCACTAGTACAAGTGTTCAGACGAAGCGTGTTCTGTCATACCAGTATTCGCCATGTACTAACCCGTTTTACACGCCAATGTGAAGCATACTTAACTCACAGCTACTTGTTTAGTGCTACTGAGACGCACATGAATTATCCGAGATTATATCTGACAACTTGACCATAATAACCAAATTCATATACTTGCAAGACACTGACGCTTACAAAAATATATAAATTGTACATTTTAAATACTAGCCTTAACTTAACAGTTTAAATAATATGTATTTAGTTTAAATATTGTTTGTATGTAATTAACCATTGCTCTTAAACAACCCAAAATAAATAAAAATATAAATAAATAAAAACAAGTTTTAGTCCAGGAGATAGCGTGCAAAAAAGTGTCTGACTAACATCAAGCTAGAATTTGGTATACAAGTCAATCTTTTAGCGCCTTTTAAGAATATGTGGTCGGCTAAGTTCGTCTGCGGGACATAGCTTGGCAATAGGCGTTTGAAAAAAACAAACAGGTTGAGAGCGGCCATTTCTCACCAATTATGGTGGACAATGTGATTTTCATGATCCTGAGTACAGAATTAGTTAGTAGACCGAAAATCAAGTTGATGTTAGTTTGTCCGTTGACAGGTGACCACGTTGATTTTTAGTAATATTTGAATAACGAACCTATCAAGTATGAAAATAACATCGACTTGATTTTTAGTCTACTAACTAATTGTGTACTCAGGATCATGAAAATCACATTGTCCACCATAATTGGTGAGAAATGGCCGCTCTCCACCTGTTTGTTTTTTTCAAATGCCTATTGCCAAGCTATGTCCCTCAGACGAACTTAGCCGACCACATATTCTTAAAAGGTGCTAAAAGATTGACTTGTATACAAAATTCTAGCTTGATGTTAGTCAGACACTTATTTGCACGCTATCTCCTGGACTATTTTACTTTTATTTATTTACGAGCTAGATTCATCATTACTGTTTGTATTCTTATAACCAGTTAGAGTAATGAGTACCACTTCAAGTCCTAACCAGGACATTTTCATTTTATTTTCTTGTTATTTTCCCAGACATTTTTTTCTCCCATCTACTCACAGACCACTAATTATATTTACTTATTCTCCCCTCCTGTCTGACAAAGTTAGAAGTGCTTAGTGGTTTCAAGATGTATGAAAATGGCCGACCATGTTAACTCGAGTATCTCGTTAGCTTGCCCCCCACCCCTTGTACTTTAACTGAGTAAGTTTTTTTATTCTGGTGGGGTTGAAAGTGTTGCTAAGGGTGGGTTTGTGTTACATTATATTTTTTTGGGATGTGAGGGGGGGGGGGTCTATCCTTACTAAAAGATGTATGAAATAACAAGAGTAAAATGTTAGCCAAGAAAATAATGCGTATTCAATATAATTAATTATTTCCCCTTCGTACTTTATATTAATAATTAATTTCATATGATCATAACTTTCGAATTTCGTATAGATTGTCAACAGGGGTCAAAAATCGATACGAAATCAACAAATGAGTGTTAGCCTTTTTGAGGTTGCTAATTGTATTAAATAAATAATATACGTTAACCCGGCTTACGTAAATTCGGAGTAACGTAACACCTGAAACTGCTGCTAAAAGTGATAAGGGTCGATTCAGCACTTTCAAACCTCTCTTTTCATGTGATTATCATCAAAATTAGATAAGAAGATGCACTGTGCAGCCTGTTAACCTGAATCTTCAACTTAATTTGTTGTGAAATAACAAAAAAGTTTTTATTTAGTAAGTGTCTAAGTGCATACCTTGACTTACGTAATACTTCGAGGTTCCACCTATTACGTAAGTCTGGGGTATTACTGTATACATAAACTTATATTGTTATCAGAAATCAGGGTGGGTGGAATAGGGCCAAAATTAAATAGACATAACTCAGAATATTTTAGACGTACAATTATATTTTTAATATTTTCTAAAAGGAAAATAAGTGCTATTTCGAGTTTTAATAAACAGGCCAAGTGTGTGCTAGTCATCACACAGCGAGGGTCCGAAGGCCACATCATATAGTGTTTAAGTGTAAAGTGTGTAAACAATGTTTTTTTAAAATGCTAAAAAGCTTACTTTGAACTATTCTAAGGGTCTGATATTCTCAAAACACACTCTGATAAAGTATTTTTTTTCCACTGAACCGGACTACAACCATATAAATACATCGAAAAGACCTTAATTATAAAAAAAACGTATTTTGTCAATAAAAAATAAAATCATATTTTTTTTCGAAATTTCCAAAAAGTGGTATCTTTACTTTTGGTCGAAGAATGTTCAGGAATTTTTTCAGATTTTTTGCACTTCACATAAGCGAGATTGAGGGGGGGGGGGGACGTTTCACACCCACTTCAAACTTGCCTACGCTCACCCTATCAAAGTTATATCCAAAGAATTATATACTTTTGTAATCAGCTCGACGTACCCTTTCATATGATACCCCTCACGGTGTCGAAAAAGAAATAAAAAAATTTTAACCCTTAAGTTTTTTCCCCTAATTTTTTTGAAAAATATTTTTTTTAAGTCGCTATATTTTTAAAATATGTGGGTAGGTACAAGACACATACATGCCAAATTTTAAAGTGATCGGACGAAAGGTGTAGCCGTGAGAGCACGCGACAGGACGGACGGACAGAACCCCGGTGGAACTCTATTTATTCGACAATTACAAACTCTTGCTTTTGCTGATGATGTGGGGTTAATATGCAAGATCAAAAAGGCCACTGCAAGAGGGTTATGAAGAGCTTAAGCAAGCAGCACGGGAAGTAGGCCTAGAGATCAACAAGGATAAGACAGAGTACATGTTGATGTCTCGTAGAGACAACATACCCCCAGCTCAGGTGCAACTTGGCGAAGATAGCGTTAAAAATTCAAATATCTTGGATCAATTCTAATTAGCGATAATAGTATAACCCAGGAGATACAAACTAGATTGGCAGGTAATTTGTCACTCCTGAGGGTAATGAACAGAAGTATTATTAGCCGAGATACTAATGTTCGAGTTCACCTTACCATTATTAGACCAGTTGTTCTCTATGGCTCGAAGACATGGATATTGACCAACAGAGATGAAGAACTGCAACGACGCTGGGAAAGAAAGGTTCTACGACGCATTTATGGACCAGTGTGTAAAGAGGGTCAATGGAGAATGCGTTTCAACAGGGAATTGTATGATATGTATAGTAGACCGGATATTGTTGGTGAAATCCGTAAAGGAAGATTGAGATGGTTGGGCCACGTGGAGAGAATGTCGGAAGGAAGAGCTGCTAAGACGGTCTATAAAGTAAATCCAGGAGGAAGAAGGTTAAGAGGGCGCTTAAGACTTCGGTGGAACGACCAAGTTGAGGGCGACCTCAGACGCCTGGGAGTAAGAAGATAGAGGACTGTGGCCCTAGATAGAGACCTCTGGAAGCAAACTATGTTGCAAGTCCAGGCTCTTCGAGAGCTGTAGCACCAGGGATGTGTACCAAGTCTTGCGATCTAGAGGGCAAATGCACATTCCCAGAACGTGAGATGAGATAAGCCGATAAAATTTCGCGAACGACGTTAATTGTTGCGATGGCAGATTGAATGTCCCCATCTGTTGAAACCAAACGACGGGTTGATGGTTTGCCTTCTTATGCACAACTCAGGTCTCAAGAATTTATTAAGAATTTCGATGTAGCGAGCACTATTGACAGTCAGAGTGGTCTCTTGTTCCTCAAAGAAGAATGGGAGTTGATGGTTGAAACTTATATGAGACCAATAATGGGCAAATTATGACCTATCATCCAAATTTCATTAACATTGGACAAGTAATTTTTAAGATATGATGGTTCGTAAAAATTGAGCAAAAGACCGACAGACAGACAACGTACCAAAATAGACTGTAAATTGGTGTAGCACATAACTTCCTCGCATCCTATCACGTACTTTATTGGTTTTATGCCTTTACAGGCCATTATTGTTTAATTTGTTTGGTTCTCCCATTTTTAATCTGTCAAAAATTGTTTTGATTTTATACATGAATTAAAGTACAAATTTAGCAAAAGTTAAAGAGCACAGACGGTTCTGTGCTCTTTAAAAGCACTCTAAATTAAGCTCTTTAAATAGTATAAAGCTCTTTAAATAATATAAAGCTCTTTAAATAATATAAAGCTCTTTAAATTAATTTGGGGCTATCTGTGGGTTACTTTTGATAAACTATAAAAGTACACAAATTAGATAAGTACTTTTGAAGCCTGAAGCTAAAGGTGTAAATAAATCTATATTTCTGTGCATGTGGAAGAGAAACAATTGAGCGCAGAAGGTTGAAACTTATATGGGATCAGCAATGCGCTAATTATTATGACCTACCATACAAATTTCATTAAAATCGGACGTGTAGTTTTTAAGATATGTTGGTTCACAAAAATTGAGTGACAGTCTGACAGGCCGACAGACAGACAAAGAACCGAAAAGGTTCTCTGGTGTCTGAAACGGATTTCTGTCTTGGAACTTTTAAAATCGGAGACATAAAATATATTTTCGATCTTCAGAACAATCGCATAGCCTCTGTTGTCTTCGTTAAGCTCGAAAGCAAAGAACACTTAAATAAAATCGCGAAAACTAAAATAAAATTGGTCTTATATTAAAAGTAAAATCAATTAAACATAATAATTTATCATTTAGGTACCTATAACTATTGAATATACATATATACCTTCATTATTTATTAATTTCTACTCATGCGATCATTCGACCAATGAAAAGACGCGAGGAATCAATGTGCCACACTAATTGATACACATTTTTTTGATTAGCAAAATAATTTATTTAATTGAAAACAATTTTATAAAGTAAAAAAAGAAACAAAACAAAAATTTATTTGATCTCATTGTACAAGTAAATGGTATTATTTTTCTTACTGATACTACAAATAAAACGTTTTACATCGGAAAATATATCCGGTTTATATATATATATATATATATATATATATATATATATATATATATATATATATATATATATATATATATATATATATATATATATTATATATATATATATATAAAATAAAGAGATAAAAATGTAGAAAAAATAATATAAAAATAAGTAATGGTGGCTGGGTTTGAACTTGAACTTGGGAAGGGATTAGACAAGGATGGAAAAGCCCTGAGCTCTCTCCCCTCTCCTTTTCCTTTCTACAGGAGTATGACGGGGAAAGCCTGACCTTGAGCTTTCCCAACACTTTCCCTTCTAACCTATAAATACGAGGAAAACTTTAAAACAACTATTTCCTTATCTTTTATCTTATCTGATAAAATAAAGAGAAGCGGTAAATTTACATTTTTTATTTTTATATTTTAGATGTTTATTTTATTTAAATTTTAAAGCTTATTGTTTATTGATTACAGTGAAAGGAGTTTTTCTTTTGAGAAATTGGGGATAGAGTTTACTACAGAGTGTAAAATGCTTGGAAAAATTCAATGTTCAAAGTTTTCACCACTTTTCTTGAAAAAATATCTTAAGGTAATTTTAACACTATGAGTTCATTATTATTGCTAGTTAAACAAATTATTGGTTTTTTTGACTGAGATTTTGTGGTACCACTTCATAATTATGATTAGAGAGGTTAATATAAAGTAACACTACAATATTAGATTTGTTCCACCCCCCCCCCCCCCCTATTTGTACCGTCCATTGTATCGTCCCAGGAATCATTCGGAAATCGTTTAGGACAGGTTTTATACGCATGCGCTATCATTGTACTATAATAAAATCATGTCAGGTTGGAACGGGTTTAGGACTATAATTCTTCACTGTATTAAAAACATTTAAGGAAACCTAACAGGTTTGGGAACCTTCTTGTTAACATGTGTGACGATTGGCATAAGTGCGCATGTCATACAAACCGTGTACTTGGTATTGTCAGAGGATCGTTTGGACTGTAAAGTAAACGGTTCGCAAAAGATCCCTGCGAGGGTTGGAACAGTTTGGAGTACGGTAAGAAACACTGTCACAAGTCGGGTTGGAACGGCTTTTAACCAATTGCGCATGTCCGTGACGATCCCAGATTTTGATTAAATTTGAGTACATACAGACGGTGATTTATAATTCCAACGTTCCAATACGTCAATCAGTTATCAATTCATTTATTATTCGTATTTTATATAATATAAATCAAGTCCCAAGTAGCAGAACTTTGTTCCTAGGATATTCAGAGAACCCAGTCACTTGGACCATAGGCACATCCTGTCGAGGGTAGAATTATTGCTTCTGGATGTCTTATGGCTGACCCGATGTCTGCCCTTCTAACGTCCATGGAACTTCCATAGCACATCCAGTAGAGACAGTTTTGGGACATATCCTGGATGCTTAAAATGTAAATTTTTAAAATAATGAAGAGTTGTGTCAATAGACATATGTATTATCAGCTACGGCAGGTAAATAAATAAAACGGTTACAGTATAAATCAAAATTGTTTTTACCTGTTGTGAAGTCTAAGAGTGAATTTTTAGTACTTGAAATTTTATGTTATCCCTGCGAGATTTGAAATCGGTATCTCCAGTATGTCAGTATAACGCTCTATCTACTCGGCTAGGTGTCATTTCTCTAAATTCTTTCTTTAAAGTCATTCTTCTAAAATGAATTCTTAAACTTTACACCATAATTATTAAAACTTTTATAAATAATTTGAATATATTTTAAATTGTTTAATTATAGCTTTCATCATGAAACATCATTCTTTATATAACGTAAAGAAATCTATTTCTAATTAAATCTGTTAACATTTATTAATATAAAGCAAAAAGCTAAATGATAACTTTATTTAACACACAGACAAATATCATAATATCAGATTAAATTTCCACTTAGAATGTACATAATCGTACAAGTTTACCTATCAGTACCTATATATCTAAAAAAAACATAGTCTATCATACAGTACATATACATCCGAAACAATACAACTACCAGATAGATAATGTTGTTACAATGTGTTAGGGAGATCTTATTATTTTCGATTCAGCAGTCCAAGAGTGACCATAACTAACAGGATACCCATAGGACCCTGCAACCGGACTTCCATAGGATACCTTCAGCTGGATACCCAGCTAAGAATATCCTTAGGATACCCTTAACTTAATTTCCATATGATACCCACAACTGGATGTCCATAGGATACCCTTAACTTAATGTCCATAGTATTCCCCCAACTAGATGTCCATAGGATACCCTTAACTGGTTATCTCATTAAGGATATCCATAGGACATCCTTAGGATGACCCAATGAGGCATTCAATACGGGATAACTAACCATAAGGAAACCCATGGACCAATGATTAAGGACAGGATAAAATCTGGACAAAAGGAAATCCCAGGGATGTCTTTGGGATCAGCTATGCTACTTGGGAAGGTTGGCTTATGGATGATCCTATAATTATTTCAACTCTCTGCCCATATTTCTTCAAATTTCTGCCCATATTATTCTTATTGCACACACATGACAACAACCAAATTGTTATTTTAACATTCATTTTGAAATATTTCTTACTTTAATCATGTGACTGCTAACCAGTAATAGGATAGGTGGATGTTATGAGCCACTCTAATTTAACAGTGGTTTTTTGTTAGCTAAAAATAAAATATTTATAATAATAATGCTTTTAAAACGTGTGTTTTAGATGGAGATATCACTGTACTTCCCAGGACAAATGGCTAATATATTGATTAAAGAACAAATTTTTATTTAAAGAACATATCACATGTCTAATATATTGATTAAAGAACAAATTTTTATTTAAAGAACACATTACATGTCTAATATATTGATTAAAGAACAAATTTTTATTTAAAGAACACATCACATGTCTAATATATTGATTAAAGAACAAATTTTTATTTAAAGAACACATAACATGTTTAACATATAAAATTATGTGAGATTTTTTGGCACTACTTTATAATTATGACTAGAGAGGTATTACCCTTATTCCTTTTAATCTTATTAAAAAAATAACAACAATATTGTCACCACAATTTTATATTAATGATCAACGTTTCTCCATGTTATAATAATCTTAAGTGTTAACTTAGTAAGAGTAGACTTTACTAAGTTAACACTGAAGATAATATAAAATATCGAAAAGTGTATGTTAATTATTAATGTAAAATTGTGGTGACAATATTGTTGTGCTACTTTCAAATTAGCTAATATATTAACTGAATATTTTTATTTAAAGGACACATTACATGGCTAATACATTATTTAAATGTCACAAATGGCAAATATATTAATTAATGGACACATTAAGTGGCTTATATTTTAATTAAAGCAGACATTAAATGGCTAATATATTTGTTTCGGTTACCTATTTATTCACAGTTATTTCTGTCAGTGCGTTACATGTAATTGTTATGGCCACCCACTTATTCACAGTTATTTCTGTCAGTGCGTTACATGTAATTGTTATGGCCACCCACTTATTCACAGTTATTTCTGTCAGTGCGTTACATGTAATTGTTACAGCCACCCACTTATTCACAGTTATTTCTGTCAGTGCGTTACATGTAATTGTTATGGCCACCCACTTATTCACAGTTATTTCTGTCAGTGCGTTACATGTAATTGTTACAGCCACCCACTTATTCACAGTTATTTCTGTCAGTGTTACACGAAGATTATGTTTCGGTCAGAGTATTTTTTTCTTTAAGTATTAAGTTAGAAATCAAATATTTAAGATAACGATGTGCTTACCAAGTATATTGTTAACTTCAGTAAGCCCGAAAAGTTTACAGATATTTTAAATAAGTTATCCCTATAGTGTTTGAGTATCTACATCATATGAGACTCAATCACTTCATATTATTTTAAAATGTGACTTAAGTTCTTCCATAATAATCGGCACTGATGATGGCTTTATATAAAAGTCGAAAGATGCTTTGATAAATAAACAAGTATTATTATTATGTGAAGAAAGAATTTTTTTGAATTCATTATCCCTATTGGTTGCTGGCAGTCAGTCAGGAAGTGTACTTCAGTCAGTGTGTCATTATATAGCCCACACTCTAGAAGTTGCATGACCCTAATAAAACAGTGCGTTAAGTTTTAGTGTATCCTTTTATAAGTCTATAGCAGTTTAGCCTTTTTACGGAATATAGACTTTTCTCTAGAGTATTGTCTTTTCACTATTCTTTAGACTACAATCTGTACAACAAAGTATTAATATATCTTTTTGCTACAAAGAATAATATGCCATGTTTCTACAAAGTATTAATATATCTATTTGCTACAAAGAATAATATGCCATATTTCTACAAAGTATTAATATACCTTGTTTCTATAAGAAGTAATATTATGCTGTATTTCTACAAATTATTAATATGCCTTGTTTCTACAAAGTATTAATATGCCGTGTTTCTACAAAGTATTAATAGGCCTTGTTTCTACAAAGTAATTATATTCCGTTTCTACAAAGTATTAATATGCCGTGTTTCTACAAAGTATTAATATGCCTTGTTTCTACAAAGCATTAATATGCCTTGTTTCTACAAAGTAATAATATTCCGTGTTTCTACAAAGTATTAATATGCCTTGTTTCTACAAAGTAATAATATTCCGTGTTTCTACAAAGTATTAATATGCCGTGTTTCTACAAAGTATTGATATGCCTTGTTTCTACAAAGTATTAATATGCCTTGTTTCAACAAAGTATTAATATGCCTTGTTTCTACAAAGTATTAATATGCCTTGTTTCTACAAAGTAATAATATTCTGTGTTTCTGCAAAGTAATAATATGCCAGAGATGAAGTAATAATTTACAGAGTTTAGTATTTTCTCCAGAATTTAATAATTTCGCGTTTCTACAGAGTATAGACTTTTTCGTGGCTAATATCTCGAGAGTATAATATTGTAGTGTTTCTAAAGATTATAGTATTTTCTCTTGAGTATAATCTTTTCGTGTTTTAAGTATTTTCGCTAGAGATTAATCTTTTCGCGTTTCTCCTAAGTATACACTTTTCTCTAGAGTATAATATTTTCATGTTTCTAAAGATAATAATCTTTTCTTTAGTGTATAATATTTACGTGTTTTTAAAGAGTGTATAGACAACATACAGTTGACAACAAGCTAAGTAGATTTCCAAACGGCTATTTAAGATTTTATGTATTTTGATCTATGCTTATGACTAAGACATACCTATTTATACCTAATATAAATAATCATAGAAACAGTGAAGGAAAATCGAGAAGAGTATAAAGTTTGAAATCCAACTAGAAAATAATTAAATTTAATATGACCTTACTGATGTTATCAAATGATCAAAGAAAGCTTTATCAATCATCATTGATCAAATGTTTCTTAATTATCAGTGTTTGATGATATAATATGGGTGATTAGTAATTTTACATAATGAGAAATCAATCAAAATTAGAATTTCAGAATTTTAGTTGAATATTATTGATTAAAAAAAGTTAATCAATTAAAATGTTAATTATTATTTGATAAATTACATTTTTAATCCAAATTTGGTGTTAGTTTATAATGTGTTTGCTGTAGCTGGTTTAGCCGCTCCAGAGGGTCGCATTTAGTCAGAGTGTTTGGGCGTTGGCCTCTGAACCCCCTCTTCTTTAGTTTCCTCTTCTTCCCCCCCTTACAAAGTAGAAAGGGGGGGGGGGGTTGTAGGGAGGTGTTCGATAATTTGAATTGCAAAAGGGGGTAGCTACCCCTTCTTACCCAAGGGAGGAGAGGTTATGAGCACTTTATTGATCCTGAAGAAAACCTTAAGGGGACACCCACACCAAACCAAGGTTAAAGTACAACTGCGCATGTCCTACTACCCCCCTTTTCTCTGGTATAACATCCCCACCCCTTAATAAGACCACGCCTACCCACCCCCCTCTTTTCAAGTGAAATAATTGATGCCTCGGGTCTTCTTTCAAAAAACTGAGGGGGGAGTTCGTCAATCGCGCCCCCCTTTCAAAAAACTAGAACTGAATAAGTAATTAACGCCCAAAATTGACTTTTTTTTCTCTCTCCGTCTTCCTCCATTCCACCCATCTTCTCATTTTCTTCAGGGGGTTCTTTTTACACGGAAAATTAATGTTGTTTAATACTGTATCCAACACATTACTTTTGTTTTCCTTATTCTAACCTTCCTGCAGAAAAGAAACTATAATTCTAAAATATTTTATTGTTGAAACACTCAACAGTCTATAACAAAAATAAAAGAAAATCTTGAAAAGCCAAGTTTTCAATATAGTATATAACGTAAAAAGAAAAAAAAAAAAAAAATCTATATAGGTACCCTAGTTTATTTTTTTATGACTTCAATAGTTTTTACATTCAATAGAATTTTATGAATCAATAGAATCACAATCTATAGCTTGGAGAAAGTAGTTTAAAGTAGATGTGTGACAAAATATCTTCAATAGAAATACAGAATTATGAGTTAGAAATATAGATATTAGAGATATTTAGAGCCAAAGTAAAAAATATTTTTTTGACTTTGAAAACTATATCTTCAAATAAAAGGCGTTATTGATATGATAACCAAATATAGTGAAGAGATAAACCACTTTTACTGATAAAGATTTCTGTATATGTGATTTAAAGATAATCATTTGTTATGATACAGACGAAATTATCATGAAGATAACCACTTTTACTGATAAAGATACTGTATAAGTGTTTTAAAGATAATCATTTGTTATGGTACTAACGAAATATCATGAAGATAACCACTTTTACTGATAAATATACTTTAGCTGTATTTAAAAGATAATCATTAGTTTATGATACTGACAAATTATCATGAAGATTACCACTTTTACTGATAAAGATACTGTATAAGTGTTTTAAAGATAATCATTTGTTATGATACTGACGAAATATCATGAAGATAACCACTTTTACTGATAAAAATATTGCATACGTGATTTAAAGATAATAGTTTGTTATGATACTGACGAAATATCATGATGATATAAACTTTGACTGATAAAGGAACTGGATACGTGATTTAAAGATAATCATTAGTTATGATAGTGACGAAATATCATGAAGATAACCACTTTTACTGATAAAGATACTGCTTATGTGTTTTAAAGATAATCATTTGTTATGATACTGACGAAATATCACGAATATAACACTTTTAGTATTAAAAATATTGCATGTGTGACCATTAAAATAGAAACTCACGAAATATGATGAAGATTTTTACCGATATTCTATAATATGCTTCAATAATTTTGATTCTTACTCAAAACATATGTTAAACATAATATTGAGTACCTAAAGAACACATTTTTCTATTACTATTTTTAACGAGGTAATGACTAATCTAAATACCTTATTATCTATCTAAATTATGCATTATCTTTCAAAACATTTGTGTTATTTAAGATACTAAAGAATGCAATGAATATGTAACTATTGGCATTGATAAAGATACTTATTAAATATAACAAGATAAACACTAGTAATCATTTTTTTAAAAATTCAAAATATTTGTTTATAATAATTATTTGTGTTGTTTAAGATACTCAATATCTACAATAAAGATAGCTATTTTTGTTATTTAAGATACTCAACATCTACAATAATGATAACTATTCGTGTTGTTTATAAAGATACTCAAGATCTACAATAAAGATAACTATTCATGTTGTTTAAGATACTCAAGATCTACAATAAAGATAACTATTTGTGTTGTTTATAAAGATACTCAACATCTACAATAAAGATAACTATTTGTGTTGTTTAAGATACTCAAGATCTACAATAAAGATAACTATTTGTGTTGTTTAAGATACTTAAGATCTACAATAAAGATAATTATTTGTGTTGTTTATAAAGATACTCAACATCTACAATAAAGATAACTATTCGTGTTGTTTAAGATACTTAAAATCTACAATAAAGATAACCATTTGTATTTACAAAGATTATCATAAAATAGATTAAAAATAGTTTTGCCATCTGTTCAAAGACACTCTTAAAATGTATAATATGTGTTAGCCTACCCTACAAAAGTCTCAATGGTTTGTGTGTTTGTCTCCCCAAGACATTGGTGAGATTTAAAATTTACGCTATTTTAAAATTGAGTCTTACCACGTATAAGACTAAATCTTATACACATCACTATAGCACGCAATGAGTTCTACAGTTTTCTTAGCGTATATTTAATATTCCTTTGTCTTAATAGTTAATTAGTCTAAGGAATTTTATCACATTTGTATTCACATAAGTGTGATATTCCTTTGTCCCAAGGTTCATTGGACTAAATATCCCTTTGTCTTAATAGTAATTTAGACTAAGGAACATATTATACTACTCTGTATTACATGTTCCTTTGTCTAAAGAACTCTATAGAAAAAGGGATAGAAGAGGTGCTTAGGTAAAAAAAAGTACCAGAAACTTATACTAAATATAAAAATAGTTATTTATATGCACCTAGGGAGTAAAGTAAGCCATTATTCCCTGAGCGACAAAGTTGGTTCTTGAGGCGAAGCCGAAGGAACCATGGTCCCTAAATCCCGAGGCGAAGCCGAGGGAATAACTCTAATTAGCTCCCGAGGCGCAGCCGAGGGAGATAATTATCGCGAGGGTAATAATGGCACTTTACTCACGAGGTACATACAATATTTTATCTCCAGTAGGAAGAAAATTCACATTTTCGTCCATTGCACAGTTTTTATTTATTATTTTAATAAATATCAATAATTATTAGAGGTCGACCAAGAAGTCATGAACACGGGAGAAACGGAAAGCTTAACTTCGTTTAAAATCGGAACTTCCGAGTAGTGCCGAAGTCAGTACAGTCGGGTGCTAAGACAATAACCATTCCTAGTTTGTATATGACATGCCCAGTTATGTCAAATCTCACGAATAACAACAGGAAGGTTTCCAATCTGTTAGGTTTCCTGTTTTGTTTGTTTTTATACAGCACGAACTATAGTCACAACTGTTCTAAATCCAAAACAAACTCAGAAATAAAGAGGAAGAAAAAAAATAGATTAAGGAAAAAGAATATCGATTTAGATTTAAAGAATATTATTATGAATAATCAATAAATAATAATATAAAGATATTATCGTATATTATTAGTGATTTTCTTATCAGATACAGTGTTGCCTGTTGCAAAAAATATAGAAGTTATCAAAAATAAAAAATTAAATTATTAATAACAGAAGAACAACACTGTGTTTTTTGACCGTGGTCTATTATATCAAAAACTGACTGTACATGACAACACTAGCGCACTCCTCTCATTTCCATGACTTCTTGGTCGACCTCTAGCACTTTTAATAGCAGACATAAGAGATTCAATATTAAAAACAAATAAGAATTGGAATTAAACTCAAATAGAAGGTTATTTAGATGCAGGTTATAAACAAAGATAAACATGGTCAAAAAAGCGCAGTGCCGCCAACCAGATTTCAACAACTTTATTACATTAGCCATTCGTTTTCTACTATATATAAAATAATTAAGTTGAAATCTTTACTTTTTCGCCCTACTTTTACTTTTTCTCCCTACTTTTTGAGATAGGGATGAAAAGACCTGTTTTAATCCCTCTAAAGTAATTCAAAATCATAACTTTTTTTCCCTACTGGAGGTAAAATTAATAATTTGCTTTTTTTTGTTTTAGATACTCAGAAATTATCAATTTTGAGAAAACAACCATTAGTGCTGTTAAAAAAAATATAAGAAATAAAAGTTATTCTTATATCATTTATTTTATATGTTTTAAACTAGTATGAAATTATAACCCATAAATTTATAAAAGGAATTATAATAAAGATAACGATTTTTATCTGCTTTAAACGTAATTGGAACCAACCAATTAACAATATAATATATTAATCAAAGCTTAATACCAAGAAAAAAAATAAATAAATAAATAAAGTCCAACATTCAGAAAAATAATTAATAAATATTATTAATAAAAGGATAGATCGGTACTGTTTGTGCTTCCTCTAATTTGGTGTTGTTTCTTTTATCGTAACAGCTGTCAATATCCCTGTGTATTATTATACAATTTCAATTATAAAAATAACAACTATTATATTTAAATAATAACTGGATTGCATTATTCTTACAATATAATAATTAGAGAAAATTTCAGATGTAGATACTTTAAAAAAAACCTTAAAATGTATATTATATTTTCATAGATGTATTTTTATTTTGAATATTAGTTAGTCTTCTTCTTCTGTTATCTAGATAGTGACGTAATTGCTTACGTTAACAGCGTTGTTGTTTTTAGATTATAAAGCTACTGACGTTGCCGGGCAACTTAAGTGCTTTCTTCCTTATCCAGGAGTTAGTAAGCTTTTCCCTGAGTTAAAATAAAATATCTCTGAGATGAAGTTGAACCTTCTCTGCTTTAAAAATAATACTCTCCGGATTAAATTTAAATCTAAATTCTATAAAGTTAATTCTCTAGGTAAAAATTATTCCTCACTGCTTTAAAGTTGATTCTCTCTAAGTTAAAATTTATCCTAACTGCTTTAAAGTTAATTCTTTAGGTTAAAATTTATCCTCACTGCTTTAAAGTTAATTCTCTCTAGGTTAAAAATGAAACCTCACTTCTTTAAAGTTAATTCTCACTAGGTTAAAAATGAAACCTCACTTCTTTAAAGTTAATTCCCTCTAGGTTAAAATGTGTCCTCACTGCTTTAAAGTTAAATCTCTCTAGGTTAAAATTTATCCTCACTGCTTTAAAGTTAATTCTCTCTAGGTTAAAATTTATCCTCACTGCTATAAAGTTAATTCTCTCTAGTTTAAAATTGATCCTCACTGCTTTAAAGTTAATTCTTTCTAGGTTAAATTTAAATCTCACTGCTTTAAAGTTAATTCTCTCTAGGTTAAAAATGAAACCACACTGCTTCAAAGTTAATTCTCACTCAGTCAGCTCAACCTACTCTTTCATATTATGATACCCCACACGGCTTCCAAAAGAAAAAAAAAAAAATTTTTTAACCCTTCAGTTTTTTCCCCCTAATTTGTTTGAAAAATAATTTTTTTAAGTCGTTATATTTTTAAAATGTCAGGGTAGGTACTATACACAATACACATATATGCCAAATTTCAAAGTGAGGTATCACCGTGAGAGCAAGTGACAGACGGACGGACGGACAGACACACGCAGGAAAATATAAGGGTCCTTGCTTTTGATGAAATGAAACGTCACTTATATTTGAAAAACACGATGGTTTTAAATTATCTTTCAAGTTTTAATTGAAATAGTTTACCTCAAATATAAATCTCTTTGGGTTAAAATAGTACATAATCTGATTTAAAAATAAAACATTTCTGTATTAAAATCCAAACTCTATAGAGTTGAATTTTTTTTAAAAAAATCTTTCAGGTTTAAATTTGAATGTTTTAAATTTTTTTACATTTTAAATCTCTCCCTATAAAATTCAAATTTATCTGGATTCAATATAAATAAAGAAAAACTAGTGTGGGTTTAAATAAAATCTTTCTTTTATTGGTATATCATATTAAATTGGTATGGTTTAGTATAGAATCAAACCTTTATATAGAATAGAATGTAATCTATATACATAGAATGTCTAAGAGATCAGTGTCTATGTATATTTAATCAATGCTTCCTCTCAGTGTAAAACATATCTCTCCTATCTAGGAATTGAACATGATGTCTTGTGTTTACCTGTTACCCTCTGTTACACTTGTACCAATTATTTTATTAACTTTGTTTTTTATTTATATATATATATATATATATATATATATATATATATATATATATATATATATATATATATATATATATATATATATATATATATATATATATATTGTAGACGTTTTTAAAAACAATTGTCATAAGACAAAGAAAGAAATATAAATAATTAATTGATCACTTATAATTACCTTTGTTATTATACATATATTACTATTATTTTTTTTGTAAGAAAGAATACAAAAAAAAAAAAAACACCCAATAAAACACTCTGTGATCTACAGGCCAATTATTTTCACGCAAGATTCGACGGAAATTAACAAAAAAAAATAAGAAAATTAATTATTAAAAATATTGCGTTTAATTTTTTGTTGCTCTCCTTTTTATACGTTTTCTTCGTACCTCCATTCCCTTTCTCTGACATAATTATATGCCTTATTATAATACTACTTTATTATGCCAATTATATCACAAGATAATTGATGTTCAATTATTCTCTTGTATTTTTATATAATGTGGTGTAATTATTACGCTATAATAATTTTTCCCCTTTTTTAAAAAAGAAGAAAAGTACAAAAAAAAAAAGAAAAAAATAATAATTGAATAACACAAAACGTAATAATGTTATATAAAAGGCTAATTAGAGGGATTTAGTTTTGGACATTCTATTGCTTTTCATAAGTTTTTAAATAAGTCCCCAAAAACGCTGTAAAACAGAATGACAAGGGAGAAAAGTCAAGTTGTTAAATATTTTAATTATTAACAAGAAACGCTGTTTTTCTGAAAAATTATAACGTTTCTCATCTATTTTTTTTTTTTTTTTTTTTTTTTTTTTTTTTTTAACAATTATTCGTTGAAATGTAGGGAAAGATAAAAACAAAATAATTAGGGATTTTTCACTGTAAATTATATGATTTTCTTTTTTTTTAAAAAAAAAACATTCTTTATTTAATTCTGACTTTAAAAAAAAAAGAAAAAAAAGTGTTAATTATTAAACAAATAAAAAAAACTGATGATATTTTTCTGTTGATTTGTTTTTGCTTTTTTTAAAGCAACAGATGTCTTGATTAATTTTTATATATAGTCATTTTAAAAAAAAAATAATAAAAATAATATCTTTATTATCTTGTGTTTTGTTTTACGTGTTGGGTAAAACACATTTATTAGATCGTTACAAGATGAAAATATTATTTTATCTAAGATTGATACGAAATATAAATATTATATCTGTGTTTAGATGCATAGAAAGTGATTCTTTTCGTAGCTGTATTCATTGCGCATGCGCGTTCATAATGAGGTGAAGAATTCTTCTTTTTTTCCACCCTAGGTCGGAAAAAAGAGGAATTCTTCACATTAATGCACGATTAGCGAGTTTGTTTACATTCTAATTTGCTGTTCGTTTAATTAAAGTAACTGTATAATATCGAGTATTTAGAGAAAAACAATGAGTGATTTAAGTGATTATGAAGAAAATAAGGAGAATTATACGCCTTCCGAAATAATTAATTCGGTACAAAATACAACTAATGAATTAATGTCATCTTTATTAAAAGAGAAATACGAACTTACATACAGGAAGTTTATTAAAAAAAACTTTTCTGTATTTATTATTAAAAATCCAACAATCATAGATAAAGTACGGTACCCAACTCATGGGAAAACTGCATTTTGCTTTGCTCGTGTGGTTTTACTACCCTCGCTACCGCTCGGGTGCAAACGTAATGTACTACATCCGAAATAAACATTCATTTTGTGGAGAGTCTTTCAGTTTTTTATTATTCTATTAATAACTTACTAGTTCTTTGTAAATACATAATCTTCGAAAGTTTTAGTTTTCTAGAAAGCTTCCGATTACCTACCTAGGTAATCTGAAACATTGTTAAAAACTGATAACAGAATAAGTGCTTCACGAAAAAGTAAAGTTAAATATATGCGTGTAAAACCAGAGCATATTCAGAGAATTTGATTCAAGATTAAAGCAATTTAATAGTGAGATTAATTAATAAATTTTTTTGTGAACAAGCGAAATAATTATTGGTTTTTATGTCATAATTTTATCCGATTTAAATGATTACTAGCTTCATTTGATACTTTTTTAGATTTTTACTCCCCTATGATTTTAGAATATAAATGAATTTGACTAAATAACTATTAAGACAAAGGGATGTTTAGTCCAATGTACTTTGGGACAAAGGAATATCACACTTCGGTTTTTATAAGGGGAGTAACAGTCTAAAGAACACCATTCCGTACATCTTCATTAGTTTGTTACTCCTCTCTGTTTTTTTGGAACGAATTTCCTTATGGCACGTTCTGGAGCCCGGGAGTGAATCCGAAAAAAAACGACCAAAATAACCGTCACAAAATCACCGTCACGCAAAATCCGTCACGAAATCTACAGATGACGATAATTTGAGTAAAAGCTCACCGAGTTAGATGAAATTTGGTACACATGTTCATTTTACCAATGCCCAGGCTGAGTTCGTCGGAAAACGTTATCCGCCCAAGCGTTCACACGCAACGCTCGCGTAAACGTAAGCTTTAAAAGACGGGAAAAAGTGTTATTAAGGAAGCCTGTTACTTGACTTGTTTTGATTATTTTTGTTATATATGTCAAAAATGTCACTTTGTTTTGTAAATAAATAATATATAATCATGTAAAATTTCACCCTGATACAAGCAGAAGCTGTAGAGTAGGGAAGAGATATATTTTATAATATTTTAAATTAATTGGCCGGGTAGGTAGAAAACAGTCCTATTTCAATCCAAACTCCTTTAACAAACATACTCTTTCACTATAAACTCATCATGATCAACTTTTTGCTTATATTTAATATAATATTTATAGTAAGACGCTTGCTTTAATTATACAAATAATGATTTTATTTTAATTTTGCCTTAACTCTGCCAGGTACAAACATTTCGTTACTTTTAATTTTGTCTCTTTTCTAACTCCGCCATGTATAAGTAGTTAGCAATGTATACGTACTTAGCAGTGTGATTTTAAAATTTATATTTAATAAAAAATATAAGGAACTTCGTTCCTACCGGGTGTCCCACGACACCACACGTATTTTTTTTATAAGGGGAGTAACAATCTAATGAAGTGCCCATTATTTCATATAAATCCTTGACGAAACATTATTTTTAACCCAGTATTGGAAGTGATTTTGTTTTTATGGTTATTCAGCTGTCGTTTCTTTCTCTCTATTGCAATTTTATTTGAAAGAATTCAACAAGTTGTTGTGTTTATCTTAACTGATTTTAATTTTTTTTTAAATCTAAGGTATATTGAATGTACAATTAAATTTTAAAAACCAGTTAAAACCAGTTTGAAATTTGAGTGGATTTGAATAAAATATTTCTAATTCAAATTTACATTGAATATTTACGTTAGATTCAGTTTCAATATACTTTGAAAATTAAATCTCACATCCAATTACATTAATAATTGGCGCAGAATTGGGTAAGAAAAAGTTATAAACATAATTGGTATACCCATTATAGAGATGGGAAGATTTCAAATGAACAGGAAAACACCGAAGAACGAATGCCTAAAAAGAACGAATGGTGAACGGGACTAATAAAAATAAATCCGATTCATTTTAGTAACTGGTTCAGTCGTGACCTGTTCACAAAAACGAACGACATTGCCCATCTCAAGTACCCATTTAGAAAATGTCAATGTGGAAAAACCCGTTCAATATGTTGTAATGTAAATGAAGTTGCAGTTCGTAGTTCAAAGCTTTCACTTTCATTTGCGAATATAAATGTTTTGCTACCCCTCCTACCCCTTCTGAAAGTTATGCGTCGAACTAAAAAAAAAAAAAAAGTGTTTGACAAGTGCTGCATTCTAGACGGTTTGAAAGCGAACTAAAACACAAGGGAATAATATTCCCTCCAACCCCTCCCTAGAACTGTATATAAAAAAAACTCACAGCTGGTTGACTCCGACCCCTTCATTCAAAACTGGCTCCAGTCTTAAAATAATTCCACCTTACGAAAATACCTCAACATGATTTACCGTCTAGAGTCTCCCTTTTTTTTAAAAATGTGACACATTTCTTTTTAGATTTAGTTTCGAATTTAAAACAATATCAAGACGCTCTTTAATACCTACTAGTTTTTAGTCGAATCAGAAAATTATCTCTTACTATTATCTAGTTTATTAATTATAATCTAGTTTATCATCAGTTATATAGTTTAGTTAAGTATTAGTTATATAATCTATAGTTTATCATATGTTATATAATCTAGTTTATCATTAGTTATATAATCTAGTTTATCATCAGTTATATAATCTGGTTTATCATAAGTTATATAATCTAGTTTATAATCAGTTATATAAAATCTAGTTTATCATTAGTTATATAATCTAGTTTATCATTAGTTATATAATCTAGTTTATCATCAGTTATATTATCTAGTTTTATTATGTTATATAATCTAATTTATCATCAGTTTTATAATCTAGTTTATCATCAGTTTTAATATAATCTAGTTTATTATCAGATATATAGTTTAGATTATCACCACTGATACAGTTTAGTTAATCATCAGTTATATAAACTAGTTAATAATCAGTTATATAATCTAGTTTATGATAAGTTATATAATCTAGTTTATAATCAGTTATATAATCTAGTTTATTATCAGTTATATTATCTAGTTTTATTATCAGTTATATTATCTAGTTTTATTATCAGTTATATAATCTAGTTTATCATCAGTCTTAATATAATCTAGTTTATTATCAGATATATAGTTTAGATTATCACCACTGATACAGTTTAGTTAATCATCAGTTATATAAACTAGTTTATAATCAGTTGTATATAATCTAGTTTATCATCAGTTATATAATCTAGTTTAACATCAGTTGTATGATTAACTACAAGATTTGGGAGCTAGCGTAGCCGTGTGGGTTAAACCACGTCTGCTCGGCCATCACTGAATCTCGAGTGGAACGAGACGGGGTTCGATTCCTCGCCGTGACACTCTGATTTATATGGCTCACTATTGATCACATCATACTCGCTTTGGCGGTACTATGTACAGAGGTATGATGTGTGAAGTGGCTGGAACTCTCTACCGCGGGGCGTAAAAAGGGCCTAAGTGATGGCCTAATTGCAAGGTTCGAACAAGTGGTTCGTCCTACCCATCCTAGTAGAAAGTACTAGACTACTA
The DNA here is from genome assembly GCA_951217055.1 of Gerris lacustris. Taxonomy (NCBI): domain Eukaryota; kingdom Metazoa; phylum Arthropoda; class Insecta; order Hemiptera; family Gerridae; genus Gerris; species Gerris lacustris. The sequence goes on from OX578286.1 coordinate 25,684,011, forward strand.
CTACTACTACTACTAACTACAAGATGGTGGAAGCAAGTCTGTACTTAGAATTGAATATTATAGTTCTTGATGATAGAGTTATTGATTATTTTTTATTTTAACCATATGTACAATATGATCCTTTACGAAAGCAAATATACATATGAAACTTATATAAGTCCATAATCATTTCCACTTCAAAATTTCGTACAAGAAAGTGGAAGTAAGCACTTGTCTTAGAATGGAACTTAAAACTTCGATAAAAAAGTACCTTGAGCATATCAGACACATTGATCTTTCTTTCTATTAAGTCCTATAAACGTTCGGAGAATTACGTACCAAATTAGAAGATAATACCCTGATGATTAAGATCATCATATAAAGACAGCTGTATATACTATGACTTTGTGTAACTCATTGAATATCACTAATAAAAGATCATAATTAATCAGTTTATTCTAAAAAAACAAAATCAAAATAACATTAGTTAATGCTTAATACAGATCAGTTTCAAACTACTTAGTCATCGGTTTACTGACTGACAATGACTTATAATTCTAATTCTATTATCATCATGATTGAATTAAAATCATCAGTATCAGTGACATAACTGATGGCGTACCTACTATTAATCCGGCTCAAAGGACCAAAGTTACTTCTTAATTTCATATAATATTATAACACTATACTATCGCAATGTTTACTGTATTGCATTGTATGCTGTATGAATTCATTGCATTGTATACTAAATTGCAATGTATACTGCATTAATGCATTCTATACTATATTCATGTATTGTATTCTATATATTAATTCATAATGAAAGTACAAATTAAACGTAAATATGTTAGAGTTTCAATTAAAATTACTTAAATAATGTTAAAATAAAATAGATATATATATATATATATATATATATATATATATATATATATATATATATATATATATATATATATATATAAGAATAAATATAAATAATGAATAAAAGTTCATAAAAATAACTTAATTTCATCGAAATATATTTTAAAAAATATATATTTATTTCAATATATATTCAGTCAAAGGATTTTTCTTTTTTAAAAAGAATAAAAAAGTAAATAAATTATCAAGAACCCCTTCTATTCCTAACATCCCCCTTTTCTTAAGAAAGTTCTCAACTCTACTTTAAGAATATAGGGGGGGGGGGGACATTCATTAAAAAAACCCATTACTTCAAGAATACGGTTGTGGAACGAGGAAAAATCTAAGATGGCGGAAGATGGTAAAAAAAGGAGTTCGGGGGGAACCTTCATTTGAGTTTTTTTTACTCAATTTAAAAAGGGGGGGGGGGGTGGAAAGAGAAAAAACAGCTTATTAAAGTTGAAGGAACGAAAAAAAAAAAAAAAAATGGAGGACATTTTTACAAAAAAAAGTTTTTATAATCAAGGATAAATTAGAACCCGAAAACGTTGAAACTTTTCTTCTTTTTTTTTATTATTAATTTTTTAAAAATGGAGGAAAAAAAAATTTCCTTCTTAGAATTTAAGAAAGGGATGTTAAAAAAAGAGGATGAAGGGGGTTGAAATGAAAGTAATGAAAAAAAATGGAGAAAAAATTAAATAATTTTTTTTTTTTTACTCTTTCTCATTTTCTCTTCTTACCGGGGGTTTTTCGATAATTAAAGGAGAGCTGGGATTGGTTGGAAAGGAGAAGACATGCTCACTAACTAATTAACACTATCGACCAATGAGAAGAGAGGATGAAGTAGAGGGAGGTTTTCGGTTCTCAACTTGCCCCCTTTTCGTTCTGTTGTAATACAGTTTTTTCTCCTTCTAGAGGGGGGTGAGTTTTTGGTTTAATTGTAAGTCCATCCCACACTTTACCTCCCCCCTTTAAAAAGTTAATTAGAAAAAAAAAATACTCGTAGTAGAGGAAAAGACGAGAAATAAAAAGGGGGGGTTATATTTTTTCGTTAGAGATGAAAAGGGGGGAGGGGGGGGGGGGGGGTTAAAAAGTAGGCGTGGTTTAATTAAGCCACGCCCATTGCCTCTCTTTTGGAGTTTGCTTATAGCCCAACCAAAGGGGGTGGGATCTATTTTACCCCCCTCTGTTACAGAGTTAGGGGGGGTTCTACTCTCTCGGTTTTTTTAATTAGTAGCTGTGTTGGGGGGTCCGAGCCCCCTCTCTAAGGGGGCCTGGACCCCCCCTGAAGCCGCTCTACCCCTACCACACACCGGTAATTGCTTATCGATCCCTCTCAGCCTAACCCCCCTTCGCCGTACTTCTCCCTCTACAAGGGAGAGCTAAAAGTAGGGGGGTAACCGAGTCTACACCGATCAAAAATAAGTCTAAACTTTCACACGGAATTAAAACCCAAAAAAATAGATTATATACTTATAATGTGTAATAATTAGTAATAATTATAATTAATTATATCTTTTTATGATTTTAAAAAAATAATTAAAAGTTTTATTATTAATATTTGATATGAAAATATCTAAAATTGTTCAAATATTTAAAGGGTAGTTTTTAGCGGATTTGAAGATATAAAAGAAATTAGGTTCAAAAAGAAAATATTTTATCAAAATTAGGTAGGAAATGAAAGTATTTCATTAAAATTAGGTTAGAAATGAAAGTATATTATTAAAATTAGGTCGGGAATGAAAGTATTTTTATTAAAATTAGGTTGGAAATTAAATTATTTCATTAAAATTAGGTTGGAAATGAAAGTGCATAATTAAAATTAGGTTATAAAAATATAAATATTTTATTAAAATTAGGTTGGAAATGAAAGTATTTCATTAAAATTGGGTTGGAAATTAAAGTATCTAATTTAAAATAGGTTGGAAATGAAAGTATTTCATTTAAATTAGGTAGGAAATGAAAGTATTTCATTAAAATTAGGTAGGAAATGAAAGTATTTCATTAAAATTAGATTAGAAATGAAAGTATATTATTAAAATTAGGTCGGGAATGAAAGTATTTTTATTAAAATTAGGTTGGAAATTAAATTATTTCATTAAAATTAGGTTGGAAATGAAAGTGCATAATTAAAATTAGGTTATAAAAATATAAATATTTTATTAAAATTAGGTTGGAAATGAAAGTATTTCATTAAAATTGGGTTGGAAATTAAAGTATCTAATTTAAATTAGGTTGGAAATAAAAGTATTTTATTAAAATTAGGTTGGAAATTAAATTATTTCATTAAAATTAGGTTGGAAATGAAAGTATTTCATTAAAATTAGGTTGGAAATAAAAGTATTTTATTAAAATTAGGTTGGAAATTAAATTATTTCATTAAAATTAGGTTGGAAATGAAAGTGCATAATTAAAATTAGGTTATAAAAATATAAATATTTTATTAAAATTAGGTTGGAAATAAAAGTATTTTATTAAAATTAGGTTATAAATGAAAGTATCGTAACGATTAGGTAGAAAATACAAATCTCGTATTAAAATTAGGTTGAAAAAAAACCTGATGCATTTTAAAGATAAAGTTTTTATTGATCAAGCTTTCATTTAGGGATCTAATCTAAGAGTGTTTGACCTTAGTAACTTTGGTACTCACCAATGAAATAAACAAATTAGAAGTAACAACAAAGGTTAGACTCATAGGAACAAATAGGTTGTAGACACATAGGAACAAATAGGTTGTAGACACATAGGAACAAATAGGTTGTAGACTCATAGGAACAAATAGGTTGTAGACACATAGGAACAAAAAGGTTGTAGACTCATAGGAACAAATAGGTTTTAGACTCATAGGAACAAATAGGTTGTAGACACATAGGAACAAAAAGGTTGTAGACTCATAGGAACAAATAGGTTAGACGCATAGGAACAAATAGCGAATGTCAACAAATTGGAACAACGTCTTAGATAAACTAGTAAATATAAATTAAGAGAAGGAAATAGCGTAGAAATAGAAATAAGGAAATAGCGAAGGAAAAAAGTAGTGAAAGGGGGTCAACGTAGTTAAAAAGTTTACGAACTTGCTCTAGCTTAATCCAAACACCCATGTCTCTGGTTCGAATCCTATAAAGTTGACACACTTTAACACTCATCTCGCACTCCGAATTGATGTTTTAAGAATAGTGGATGATTCCTTTGTTCGCATTTATTAACTATTTCGGGTTTAATGTAAAAAATCAATATTGATTTTAAAAAATACTTCTTGATAATCTTATAACACTATTAAAATATTTTTGAATATTAAGTTATTAAAACAATAGATACAAAATGCTAAGGGATACTTGTAGATATAGTCTTCACAATCAACAGCGCCTTTGAATTACCTTTGTATAACTTAAAATAATATACAAAGTAGATTATACAATGTTATAATATTGACATTGAATTAAAACAAATTTGAGGATAACATGGATCAATTCTTGCTTATACTTTGAATAAGTAAACATTTGTTTATTATTTTCTTTTAACTTTCTCATGTAAAGAGAAAGCACTGTGATGGCGTGAATTCGATTTAGAGATTTTGATGGATTTACATGTTTTGAGGTCCCCTGAGTCCAAAGAAGTGGGTTTTAAAAAAGTCTGTTTGTCGTCTGTCTATGCAGACGTCTGGAGCCTAAATTACTGGGCTGATTTTAATGAAATGTTGCATACAAGTTCAGATAAAAAACATACTCCGAGGCGAAATTGAGAAATGAATATTAGCCCCAAATTTGAGGGCAATACGCCCCAAAAACTCTAGAAAAGCATGAAAAAATACATCCCTAAAACCGCGTTCCGAAGAATTTAATTAAAAAATTCTAAAATGTAGTCCATTTACATTAGATTATAACAATATAAACCGTTTATCCAAAAAATCTAGTTCCTGAGAATATAGCTTTAAACGCGCGGACGGAGAGAGGCCGGGTTCGATTCCCCGTCGAGGAGAAGTTATTTTTACGATACAATTTGATGAAATGTCCAATAATACTTAAATATACCTACGAAAACTAATAAATGGAAAACCCTGGGCTAATTAATTATGAACTCGTAAATGAGAAAGTTTGTGTGAGTTGTCCCGTATCGATTTAATTTGTATTTATAGTCTTTAGGGTTGAATAAATTCATTTTTTTTTTAATTCACGTTTCTTAATACAATATATATATTATGACAATATTCTTTAAGATCATAAAAATATTTTTCTTAATACAATTATTGTCAAGAATTTTAAAAAGAAAAAAAATATAAAAAAGCCAAAATTAAATAATAGATATATAGAATCATCCCTAAAGGCTAACTTCAGAAAGAACAAATACTATGAAAAAGACAAAATAGTTTTGTTTTTTTTCTCAAACGTCGGTATATCCACAAAATTTTATGTTTGTTTATTGGAATTTGGAATAACATACATAATGGTGTATACTATTCTTGCATGACATAAATGCATTGTTGGTTTTAGTATAATACTTTTATTCTCACTTAAAGTGGCAAGGCTACCAGGAAGCGTCTTCTTTACACAGGATCAGCGACTAAAAAAAAAATCTGTTTTTGAAGAGGTGATAGCTTCCCCCTCCACTATTATTTTTCTATCACCACCCTCTAGGCAACAACCCTTGACTCTTATAATTTAAAAAAAATTTTTAATAAATTAACAAAAAATATTTTGTATTAAACTTTTTAATTTTTAACACAAGACCTCGAATAAAGGTAAACACTTACATTTTTATTCTTATTATTAGTTTTATATATTTATTATTAATATTTTTCTAAAATTTTTTAATTTTTTTTATTAATTGCTTATTATTTTTCTCCTTATTTAATAATGTTGTTCTTTTTCTTATAATTTAAAAATTTTTCAGTTAGTATATTATTATTATTTTTAATTATTATTATTAATTTTAACTAGTAGTTATAATTTCCACACTAATTAAAGGAATATATGATTGTATAATTGAAAGCTATATTGTAAAGATTATTGTTATTAATGGTTAAATACATTACAGGTTGGAAGATGTCCCAAGTTAGGGACGAAATATCACCTTAAAAAACTTAATGAAGTAGTTTTCACTTTTTTAATACCCCTGAGGACCTAAAATTTTTTAATATTATAGTCTAATACTATTTTCCACCATCTGCGCGATCTTTAAACGTTAAAACTTTTATTCATGTAAAAAATCGAAACAATTTTGAAAGATTTAAAAAATAGTCTGCTAAATAACTTGACGCATAGCTTCCTCTTGCCCTATCGCGTATACTTATTAGTGATGCTATATGCTTTTAAAATTATTTTTTTTGACGTGATAACTAAGAGCCCCCTTAAGAGTAGTTCAAAATAATTGATCGATAGCCCAGACACGGAACCAAAAATATTCCCTGATGTCTGAAACGGATAAATGTCTTGAAATGTTTGAAATTAGAGACATAAAAAAAAATTTCGTTCTTCAGATCGATCAAATAGCTTCGGTAAGCTCGGAAGCAATAAAGATTAGGTTCAAGACGCTGACTGACCATAAAAATAATGTAAGATATCTGGTTATTGAACCCCCCACACTCTAGTGGATGAATAGAAAGAAAAACCGAAACTAATAGACACGTACTACTTCACAAATATAAAATTTAAATATCTTATAAAATTTTATTTGTAAACAAAATTTAAAAAAAAATCACTTTATACTATACATTTATAGAGCGTAAGAGAAGAATATTGGTAGATTTTTGTTGTATTGGATGGGGTAAGTACTAGGAAGCGAGTAGTAAAGGGATCCGTGCTTTACCCCATAGTAAAGTGAAGGTTACTGGTCAGGGTTACTATTTACTTCCTTTACCCCTTACTTACTCTTTCATCCTTCACATAACTTTCCCCACACTTACCTCATCTTTAAATTCACTTTTTCATTCTTCATTCTCTAACCTATATCTTATTTAAATGTAAAATTTAAATTAAAAAATAAAATTATTTATATATATATATATTATTCGAACTTTTTATAGTTTGCACAAAAAACCAAATCTACTAAAAGATATAAGAAACGAAGCAAAGTTCATCAATTCTTAAAATTTAATTTCAAAAGAAAGGTTTTGGTTATAAACCCCCTTCCCCCTCCTGACCCCCCACTACTTTCACCTCCAACCAGGATATAAGTTTAAATGCTTTGAATCATTTAACTAAATCGTATGAATATTGTATTCAAGGTTTTAGATGTTGGGCGAGATTGAAAAACATCGTAAACTTTATCTACTACGAAACCAAGGCAAAGAAAAAATAAGAAAAAACCTAAAAAATAGTAAATAATTAAACATATTAGAAAATAGAAGTGTAGAGAAAATGTTTAGGTTTTTATATCTTCACTAAGTCAGAGCTAATTCAGAAGTTTATGAGGTTTTTTCTCGGATTCATTTTAAACTGTTAAAGAATTTAGAAATTCAAGAATAAATCCCCTGGAATTCTTTTTCTCAAACAAAAAATAGACCAAAATAAATTCTAAATTAAGAATTTGATAAATTTTTCCTAGGACTGTAAAATTGGCAAAACTTTGGAGCTATAATATCTATATTACCTCTAGGTTATTCCTTAACACAAATTTTACTTTCCTTCCTAGTTTCAGTAGCATGTTCATCAATTCATCAATACGTACTCAAAGGAATAGCCATAAAAACAGACTGTCAATTAGTGTGGCACATAGCTTTCTCTCACTCTACCACGAACTTTATAGCCCCAATTTACTTTCAACCATCTGCGCTCTTTAACATTTGTCTAATTGGTACTTTAGTTCATGTTAAAAATCAAAACAATTTTAACATATTACAAAACGGGGAAAACAATTTCTGTCGGAGTATATTTACTATTTAATAGAAAAATGTAAATTGTTTTGTAGGAGTGTTTATTATTCTGAAAAATCAGGTTACTTATTCTGTAGGAGTGTTTATTATTTAGTAGAAACAAGTTAATTATTCTTTAGGAGTATAAACTTAATCAGTAGAAACAAGTTAATTATTCTTTAGGAGTTTATAATTATTCAGTAGAAACAAGTTAAATATTCTTTAGGAGTTTATAATTATTCAGTAGAAACAAGTTAATTATTCTTTAGGAGTATATAATTATTCAGTAGAAACAAGTTAATTATTCTTTAGGAGTTTATAATTATTCAGTAGAAACAAGTTAATTGTTCTTTAGGAGTTTATAATTATTCAGTAGAAACAAGTTAATTATTCTTTAGGAGTTTATAATTATTCAGTAGAAACAAGTTAAATATTCTTTAGGAGTTTATAATTATTCAGTAGAAACAAGTTAAATATTCTTTAGAAGTTTATAATTATTCAGTAGAAACAAGTTAATTATTCTTTAGGAGTTTATAATTATTCAGTAGAAACAAGTTAATTATTCTTTAGAAGTTTATAATTATTCAGTAGAAACAAGTTAATTATTCTTTAGAAGTTTATAATTATTCAGTAGAAACAAGTTAATTATTCTTTAGGAGTTTATAATTATTCAGTAGAAACAAGTTAATTATTCTTTAGGAGTTTAAAATTATTCAGTAGAAACAAGTTAATTATTCATTAGGAGTTTATAATTATTCAGTAGAAACAAGTCAATTATTTTGTAGAAGTAAGTTTATTATTTAAGTATAAATAAGTACATATTATTCTATAGAATTATTTATTATTTAGTGAGGGATAAAGTTAACTTATTTTTAAAAGTTATTCAGTAGAAATTAATAAAATAGCAAAAAAAAAGGTTTTTTTTTTTTTGTTTTTTTTTAAGAAGTAATGCTTAACTCTCAAGTGACACGATTCGATTGTAATACGAAAGGTATGTAAAATATAGACTTAAGAAAATAGTAAATAAATTATTCAAAAAACACATAAAGGATATTCAATAAAGACTAAAAGCTGACCAATTTTTATTGGTTACCTTCCAAAAAATATATCATAAAATAAGTAATCTTCAAAGAGACAACAAAATGTAATCATGAGAATTATAACACATGATGATCATGTGTTCATGATCAAATTGAATTCATTATGAAGACGTAATTCAATTTACAAATACTGTATTTATTTACTTTCCTATTTACCTATTTTTCTTTTTATTTGTTTAACCAGTTCTTTTTATATTATTATTATTCTTTCATCTATGATCCAAAAAAGAAAAAAAAATTAGAAAGATTTTGTTTAATGTTTTATTTTTTGAGTATTTACTTAATAAATAATGTATGTATAAAAAAAAGATATTTATTATTTATTTATATTAAGTATATATTATTATAATCCTAAAATTTTTAACATATTTCGGTAAGGCTTTTCTCTCTCTCTCTTTCCACACACACACACAATCATACATAAAAACATATAATTCACGCGATACTATATTATCTGTTAGTCCAATAAAATCAATACATGTCACTAATATTTTTTTTTTTTTCTTTATCCTGAGTTCTTTTGAAGTTTGCTTATTAGTTTTGGGTTTTTTTTTTGGTATTCTTTTGGTTTAATATTAAAACAAAAAAAACAAATATCGAGGAGTAGAGCGTATCGTGAAATAAATTGAAGAGAGAAATAAAAAATCAACCAACCAAAAAAAAACAAAAGAATAAAATTATAATAACATTTAATTTTCTTGTCATTTGTTTATTTTTATAATTTGAAAATTAATCATTCCTTTAATAAAAAAAGAACGCACACAAAATAAAACAGATAAAATAAAAATACTCTTCAAGTATAATTGTTAAAATTAGTCATACTTCTAACATTATGAAAAAGATAAACAATACCTCTTTATGTATTTGTGATTAAAGAGATCGTTTATAAACAATTATATCAATAATAGTTATAATATCCCCCCCCCCTATCCTTGTAATGTCCTTAGAGTATATTATAAGATTTTTTTGTTGTTTGGTTTTAATGTAATATAAATTGGTATCAATTATTGCAATTAGTTTATGAGATAAACACAAGGAGAACAAAGTATATTTTTCTTTCATATATATATATATTATATTATATATATATATATATATATATATATATATATATATATATATATATATATATATATATATATATATATATATATATATATATATATATATATATATATATATATATATATATATATATTAAAGGGTTATAATATCTATAATTTTCTACAATTAATGGCTGACAAAGAGTTTCATAAATGAAAAAGAATTTATAAATATGATATAGACTTACCCACACACACACACCCTATCGTATATCTATCTGTATTATTAAAAAGTTTTGTAAACAAACAAGTTCAGTGAGAGTCATATATACTTAATTGTGTGTAAGAGAGAGTAAGGGAAATACCCCCCGAGAAGAGGAGTTGTAAACAAACAAGTTCAGTGAGAGTGATATATACTAAACTGTGTGTAAGAGAGAGTAAGGGAAATACCCCCAAGAAGAGGAGTTAGGTTGGTAAGGGGGAGGAGACGGTGCTGAGTGGAATATCAAGGGAACTGTGACGTCATTCCCAAGGCAAGAGGTAAGTGATCCTACCGGACAAATGTGGTACTTTGATTTGAAATCTTTAGGCGCGTCCACACTCGCGGCAAGGAATGACAAGGCCAAATGGCATTGCCAAGCGTAATGTGGACGTCTCCCTTGGCAGTTGCTACTTGCCAAGCTTGGCACAAAACGTGCCACTTGACATGCCAAGCCGAACCCGACGATTGTCGGTCCGGATCAAAGAAAGCCAGATGGCAAGAAGTCGTAAGCCGGCCAGACGGCTTTGCCGCTTGGCCTTGCCAACTGGCATTGCGCGGCATAGTGTGGACGCGCCTTTTCATTTAATTCCTTAAACTGCCACTTGGTGCTAATTATAATTTAAGATATTTTTATTCAAAATACTTACGTATAGTGTAGTGTTGAGAAGTAGTTAAATATTTTTATAAAATCCATTTCAAAATCTGTCTCCATGAGAGAGAGTCAATACTTGTCAAAATTTAATTTAAAAGATTTTGTATTATATAAAGCAAAAAAATTAAATTGTTTTCTTCATATTATGCAAAAAAATAGGCCTCGAGGAGTGGGGGTATGACGTAGGGGTCATGAGTGGGGGTCGGCCAGAGTGACCTACTGATAGGTTTTTATTTATAGTACAATATATTGAAGGTATAGGCAGGCTCAAGTTTCACTTAACGAAATAGAGAATGTGTCGCTTTTAATTATCGTGTCAGGAAGTTAGAATATAATAGGAGGTAGATTGGTTTATCTTGTATTATTTTAATGTAACTCCCTATGCTCATACAGAATTTAACCATGTAGTTTCAGTGATGAGTACCACATACAATATATGTTCTTTTCATCCCATTAGAAATATTATCAGATTTACGAATTAGAATTTTTTATTTTTGAGTAGATACATACTTTCTTCAAAATGATTGATATGACAGTGTAATAACAGAAGCAATACGCTGACTTAAGGAATTAATTTCGGTTTAGGTTTTATGAAAAATTGTCTGAATCCTGAACATGATGAAAATTTATGTAGGTATATAAAAAAAACCCAGAAAAATCTCATATTTTATTTTTATATCCATATACTTATAGGTTAGGATATGATTATTGTCAAGTCTGTGAATCACACCAGTATTTCACACAAAGTAAGAAATGGGTAAGTAAAGAAGGACCAAGATCGATTTGAAAGTCTCCTCTTTTAGGAGACAGTAGAAAAGAAAAAAAAGCTTCTTCTTGAATATAGGAAGACTTGAATAAGAGAAAATAGAAGGGGGGGGGAGGTTTTTTGGTTTTTCCGAACGGAAGTAAATCGGTGGAAAGAGAAAAGGTTTCTGGGACTACACAGGAGGACTTTGCAAGAGAGAGAAGAATTGGCAGTTCGAATTTCAGGCACTGTGGAATGAAAACAACATCTAAAAGGCTTTCCCTCCCCCCTCCCCAAACTCCATCCTCACCACTATCTCAGAGTTTTTCCCTCTAACCCCCACTCTCTAGTCCAACCGTTAAAATACACTCAGTCGTCAACAATATCGCCAATATAAAGAAAACTTCTTTTTAAGAAGAAAAATCACAATCAAACAATTTTCTTTTTTCAGATAGACATATATATTATATTTTCAATGTAATTTTTCCATTTGGAAATATAACGCTTATGAAGTTTAAAGTTTGTGGATGGATAGATATAGGTGTGCATGCTTTAGATAGTCTTAAGGGGCAAGAAAAATATTGTTAAAAGAAATTATGTAGCATTTTATGTACATACTTAACTGTGCAAAATCCAAATCTGTTTGGATTTTTTACATAAATTAAAGTATCAATTTAGCAAAAGTTTAAGAGCGCTGCTGGTCAAACTTGCTGGTCAAGTTAATCTAAGGCTATCTGCGGACTACTTTCTAAACTATTAAAGCTTCTTACAAACTTTTATTAACTTAACTTACTTTTGAAGATATAGGTGTAAATAAATGTATGTTTGTGCGCGTATGGAAGATAAACTAATAAGCGCAGAAGGTTGAAACTTATATGGGACCAACAATAAACTAATTATGACCTACCACCCAAATTTCATTAAAATTAGACGTGCAGTTTTTAAGATATGTTGGTTTACAAATTGAGCAAGAGGTTGACACGAAACCAAAAATGTTTTGGGTTTTTTTTGTCCTCATATCCTAACTAAAGCATATAGACCTAGGTCTAATCATCCAAAAAACTGAAATGTCAAAACATCATTCGTGTTATTGGCAGGAGTCATAAATTTCAACTACTCAAGTAAGTATACCGGGTTCAGTTCTCAGATAACACACTCTTTTATCAAGCAAGTGTTTAAATAATAAACACATTATGAAAGAAAGAAATAAAAAAACTCCGAATAAAACATACAAAAAAGGACTAACGAAATAACTTAATAAAAGGTAAGATGGAAGAATAGAGAAGAAAAGAAAACTCAGTCAGATTTAAATTTAATTGAAATTGATGATGTATCTGACTTTACTTTTCCTTTAATAATGGCGTCATTAAGAGCTTTTCTATAAAGAAAGAAAAATTATATCTATATGGAAAGTTATTGATGAGTATCATTACTCAATCATTGGGGGTGGGGGCGCTTTTCTTTTTTTTAGATGATGCCTTACTTCCTCTACCCCCACCTCCTTTTCTTTCATCAATTTAGTAAACAATCCCGTTCATTAATCATAAAAGTATCCTGTACATCCCCCCCTCCTACCATTCATTACCATAATACAGTATAGGAGGAAGAGCCAAGTCCATCGTGAAAAATAAGAAAATTACAACCAAGAACGACCCCCCCCCTCCAAAAAAAAGAAAAAAATAGCAAAATTAAGGGTGGTATCGAGTAAAAAACCATAATTAGGAAAAATTACTTCTTTTTTTAAAAAAAAAAATCCACTTCGATTTTTTTTTCTTTTTAGTTAAAAATGTAGGTCATTTTTTAAACTCTAAAGAAATAATGAGTTATGAAAATAAAAAATGGTGAATTAGATGCTGAAGTTTATAAAAGAAGTAATGAAAATATGGATTATACAATTTTTTATTTATAACATTTGTTAAATTTGCAAGAAGTTAAATTAGGAGTTACAAGTTTTAAATTAATAAATTCAGGGTATAATAGATAGAGGAGAGTGTATGCGGTGTCGTAAATGAACAAGGTGGTAATATTGAACCATACAACAAGTAAATCTGTAAAATATGTATTCGTTTTTTTGTAATTTTCTTAAATATGTATTCATTTTTTAAATACATTTATATTATCAAAACTACCCGGACAATGACTTTTTTTAAGACCCTAATTCAAACGGTCATTGCATGGCTTTCACATAATAGTTTGTTACGTTATAGAAATGAAATTTAAGGTAGAAAAATATAGTTTTTAGACCCCGCAAACCCCGTATCTCTATCTATTACAGAAGCTGAGCTGAGAGTGTCCTAAAAGTGCATTTTCTTTTTGCACACCCTGTATTAAGTGTGATATGGTGGTTGGCAAAAATGTTGATTGTCAGACCGATGGACTAATAATTCCTGCTTTCTGAAAAGGACTTTTAAGAATGTTTGAAATTGGAGACACGGTAAGTGTGCAGTTAATGAAACCCGAAATCGTTGACCGCATAGGAACGTCCGATATGCGAAAACGTTCCTGCTAAAAACATAACGGGAGAGGATCTGCCAGTTTATCAACAATTCACTTGTTAGGATCAAAAATTCACTTGTTAGGATAATAAATTTAATTGTTGACATCAACTATTCGCTTGTTGGCATCAACAATTCACTTGTTAGGATCAACAATTTAATTGTTAGGATGATTAATTTGTAAGAATCGGGTTTCAATTGACTCCAAAAGTTAAGGGGCATCTAACCGCATAAGCCTTGAGACCGAGACCCCAAAACAAACTCTGGGAAACTTAGAGATAATTAATAAATTTACCACAATCACTAATCATTATATGACATCTCTAATGAATGAAAATATTCATTGACTACTTATGGGTACCAATATAAATAGGTCAAGAGGTGAGCTCGATCAAATTACATATTAAGACAAGAGGTCATAAAATAAAGTGTGACAGGTCGCAAGGTGAGACTTAAGCGGAAACACACTACCATCACGTCACGTGACATCACGTGACGTGATAATAGTGTAGCTGCAATGTATACAAACCTTACTAAATCAGCACCGCACAGTTTTTTCACGTGATATCACGTCATGTGGTGTCACGTGATGTCACGTGACGTTATGGTAGTGTGTTTCCGCCTTAAAGTGTAAGGAAACAAACCCCTGATGAGGGAAAGCTTAAGACATACCTGGGGAAGAGTCCGGATCACAGTGGCCAAGCAGGTTTCACTCTGTCCCTTCCTACGGGAGTCTTCATCCCCTCTCCTCCATTTTCAGCTAAACAGAAATTCAGAATACTCAATTTTACAATTCATCTGTTGGAATCAACAATTTATCTGTTGGAATCAACAATTTATCTGTTGGAATCAACAATTCATCTGTTGGTATCATCAATTCATCTGTTGGAATCAACAATTCATCTGTTGGTATCATCAATTCATCTGTTGGAATCAACAATTCATCTGTTGGAATCAACAATTCATCTGTTGGTATCATCAATTCATTGGTTGTGATGAACAATGTGAAACATGGTTTACCTCTCAAGGATATTCAAACCATCATCGGAGATGTCGGAAAATGGTAGCAAACGTTTAAGGGAATAATTTGTAAGTATACTAACCGATATAGAAACTTTCCCTAATAAAATATATTTACAATTTATAACATAAATTATAAGTTATAATATGTACTATCTTAATATATACTATGGAAATTATCACCTGCGATTAATATTATACGAGTATGAGAATGGCGAGGATCTGTCAAAAAGTAAATAGTCTACCAATTAGTGTTGCACATTGCTTTTTGCACATCCTAGCATTAGAAGAATGGTCAAATGATATTTGAATATATTTTAATTCCCAGTGGGGTCATAATTTGTTTTATCCTCATTTAAATTATTAAAAGAGGTATCTACTGCACACTTTATATCAGGTCCAAACAGTTAAACATTTTGTTTTAATTAATTATTGATAATGTTCAGTTGATATTCGGAATTAATTTCTTCGATATAGTAATTGTTTTTGCAAGCTATGATGTATGTTCGGGTTCAAATCTTGCAAACTGAATTTTAAAGCAGTTATCCTCAACCGATTGAATTGAAATTTTGCATACACGTTTAGTTTGGATGACAATGCATGGTTAGCTAAGTGACGTCATTCTAAATCCAATATGGCGGACAGCATTTAAATAAAAGCTTGTTTAAAAAATGTTTTTTTTTTACTAATCCAATCCTTTCAACTACCTCCATATACATTTCACACTATAATTCCTTGAATAGTCCTATTTCTAGCCTCACTATGTTTATGCTCTAAGTTCAGTATACAGTATACATGTCTACTGTAGTTCTTATTAAACAGTACCTCATAGTCCACAGGCCACCATAAGAAGTGAGTCGCTGATTGATAAAGTTTTCTTACCTTATGGAATCGCTTATTTATGCCTTGTCCCCCAATAAATTGGGTATATGGCAACTGGGCGCTGGGCCATTTCTTTTTTGTTGATATGCCAAACTTGCCCTTCTGCGGGAACATTGAAAAGAGGTAGATAAAGTTTTGATTTTCGCAGGATCATTTAATTAAAGTATTTCAAAAACAGTGGTAAAGGTGGCCACCGATACGAGCGGGGCCGTTTTCTTTTCAACGTCCTCGCAGAGCGACATGTTGGGTTCGGGGGATACCCCAAACGGCCCACTCTTATCGGTGGCCACGTGTACCACTGTTTTTTAAATAATTTAATTAAACGATCCTATGAAAATCAAAACTTTATCTATCCCTTTTCAATGATCCCGCAGAGGGGCATGTTTGGCATGTCAATAAAAAAGAAATGGCCCAGCGCCCAGTTGCCATATACTTAATTCATCGGTGCACATGGCATAAATAAGCGATTCCATAAGGTAAGAAAACTTTATCAATCAGCGACTCACTTCTTATGGTGGCCTGTGGACTATCCTAATCCTAATCCATGTTTTTTTTTTACGATTAATTTATTTCTTAATTCATTTTTAAGTTTTTGGTAGTATTCATACTACGGAAAGTTAAAATTTTAATGTAAATAAAATTATAATTATTATTAACAATGGGAGATAGACAGAGAAAAATAGATTCCAGCGCCGGACTCGAACCACGGGCCTCTATATTCCCAGTATAGCGCTCTTACCAACTCACAATTTCAATCCTAATCCATGTTTTTACTTTTCCTCACTACTAATAGTAGGAAAAGTATTGTTTTCACCAAAAAAATTGTTTTCGAGATTTAAACGGAATTATCCGTTTTAGGTGTTTTAAGACCTCCTGAGTGGTTTTCAGCATGACGTATGTATGTGTTATCATCGTAGCGCCCAAGGTATTTAACCTAGAGAGTTGAATCTTGGTAGAAACATCAGTCCTAACCTGTAGTTGAGCCGCCCGGAAAATCAACTTTTTCCGCCATCTTGGACCCCAGTTTGCTGAGTCAGCAAAAATTTTAAAAAATCGTAATAAATCGAAAATGGTCCTGATCGAGTTGAAATTTGGCTCGAATTTACCTCTCTGTATGACAAACAAGCCCACTAAATTTCATTTTGATTTTGGCCACCATTTTAAAGTTATAAATGTTTAAACTTTGACGGTTAATAATACTGAAAGTATAAATGGGTTTTTGACATATAGCATATCGTTGGAACCGGAAACAATTAAGGAACAAATATAAAAAAAATCGATGAAATTCCATTAATTAGTTTAAAAGTTATAAGCGAATATAATTATTTATTAGTGCGATAATTTTGATGACGTCAAAGTTTGTTTACATCTGTCAAAATACCGCCAAACTTCTAATAATTAAATAAAATATAGGTATTAAAAATAAGTTTTTTTGAAGAATGATAATAAATCAGTTAGTTCAGAACGGTCACCCATCCAAGTACTGACCACGTCCAATGCTGCTTCCTCCTGCTGCTTCACAGCAGGAGAGGCCACTTTAGTGGCCTCTGAAGTGAGGAAAAGTTCCGAGGTACCCCAGACCCAATTTTTTTACTATTAATTTATTTCTTAAATAATTTAAAAAACAGCTCTTTAATTCTGGTTTTTAAAACCAAACGTATCATACAAATATAATATGTAATAAGTCGCTAAGCATTCAAATAAATAAATAGAATAAACTTCAAAAAACAAATACATTAAGTTAAAGCACTTTACTTTATCTATATCAAAATTCTATTTGTTTTTATTTTGTTTCAAACTCTTTTCAAACCTTTATTTCAAAATGTATTAGGTACGCTATAAACAGAATTAATCTGTATCGATTTTTATTTTTTAACTTACTTATTACATTATTAATTCTATTTACACAGACATTTATACATTGATATACTTAATTTGTACTTCGTTCAATAACAAATTAAGGGAGTTTTTTTTTGTTTTACTTCCCCTAGTTTTTATGTCCTTTAACAGTTTTATATAATTTATATATTTCTCCTTTTTTTTCAGTTGGTAAAAGTTTGATAATGGGACATCATAATGATAGTAAACTGAATTAAGTTCGGACTTAAAACAACAAATGAATAAATATCAACAAATATATACACTTGATTTCTTTTTTTTCTGTCATTTAATCTTTCTTTTAAAAGGGAAGTTTTTACCCTGATTGATAAGTGGCGTAATAACCAACTTAATATTCACAAACATTATATATATATATATATATATATATATTCATTAAAATCGATTAGTTCTTTTTTATTTTAGCTTTTTGTGCAAGAAAAATTAAATGTAAAAAAAATAAGTTTCATCTATTTGTCAATTGGACATTTGGTATTATCCTTATTTTTTAGGGAAATTACTGTTTTATATATATATATATATATATATATATATATATATATATATATATATATATATATATATATATATATATATATATATATAAGCTATTAGTTAATTAGGCAAGCACTCGGACTAATAGGGGCACAGTGAATATAGTTAGAAAGCAAACAAGTAAACTGGTCAATGGTGGGACAGAAGAAAACCAGTAAAGTGTTGAATGAATATTTAAAACCCTTTTTCTTGTACATCTGTTGGGCAAAGAACTAATAGTTTAGGGTTTTTTTTTATTGGGAAAATAAATGTTTTTTTTTGTTTTGTATCGACCTGTTGTAAACAGTAATAATTGGTTATTTTTTTTCTACTTCTAATGGCTTTTAGATTTATCAATATTTTAGATTGTTTAGTTGGAACTCAAAAGCTTTTTGATTAAATAGCCAACTTAGTTAAAATTACTGATAACATTTAGTTATTGGGCTACTTAGTTAATAAAACTCAAAAGTTTACGATTAATAGCCTACTTAGTTAAAATTACTGATAACATTTAGTTATTGGGCTACTTAGTTAATAAAACTCAAAAGTTTACGATTAATTGCCTACTTAGTTAAAATTACTGATAACATTTAGTTATTGGGCTTCTTAGTTAAAAAACTCAAAGTTTACGATTAATAGCCTACTTAGTTAAAATTACTGATAACATTTAGTTATTGGGCTACTTAGTTAATAAAACTCAAAAGTTTACGGGTTACGGGCGCGTGCCCCTCTCCTCCCTCCTAAAAGTTCGAAATTTACTTTATTTCAGTTTATACGCAATACGTCTAATTTTTTGAAGAAAATATTTAATACCAATAGTACATTACGCGTCGAGTGCGGAAAGTAGCATTTTGCATGCGAGTGTGGAGTTTGCACCCGAGCGATAGCGAGGGTAGTAAAACCACACGAGCAATGCAAAATGCCGTTTTCGCACGAGTTGCGTACCGTACTTTATCTACGATTGTTAGATTTAAATAATAAATACAGAAACAAATAAACTTGTTCTATGTAAGTTCGTATCTCTCTCGTGATAAAGATGGCATTAATTCATTAGTAGTATTTTTTGCCGAATTAATTATTTCTGGAGGATTATTATTCTCCATATTTTCGTCAAAGTCACTTGATTCACTCATTTTTTTTCACTAAAAACTCGATATAAACAGTTTCTTTAATAAAAGAACACCAAATTAGTTTTGTTAAATGTAAACAAACTTGCTAATCGTGCGTAAAGCTGAAGAATTCCTCTTCTTTACCGCACTAGTGTGGTAAAGAAGAGGAATTATTCAGAACTATGAGACGCGCATGCGCAATGAATACAAGTACGTAAATAATCACTTTCTACGCATCTAAACAAAGATATAATGTTTATATTTCGTATCAATCGTAGATAAAAATATTTTTCACATAATTCTGCTCATAAAAAGTCCTATATGCATGTTTAAAGTGAGACAAACCGTTTTCGAGATTTTGTAGTATGAAAAAGATAAACAATCCATTTTGCAAACCAACATATTTAATAAAACAAAACTCTTCCGATTTTAATGAAATTTGGATGGTAGGTCATAATTAGCCAGTTGTTGATCCCATATAAGTTTCAACCTTCTGTGCCCATTTTTTTTTTAGCTCCCACATGCGCACAAACTAAATTGGTTCCCTTTCTGTCTGTCTGTATATCAATGTTTTGTCTACCAATTATGAATTAAATTATAAATTTAGCAAAATGTAAAGTATACTGAGTATTTTAGAAGCTATAGGTGTAAATAAATGTATGTTTGTGCGCATGTGGAAGATAAACAAGTGAGCGCAGAAGGTTGAAACTTGTATGGGTCCAACAATGGGCTAATTATGACCTATAGTACAGTTTTCATGAAAATCTGACGACTAGTTTTGAAAATATGTTGGTTCGCAAAATGGATTGCTTATCTTTTTCATACTACAAAATCTCTTCATCGTCTCACTTCAAACATGTATAAGACCTTTTTTGTGCAGAATTATGTGAAACATATTTTTGGTACTAACACTATTCTTCAAAAAATAAGCCGTATTGCGTATAAACTGAAAAAAAGTAAATTTCTAAACTTTAAGGATGGGGGGGGGGGGGGCGACGCGCCCTCCCAAGAGGGGTGAACTTTACTGTTTAATACTAAACCCCTTAAGAGTGTTTTCACAAAGTTTCAAAACTTTATAAATTATTTCCCCCATTTGCTATTTTTTCTACTAATTTGCCTGGACTATTAGGTTGTTTCTTTTAAAAAAGAGGTGTTTGCATGAATTTTGTCTGAAACGAATTTCCTTTAAGGAAATTTGAATTTTCGTTTTTTAGATTGATCACAATTATTTCACGATAAAATTTAGGAAATAAAATGCTCATATGGAGTAGGCAGATCCTCATTTGCTTCCGAGCTTACCGAAGTTAACGGAAGCTATGAAGATCGTTCTGAAGAATGACAATTTTATATGACTCCCATTTTAAAAATTCTAAGACAGAAATCCATTTTAGACATAAGGGAAAATTTTTGGTTCTTTATCTGTCTGTCGCTCAATTTTTGCGGGGTTCATATCTTACAAAACCAGTCCAATTGTAACGAGACTTTTCAGTGATTAAGGAGGATTTTTTAAATATTCCAAAAACCAATATTAAATGCCAGTTAAATATTGGCAGTTTTGGAGGGAATTTACGCCATGGGCCTTGAGGGGATGGGCATTGGGCATCCATGTACAAACATACATTTATTTACACCTATATCTTTAAAAGTACTTATCTGATTTTTATGGAATTTGGATGGTTTGTCGAAAATAACCAGCAGATAGCACAATATTAATTTCAACCGTCTGCGGTTTTTCAATTTTGCTACTTATATAGTTTAAATTCATGCAAAAAAATCAAAACATTTAAAAAAACAGAGGGAAAATTATAGTCCACAGGCCACCATAAGAAGTGAGTCGCTGATTGATAAAGTTTTCTTACCTTATGGAATCGCTTATTTATGCCTTGTCCACCGATGAATTGGGTATATGGCAACTGGGCGCTGGGCCATTTCTTTTTTGTTGACATGCCAAACTTGCCCTTCTGCGGGAACATTGAAAAGAGATAGATAAATTTTTGATTTTTATAGGATCGTTTAATTAAATTATTTAAAAAACAGTGGTACACGTGGCCACCGATAAGAGTGGGCCGTTTGGGGTGGCCACCGCCCCAAACATATCACTCTGCGGGGACGTTGAAAAGAAAACGGCCCACTCGTATTGGTGGCCACCTTTACCACTGTTTTTGAAATAATTTAATTAAACGATCCTGTAAAAATCAAAACTTTATTTATCTCTTTTCAATGTTCCCGCAGAAGGGCAAGTTTGGCATGTCAACAAAAAAGAAATGGCCCAGCGCCTAGTTGCCATAGACCCAATTCATCGGTGGACACGGCATAAATAAGTGATTCCATAAGGTAAGAAAACTTTATCAATCAGCGACTCACTTCTTATGGTGGCCTGTGGACTATTAAATAAATTTGATAAAAATAGGTTGTAAAAGCATGAAATCATTTAAATTTACGAAATAGGACTAGAGGAATGCACCAGACTTATTGGCAGGAAATTTTGTATTATTAGCTTTTCTCCATTTTATGAAAATTTAATGATATCAAACTAAATAAATATATAGATCTTAAATTTAAAGAAGAAATTTTCAGATTTGTTGTTCTATACTTTATTTTCTTCCTTTCTTTATAGTTATTTTTTTCCTTCCAACGCCCCTATTCCACTTTCTAAAATTCTAGTATAGGAAAAAAGGAAGTACTGTATCCTGGCCCAATCAGGTGAGGAGTTGTCTCTGTTCTTTTTTTTTTTTTAGCAGCCCCTTTAGAGTAAGGTTTCTTTTTTTGTTGCTCCCGAACTCCCGAATTTCCGGCTCTGCAATTAGATATTTTCACACACCCACCTAAGTTTTCCACACTCTTCCAATTTCTTCTTTTTTTTCGGAGGTGGGGGGGGGATCCACCTTCTCTTTACAAGCCTTTTTTTAAAAGAAAATAAGGAGGGAGTAAAGAAAAACTTTTCCAATATGGCGGAGACCCTTTAACCCCCCTCTTCTTCCTTCCAAATTAGAGAGGTCAGCTTTCCAGAGCCCTTTCCCTTGTGTCACACATCCTCATTTTTTTTTCTTTTCCTACCCCCCCCCCCCCCTACTCCTCATCTACTCCCCCCACACCTCACCTACTCCTACTTCTTTAGTGTACTTTACCTTTCTTTAAAAAAAGGGAAGGCTAACAAAGTAGGAAGAAAAACGAAGCATTGGGCTAGGTAGGTAGGGGGGTAAGGGAAAAGGAAAGAGATGAAAAATAATCCATACTGGTTTGGTCCCAAATTAAGGTATGAACTGGACACTCCACTAACACATGGGAAAAATCAACACTCACAAGTACACTATGGGAAAAATCCCTACTTACTAACAGAGAAATTCATCTACTTCGTACAATCATGACAAATTACTTTCAAATTCATCATAATACACACACCTATGTACATTCTTAAAGAATGTATTCTTTAAATATATTTGAACTTTATGTACTGTAACTGAGATAGGCTAAAGATTTTTGCATAACCTTTTTTTTTATCTATTTTTGTTGCTGACCATTTTTTCGCAGCATAGCCTCTGATTCAAATCCTGCAAGGGTGAGACATTCTTCACACTAATGATCACATGGCATAAGTTTTTCTAAATTTGTACTTTAATTCGTGTAAAAAATCGAAACAATATTGACAGATAAACGGGGGAAAAATGAAATAAATTTGATAATAATAGGTATTAAAAACATAAAATCATTAAATTTTATGAAATAGGACGCGAGGAAGCTATGTGCCACACTAATTGGCAGATTTTTTTTTTAATTTCCTCTTCAAAATAAATGTTATATGTCTACGATTTTAAAAATTCTAAGACAGAAATCCATTTCAGACATGAGGTTTCGTGTCTCTATGTCACTCAATTTTTGCCTACCTACAAATTACGTATCTTAAAAACTACTCATACGATATTATTGAAATTTGCATGGCAGGTCATAATTTGCCCATTGTTGATCCCATATAAATTTGAACATTAAGCGCTCATTTGATTCTTCTCCACATGCGCACAAGCTTAATTTATTTATTATCAAAAGCAGTAATCTGATTTTTATAAAATTTGGATGGTTTGTCAAAAGCAGCCAGGAGATGGCCCCAGATTAATTTTTAATCGTCTGCGCTAATTTTTTTTTTTTATTTTTATTTTTTTATCCTACGCCAGCTTGGGGCAATTCAGCCATTTTAGCTCTAGCAGTCCAGTACAAGGAAGATACGTGTTTTTCGGAGATATATTTTTCTCCTTGTCGATTATTTAGATAATCTCGAGCATCGCCGAGAGAAACGCATTCCAGTAGATGCTCGAACGTCATTACTGATGTTCCGTCGTTGCAGAGAGGACACAGTGATAGTCATGTCCAGTTTTAACTCTGAAGCAGGCAACTTCTATTTTCCGTGGAAGATCTGGTGGGATTCTTCCCAGGGCCGTCGCGAGAACATCGGGCGCCCGGGGCCAGATTCAGCATAGCGCCCCTCCCCCCCCCCCCTTACCAAACCACAATAAAATATATTGATTTTTTTCATTCAAGTTCCCAGGTTATAAAAATATATGTATGGTGATGGTGAGTTTGGAGTTGCTTGCAATTTTCTTTATTATTATTATTATGTATTTGGTTGTAAAGACCAAACAGCATCTCCACTTCATTTGATGACTCAATAGACCTCGGCACAAGAACTAGTTACAGTACCGTTTAGCTAGCGCTAAACTTGTCGGGACGGTGTCGGTCCTCGGTGCAAGAACCGATACCGACATATACAGCAGACGCGTTCGCACCCCGGTCAAACCTTATAGGTACAAGTTCCGGTAAGGTTAGAGACTCTGGGGCTGTTGGAACAGTGACAAAGAGAGACTCGGTCCTGTGTTACCGGAACACGATTTCTGACACACCCCTATACTGGACCCATGGGCGTCGTAAGCAGTTCATTATTTGGGGGGGGGGGCATATTCCGGGGGGTCCGGGGGCCTCCCCCGAAAATTTTGAAAATATGACCCCTCAAAACAGCGTTTTTAAGCATTTCTGAGGTGAAATTTGATTTAAATACTTTGTCATAAAAGTTAATTTATAGTGTCGTTCGTTGGCAAAAAAGAATAAATACCTACAAGTATTTTAAAAAGAATTTCAATACAAACTTTAAAAAAAGTAATTGTAACACAGTAATAGTTGTGGACCTAACCAGATAGATTAAACAGATCAGTAGCCATCAATAGCCATTTTGCAATATTACTTAAAATCTCTAATATTACTATGTCATTCTATAATAATTGTTTTTCGTTGTTTAGGCCAAGTGAATTTAACTGTGTATCACTGAACATATAATTGCTGTTTCTAGCGAAGTGTTTTTTACGGAAGGAGTTGCAGGAGAAACATTAGTTTAATATCAAATTACCGCATCTTTTCCCTACAGCTACCAATACATCTTAATCAAATTAAGAATGAACTGTATTTTGAAACAAACAGTTTGCCAAAAATAAAAGGCTCTTATAAGCCACAAAAGAACAGTACACTGTAAAATAAATGAATTTCATTGTTTTCACTGTTCAAAAGGATGTTTAAGTATGCCACATTAATTGAGACGCGTAAAAGTTTATTTTAAAAATATTGAAATATTTTGCATGTTCTATAAAAGTTAAAGGCATAATTTAGTCATAACTCTATCAACAAATCATTTTCGAAATATAGAATTTTTGAAGAAATGATCCTAAAACACTGCTAATAACCAGTTGTGGGCATTCCACGAAAGAAAAAGCTGGAGAGAAGTGTCTGGTCGCTGTGTATAGAGAGGAGGACAAACATCGAACACGCATAGCAAACGAGTTATATAGTTATATGACAACAACTGAAAATGCCCAACATTTTTCAAGATAGCCCAGGTTTTTCGAAGTAGCAAAATTAGGATCACCTTAATCTAACTGCTCCTAACAACACATTAAAAAATCAGAACAACAACACGCTTTGCGAATTTAGCTATTTTTTATGTATGTTTTGATTGGCCTAAAATAAATGTCTATTATTTAATCATTGTATTATATTTAACTAATTACACGTCCCCCCGGCGGCGACGCCCGTGGGTCATAAAAAGTAAAAACAGGTGGGATATTTTATTCTTCGTTACATCTCAAACATACACCCCTCGACTTACGCAGACAACCGTACCTGATCTTAAAAACATTTCTCAATTGCTAATATGGTACAGAATTAAAAATAATTTTTCAAAATTTTAAGGCGCCCCCTCCCTAGTGGCGCCCGGGGCGACCGCCCCGGTCGCCCCACCCTCGCGACGGCCCTGATTCTTCCATTTGGTGTGGTTAAGCATTCATACCTTTTGTTTTTTAAGTTATTTTTGTAGATCTGATCCTGCTGGTTCTGGAGTTTTTGTTTTATTATCTTTTTTGCCATATTTATAGTTAGTTTGACCTTGGGTTGGGGCAAGTGAGATGCTTCTTTGGCCAGGTCATCAGCCACTTCGATTCCATAAATGCCGCAGTGGCTGGGGACCCAATGAAATACTAGTTCAAAACCCTGAATAATAAGCGTGCTGGCAAGATAGCGACATTTGATGACCAGATCGGATTCAGTTTCAAGGGTGGTGGTGACTGATATTATGGCCGCTTGGGAATCAACAAAAATTACAGTCTGCCTTGGGGAGATATGTGTTAGATGCTCCAGTGCTAGATATATTACTATGACTTCTGAATCAAAGTTTGTGGAGTTTTCTCCCACGGCTACTTTGTTTTTAAAAAGTGTGCTATATACTCCTGCACCAGCAATATTTTTGCCGCTATCAGCTGATCCGTCTGTATATACATGAAGCCAGTAGTCTTGGGGATAACGCTCTGCCATCGTAGCTAGAAAACCATTTTTAAGTTCTGCTCGTAGTGTAGTTGATTTCTCTGCCATGTTTACGAGATCTAGTTTATGCACAGTCAGCTTTAGATTAACAGTGTGATTGATGTGAGTTGGAAATTTCTGTCTATTTTCAAGGTTAAAATCAGTACTTCTGTGGCTGTTAAGGACGTACCATGTAAAATTTGTTTGGGTCCTAAGTCTTCCAATAGCTGGTGCGTAATTGTTCCAGTATTCTATTCCAAGACGATTTAATTTTTCGTGGAGTTGTAGTGCAGCACTTTCTCTTCGCATAGTGAGTGGTTCAATACCGGATTGTAACTCCATAGCAGCAATTGGGGTTGACTTAGGGCCTCCTGTAATTATTCGAAGAGCGTTATTTTGAACCCTGTCTAGTTTTTCCAATGTAGAATTACTGGCTGTGATTATAGCTTCAGCACCGTGTTCCATCGAAGGCCGCACATACGTCTGCGCTCCTAAAATATTAATAAATATAACCCCCCAAAAAAATGTACAATTTTTTTAAAAAACGGGAGAAAATTAAATAAATTTGACAAAAATAAATTTGTTAAATTGTTTTAATAAATTGAACGCGAGGAAGCTATGTGCCACACTAATTGGCCGAGAATTTAGTATGTCTTTAGAGATGTGACATTTTGGAGAACTTAAATTTCGTGAAATATTTTGTTAGTATCCACATGAATATGAACATGTTGTACAAAGTATTTAGTAAAAACATATATTATATTTTCTAATTCAACAAACTTCAAATGTCTAGGAAAGAAAAATAATAGTTAATTAATTAATAAATAAATAAATAAAGCGAAAAATAGAGAGAATTAACTTATTAAGAATTTATTGGTAATTAAAAGAAAAAGTAAGAACAGAAATTAACAGTATCGTGTCTTAAATTAAAGAATAAATAAATTAAATAATAATTACACCAATTGATCTTTTCATCTTAATAGCTGATCCCGAATTAATTATTCATTGTACCTTAATATTAATTATTAATTGTCTTACTTACTTACTAAGTCCTATTCCACATCTAACGGTGTAAAGTGTTGAAAAAGATAAATATGCAAATAAACAATTATATTCTTTCTCTTTCGAGTAAAGTGCAAACTTAGAAATTAAAAAGGGGAAAAATTAAAAATATAATAGAAAAGCTATTATTTTTAATTGGATATTTTCAGATATAATTATTTTCTTGTATACTACAGTGTTGATTTTTTTTTAAAAATAGGGTAATTATTGTAATTATATTTTTTTGTCATTATGAATATTTTTCGCTAGAGGTCAGTATTTTAGCTTTTAAGTATAATTATAATTAAACATACAAATTAAAAAATTATTTAAAAATTTAATGATAATAACTACTTAGAAAATAAGAGGTCAAATGATTAACAATTCTTGTTATTAAAAATAATTGTTTTCGTGGTTATTTTATTATTTAAATAGTCCGTTAAGTTGTTTTGTTTTTGCTTCCGAGGTTACCGAAGGTAACGGAAGCTTGTAATAGCTCTTGAGAAGGATTTTAAAATTTTAAAAATGTTCGACAAAAAAAACTTCTGACAAAAACCACCCCAAAGAGGTTAAAATTTTATTTTATTTTAAAATGCAGCGTCGGGTTTAAGTTCGTATCCTTGTGCTGCGACGCTAAAGTAAAAAAATAAGATATTATTTGATTTAAGTTTGTGGTGTTTATTTGCCAAGTCAGAAAATGTTTTTATATTTAAACGTGTAGAGTGATTTGGGAAAGACATTAGAGAGAGGGACAGACAAACATCATGTACTTGCACTGGATAAATTAGACCTAATAGAACTTACTCGGACAGTGGAAGACTTGGCTAAACCTATGATCTCACAACTTTTTAAGCGAGACTTGGCTTATTTTTTTAGGCTAGTGTTTTTGTTGGGATAAATTATAGAATAATGGCTTGTATAAGCATAAAATCAATAAAGTACGTGATGGATTGCGAAAAAGCTATAAACCACTCTAATTGACAGTCTATTTCACTTTGTTTTCAAAGTTTTTCGAGGGAATTTCTTTCAAATTTAGAGCTCGAATTAATTTCTCGATTATCAGCTCGGGGTTTGACTTTTCTCAACATATCGCCAAAAAGTCCACCCAGAAGTTTAGACTCAATAGGCCTTACGACAGACGACAGACATTTCGGACTCATGGGACTTTAAAACGTGTAAATCCATAACAATTTTGTCACAATACTTTCCCTTATATATTCTAAATATATGATAAAGGAAATTTAGAAAAAAATAACATAGATATTACCATTAAAAATCGGTACTTCTTTAGATTGTTACTCCCCTAGTTATTCTAAAATATAAATGACTGAATAAATAACTATTAAGACAAAGGGATGTTTAGTCCAATGAACTTTGGGACAAAGGAATGTCACACTACTGTTTTTATAAGGGGAGTAACAGTCTAAAGAAGATCATTCCGTACACCTTCTTTAGATTGTTACTCCCCTAGTTATTCTAAAATATAAATGACTGAATAAATAACTATTAAGACAAAGATATGTTTAGTCCAATGTACATTGGGACAAAGGTCACACTACTGTTTTTATAAGGGGAGTAACAGTCTAAAGAAGATCATTCCGTACACCTTCTTTAGATTGTTACTCCCTTCTGTTTTTTTTTATAAAGGGAGTAACAATCTAAAGAAGTTCCTAAAACAACATTGCTAGCATCATTGATGCTTCACTACTTTCTTGTTAGGGATCATTTAAATCCTTCATAATAAGAGTCACTCCAACATGTAATAATGTTGTGAAATATAACATATAACATAACATTATGTTCTGTGACAAAGCACAATATATAAACACAACAAAAATCATGTATAAAATTAATAATGAAGAGACTTAAAATGGTCGTAAGTCGAAATTCAATATTAAATGTTACAAAAATAATACATTCACGTAAACAATTCTGTTATTAAACATATGGTATTTTAATATGGTACATTGTTTTCAATCTAAAATAAAGATTTATTTAATACCATATTCATTCAATCATAAACCGTTACCAAAGTATAAGTAAATATATGTATCTCTTATTTAAGTATACCTGTAATATATAGTTAACTTGATTTATTTTTTAAAAAAAGTCATACCATAAAAAAAGAAATCATGTTTCTAAGTGAATATTGTGTTAGTTGTATTTTATATAAAATAAAAAGAACCTCTACTATTAAATGAAAACATATTTATTAGACTAACATTCATTTCAATAATGTAAATATGTGTTTGTATTATGAATAACGCTTTTGATAACATGAACGTCATTAGTGGTTTTTAAACTTAATGTTGAAAATCTGTTGTGTACAAACAATAACGGGATATTATAAATTATATATTCTTTATTTCTTTAATATATATTACATATGATAGGTACATAGGTAAATGAAATGATTTCATTATACGTTATATAAAATAATAATTCATATCGTATTACTCAACTAAAGTATTAATCATATATATTAAGTATCAGAAGTAAGAAATTCAAATCTGGTGGTCATATCTTTTAGAAACATTTTTTTTTCTTTTTAAATCTTTAATTCATGTAAAATATTCTATTTTTTAAAAACAAAATGTGTGTAAAACCACAAAATATAATTAAATTATTATTTTTTTTTTTTTTTTTTTTCAAACCATCCAAAAGAAAGAAACAAGAACACAGGAATTATTTTGAAGAAAAGAGCAATTGTTATAATGATAAGTTACACTTAATGACCGCAATCTTATTCATTATAATAAATGTTCCTTTTTTCTTACGTTATTTACGTTAATTTGATGGTATAGTTACATTTTCTAATGATTTTTTTTTTTTAAAAAGTAACTTAATGACAACTTTAACACATGTTATAACTGTTTACTGTTATATTTTAACAGATTCTTTTTCTGTTATGATTTAATTATAAACATTTAAAGAAATTATACCAGAAATTATATTTATAGTTAATAAACTTATTATTATGGTTTATAAACTATAATAATTTCATTTTATATTAATTTTTATAAATCATAATAATTAAATGAATTATTTTGTTTGATTAACTATCACAATGCAAAAGAGGATAATTAGGACGATTTTTCATCTAAACAATAGAACCTCCTGCAAAGAATATTTTAAGCAATATAACATCTTAACGTTTCCCAGTATATTTATCGCAGAATCTTCCATATTATAAATAATTACAAGATAAAAAGAACTTTTTATATACTACGTTTTTAAATTTTTTGTTGAATCGTGTGTAATGTTGATAATATAATTGTTATTGTTATATTATATATAATGTGAGTAAAAAAAAAATAGTTCCAAATTTATTTACTTTACATAAATGACAACAATCTAGAGAGCTGATCTTAAACCTATAAAAGGACAAATCTTTGTACTACAGATCTTCCCAACACCAAATCTTAACCGTGCCATCGATATATTTGAAATAATATTATCGATAAATTATATAGCAGATATTTCCTGTTTTGCTGCCATTCAATGTTTATCTATCACAAATTTGAAACCCGTCAAAATGAAGATTGCGTAAATATGGGACATGGCAAAACAAATAAAATAACTTGCGGATTTTTTCCGAACTTACTTTCCACACAGCAAAATTTGCTGAAAACTAATTAAATTCTGCTGAAAGATGGCTAAAAGTATTAAAATAATGCATTGTCATCGTGTTCTGAGCTATGCTAAAAGTTTCAAATGTCTAGCTATTCGGGAAGTTAGTTAGAAATCGATTGCCAGATTTGTATCAGACAAACAAACAAACAAGAAAGCAAGCTAAACGTAGTAAAAAGAACCTATCCAACTTTTCAAAATTTTCAGACTTCCACCACTTTAATTCGAGGAATAAAAAAAACTTAGTTTTACCTTTCTGCAGAACCAATTTGCACTAATTCTCGCCTCATAACATGATCCTGCAATGTTTTAACAAATTACCTTCTAAATTAAAAAAAACTACCTCTCAATCAATTTTAAAAAAAATGTTATTTATGAAATGTTGTTATCGTGTGTCAGAGTTCATGTAGTGTTTTTTTTTTAAATTTCTGTTAATTTATTTAGTTTATTCCCTGTGTTATATATTATGTGATTTATTGTTTATTGTGAATTGCCTAAATTGTAATGACATATTATATTTTAAATTGGTTATTTAATAAAGAATATTCTATTCTATTAGCTTTTGTGTTTTCGAAGGACCATTTAATTATTATTGAAAATTTTATCAACATTTATCATATAAATAACTTCTCCTAAGCGGGGAATCGAACGCGGCGTCTCGTATTTATCGTCGCGTCGGGTATTTAAATGGACTAGTGACCAAAAATTTCGAGCTAAAGTTCATTTCTCAATTTTTGCGAACCAACATATCTTAAAAACTCTACACGTCCGATATTAATTAAATTTGTATGATAGGTCATAATTAGCTCATTGTTGGTCCCAACTAAGTTTCAACCTTATGAGCCTATTTGTTTCACTTCCACATGCTTACAAACATACATTTATTTTCACCTATAGCTTCAAAAGTACTTATCTGATTTGTATGAAACTTTTATAGTTTATCGAATGTAACACGCAGATAGCTCCAGATTTATTTGAACCGTCTGCGCTCTTTACCTACCTTTTGCTTAATTGATATTTTTATTCATGTAAAAATCATTAAATATGAAAAATCAAAAAATGGGGAAAACAATTAGAAAATAATGGCTTATAAAAGCATAAAATCAATAAAGTACGTGATAGGATGCGAGGAAGCTATGTGCCACACCAATTGGCAGTCTATTGCTACTGTCTATCCCTGTTTGTGTTCTTATCCCCCTAGTCCAACGCTAATGCTTTATTGTGTTGTTTAATATGCTTCTCTCCATTTTACGTTGCAATACACTCAATTTCCCGAAGTTCATTGGTAAATATCTAAGTTTCACGGTACTTCTTTAGATTGTTACTCCCTCTGTATTTTAAGAATATTAATGAATAAATATGTAACTATTAAGACAAAGGTATGTTTAGTCCACTGTACTTTGGGGCAAAGGAATATCACACTTCTGTATTTATAAGGGAAGTAACAGTCTAAAGAAGAACATTCCGTACATCACCTTCTTTAGATTGTTACTCTCCTCTGTTATATTTATAAGGAGAGTAAAAGACTAAAGAATAACATACCGTACACCTTCATTAGATTTTTACTCACCTCTGTTATATTTATAAGGAGAGAAACAATCTAAAGAAGAACATTCCATACACCTTCTTTAGATTGTTACTCCCCTCTGTTATATTTATAAGGAGAGTAACAATCTAAAGAAGAACATACCGTACACCTTCTTTAGATTATTACTCCCCTCTGTTATATTTATAAGGAGAGTAACAATCTAAAGAAGAACATTCCATACACCTTCTTTAGATTGTTACTCCCCTCTGTTATATTTGTAAGGGGAGTAACAATGTAAAGAAGATCATTCCGTACACCTTATTTAGATTGTTACTCCTCTCTGTTTTATTTATAAGGGGAGTAACAATCTAAAGAAGAACATTCCGCACACCTTCTTTAGATTGTTACTGTCCTCTGTTTTATTTATAAGGGGCGAGTAACAGTCTACAGAAGATCATTCCGTACACCTTATTTAGATTGTTACTCCCCTCTGTTTTATTTATAAGGGGAGTAACAATCTAAAGAAGAACATTCCCCACACCTTCTTCAGATTGTTACTCTCCTCTGTTTTATTTATAAGAGGCGAGTAACAGTCTACAGAAGATCATTCCGTACACCTTATTTAGATTGTTACTCCCCTCTGTTTTCTTTGTAAGGGGAGTAACAATCTAAAGAAGTGCCAGTTTCACATCCCTAAATTATCACTAGTAGAACTCACATGTTCTAATGCTTAGTTTTTAGTTCTATATAAATGTTTAGTCTAAATACTCTTCAGTATTTGTTGTAGCTTCTCCAGCTCATAGATATCCTTCTACTAATTCCACCTTTCAAAAAAATAATCTAATTTTTAAAAGATAAAAAGGAATTAAAGAAAAATATGATTAATAAAAAGTTATATTTCTTTCCAACCAAGAAGATATTGTTTTGGTTCGTCAGTAACAGATGACGCATTTCCACAGCCCCATCTGTCTGACAGGGGACCTGTCATTACTACAATTATACCAAGAGAACAAAAAAAAAAAATATTAAAACTAACCTATAACAAGTAACATCCCTCATTTTACCTCGACACAGAATACAAGGCACGAAATAATTGTAACATTTCAATGTAAAGAGATATGTATATACATTATATATATATATATATATATATATATATATATATATATATATATATATATATATATATATATATATATATATATATATATGTATATATACTAATAATAACGGAATAAAGCTCTATTACATGATTCCAAAACGTAATATCTAAACAATTGCTTTTTAGTTAATATGTAAAAAGGGAGAAATTAGGGATATAATTACATTACTATAGACATATAGAATGCGGGGTTAATTCTTTATTTTCTAATGTAATAAAAGAATACTATTGGTGAGGATTAATATTACATTCACTGTTAGATAATTGAACGAATATAAAGAAGTTGACATTTAAAATAATTAAAAAGAAGAGATGAGATGGGAGTAGAATTAAAATTGTTTATTTTAATTAGGTATCTAAATTCAAATTAAATAATATGGTTTACATGAGACTTCACTCACAAATTTGCGCCATTCTGAATGTTATTATACTATATACAATAGCAGAAAAACCGTAAAAAAGCTATTATAGAGTAAATCACAGAAATAGATATATCCAACAAAACTGTATATATTTTTATTTATTTGTTTCTTTACAGTGGTTGTATATTACAATAAGCTTCACTCAGTCAATCATGTAATATTACAAAATACAATTAAAGAGATAAAAAAATCATAAATTAAAAGTAATAAAGAAAAGACAATAGATGGTGCACTGTTGGCATACATTTTTAAAAATAAATTAGAATGTAGACTTTGACTAAATAACTATTAAGACAAAGGGATGTTTAGTCCAATGTACTTTAGAACAAAGGAATATGACACTTCTGTTTTTATAAGGAGAGTAACAGTCTAAAGAAGAACATTCCTTACACCTTCTTTAGATTGCTACTCTCTTTTGTTTTCTTTATGATGGGAGTAACAATCTAAAGAAGTCTCGATTTTAATAAAGATCTAGAGATTCTAAATGTAAAGACGTAGATGAAGCAGTTCTCTAATGGGTGAAAATGGTGCAGGATAAAATCTTCCTTTTTCAGGATTACTTATTTTTTCTATAAAAAAAATTCTATTTAAATAAATCTCTAGTTAGTTTTGAAGTTCAATTGAGCTCAAATAAAAATAGTTTGCTAGAGAAGAGAAAATCGTTGCTAGTGAAGAGAAAATCGTTGCTAGCGAAGAGAAAATCGTTGCTAGTGAAGAGAAAATCGTTGCTAGTGAAGAGAAAAATCGTTGCTAGTGAAGAGAAAATCGTTTCTAGTGAAGAGAAAATCGTTGGTAGTGAAGAGAAAATCGTTGCTAGCGAAGAGAAAATAGTTTCTAGTGAAGAGAAAATCGTTGCCAGCGAAGAGACAATCGTTGGTAGTGAATAGAAAATTGTTTCTTGCGAAGAGAAAATCGTTGCTAGCGAAGACAAAAATTGTTGCCAGTGAAGAGAAAATCGTTGCTAGCTAAGAGAAAATCGGGTATTTCTTTAGATTGCTACTCCCCTAAGTTTTTTTTAGAATATAAATTACTTTGACTAAATAACTATTAAGGCAAAAGGATGTTTAGTCCAATGTACTTTGGGACAAAGGAATATCAGACTTCTGTTTTCATAAGAGGAGTAACAGTCTAAAGAAGTGCCAAAAATCGTTGCTAGTGAAGAGAAAATCGTTGGAAAAACCATAGTTTTTCATACTTATTATTCATGAATTTATACATTTCTTTTTTTTCTACGTTACTTTATTTATTATATTGTAAGGAAAAGATCTTTTACCCTGTTTTCCCTCCTTAACTCCTTCTCCACTTTTGTCCTAAGTAGAAAGGACATTTGTTTGTCTCTAGAGAAAGATATGGAGGGGGTACGGGGGGGGGGGGGGGTAAAAGAGAGGTAGGTCTCTCACTAGAAAGACCCCTCCAAAAAATAAAAAAACCTTCGGGCCAGTGTTGCCCTCTTTAAAAAGTCATAATTCCCAGCGAGATTTGTCAAAATGATTTAAAGGGTGAAGGAGTATAAGGAAAAAAATGCGGGAAAGGGTCAAGTAAAAAAAGAGGGAAAACTGCTACTTTTGGCGCGAAAAACAGAGAGAAAAGAAATCCTTTTTTTTTATATACATATATACGTATTTGAGAAAGAAATATACGTAGAGAAGAAAAGTAATGTCTGTATGCAGTACGTATATGTCCACGTATCCAGGACTCCCTCAAGTATTTTCTCATCAAGCAAGTACCCCCCCCCCCCCTTTTTTTTTCAGCCTCCATTTTTTTCAGGGTACCCCTCTACCTGTACGTGGTACATTCCCAAGTTTCCTTTCAGGCCGAAAGCTTGGAGGAGTCTAAGGGGGTCTCCCTCCCTCTCTTGGGGTCCTGACGCTGTAAACGTAACCTGAATGCAAGATCGGATCCTTATCTTTTAGACCAGGACAAGAAGAAACTATTTTGCATATCACACTAATACACACGTGAGACTTAGATGGAACTTTTTTTCTCTTTTTTTTTTTGGTTCGTGGAAAAATGTGGAGGGTCGAGAGAAGGGCTTTTTTTTAAGGGTAGAATATTCTATTAGGGAAAAATATTATTTTTTTATAAAAAAAAGATGGTAGAGGAAGAACGATTAGAAAATTATAAAATACAAATAAAAAACCTATTCATACTTCTTTTTTGATGCAATGGTAATTTTTACTAAAATATAAAAAGTAATAAGATGCCAATTCTGATTGGGCACAGTAAATAGCAATAACTAATAAGTTACTTGTTCGTAAAAGTGAAGTAATATATATTTAAAACGCCGGTTTTGAATAGCTCTTCATTTAGTTGTTTGTTGTTTAGCAACACTGTTGAGTATAAAGTTGAAATCTGCAAACATTCCGAATTCATTCTGCGAATCATCGTGAAAATCTTTTCAAATGAGCAACATGTGGGTGATTCAAAAAGCATGGGTTAATATTAAATAAATTGGTAAGGCGTGAATCTCACGTAAAAAGGGTTTCGTTGGCATTGTGAACACAAAATTAGTAAAAGGGGAGGGGAGAAAAGTTTTGATTTTTTTTTTTTGACAAAATGGCGCGCAAAATTAAATGTTGACATACATTTTTGAAATCTACTCTTTAATACCTTTCATTTGATACCCCACTCAAAATTAAAAAAAAAAAAAAATCGAATAACATGAATTATCCGCAATTTTGGATTTCCAGTAAATCAGATCAAATTGATAATCTTATTTTTTTATATGGCCCAGCAGACCGCACATTTTGCATATTTTTCTATATTTTTAGTAACAGCGGAAATACGATTTTTTGGTGGGGATAAAGAAAATTTCGATGTTTTTTGACAAAATGGCGCTGAAAATTAAGCACTATCACTAGGTGGTATATATATTTCTATTGTACTCTTCAATACCTTTCATTTGATACCCCACTCAAAATTTTTAAAAAAATATTTTTTTTTCGAGTGACATGAATTATCCGCCATCTTGGATTTCCAGTAAATCAGATCAAATTGCTAATCTTATTTTTTCTATGGCCCAGCAGACCACACATTTTGCATATTTTTCTATATTTTTAGTAATAGCGGAAATACGATTTTAGGGGGGGGGGGGGGACACGCAAATTTTCGATGTTTTTTGACAAAATGGCGCTGAAAATTAAGCACTATCCCTAAGTGGTATATATATTTCTATTTTACTCTTCAATACCTTTCATTTGATAACCCACTCAAAATTTTTAAAAATATTTTTTTTTCGCGACGTGAATTATCTGCCATTTTGAATTTGAACAGCTGATAATATTGAGTTCGCTATATTTTTCCTGTGTGCGCGTCAAAACGATCTTTTTTACTGGAAATTTCACGTTTTTATCTCGTTTGGTTCTAAAGTTATTGGAACCGTACAGAGTGACAGACGGACACAGGAACGAAACTATAAGGGTTTCTTTTTTTTGGTTTTACCAACGAAACCCTAAAAAAGGAACTTTATGTTTTTTTTTTAAACAAAAAAGAAACATTCTCAATTTGTAACAAATAGTGTATTATGTTGTTTGGCAATTACATTTACTGTCTCGCTTCGCTCGACAGTAAATGTAATTGCCACGGTAAAGAAAAAACACTTCACAGTCGTGTAGCATATGCTATTTTTTCCGTCGTAGCAGACATTAAAAACATTAAATATTAATCAATGATCAATATTATAAAAACAAATATTAGTACATACTTAAGATTTAAAAAAAAGAAACCTAAAAAAGATTTTTACAAGAAATTGTAAAAATTTGACCCCTAAATGAACTCCAAACATTATTAACATAATATTATTGACATTTTAAAATTTGTTGGAAATTTTTAAGTGCATCTTAAGGGGAGATATATCGTCTGGAGTGACAAATATATATATATATATATATATATATATATATATATATATATATATATATATATATATATATATATATATATATATATATATATATATATATATATATATATACATACATACAAAAAAAAAGTGTTAAATTTTAGGAATCGATTTAGAATGGTCTAAAATGGATTTCCATAGAGAAAATTTTCAAAAATTTTGAAGCCATTGCAATAGCTTAATTTTCTTAGAAAATTCGCTAAAATTAAAATAAATTATAAATATTGTCAGTGTTCAGTGTAGTGTACCAACGTTTCTAAAGCGAGTCTTTGGCAGTCTTAAGTCGTCTATTTGCAATACATCTATGTAATTTCAATGCATTTTCAGTATCTACATCAAAAGTTGTTTAGCTTCAGTTTGCAAAATATCTCATAAGAGTGCGCGCGGGTTTTGATAGACTGATAATATAAAATATAAATAACGTATATATTACCTACTATAATGTAAAACAAACATAGTCTTTAACGTTTATATATATATATATATATATATATATATATATATATATATATATATATATATATATATATATATATATATATATATATATATATATATTTGGCTTTTTAAATTATTTACTTTTAAAAGTGCTAGGGAGTAAGGAGGGGGAAATAATAGATAAAAAGGATAATAATATAATATATAAGCAGGTCAAGTGTGAGCTAGTCAGCACACAGCGAGGGTCCGTAGGCAACACAGTATTGTTTAAGTATTACCCTACTGATGGTGCTTTTCAAAATGCTAAAAGTCCTACTTTGAACTATCCTATGGGTCTGATATTCTCAAAACATATAAAAAAACTTCTGATAAAGTATATTTTGCCAGTGAACCGGACTAAAAAACATATATAAATACATCCAAAAGAGCCTACAAAGCATAGAATGAAGGTAACAGAATTTATGTGATCTTTCTGAAAAAATCTAAGTCAGAAATTCGTTTCAGACATCAGGAAACATTTTTGGTTCCGTGTCTGTCACTCTGTCGCTCAATTTTTGTGAACCAACATACCTTTAAAACTACACATCCGATTTTAATGAAATTACACGGTAGGTTATAATTATAAGTTTTAGCCTTCTGCGCCTATTTGTTTCCACATTCGAACAAACATACATTTCTTTACACCTTTAGCTTCAAAAGTTTTACTTATCTGATTTGTATGAAACTTATATGGTTTATCGAAAGTATCCCGTAGATAGCCCTAGATTAATTTGAACCGTCTGCGATCTTTAACTTTTGCTAAATTGATACTTTAATTCGTGTAAAATATCAAAACAATTTTGACAGATTAAAAAAACGGAGGTAACTATTAAACAAATTAGACTATAATGGCTTGTAAAAGCATAATATCAAAAAAGTACGTGATAGGATGCGAGGATGCTACGTGCCACACCAATTGACAGTCTATTTGGCTGACTAAAAAAAAAAAGTTAGCCAGTCAAATTATATGAATTATATCTTTGCCAGGTCATAAAAGTTTAAATAAAAACATAAGCGTCAGCTTGTATCAATAAAATAAACGATCAATTCCGGTCAATTCAAAAAAGCAACGGATATAAAAAAGAAAAAAATTGTCAATTTACTGTATCATTACACTTTATTGACTGTGGTCAAATTTAATTCTATTTTTTTTTCCTTTCATTAAAACTAATACTTAGTAATATTTATATGTGGCTAATTTCTCTTACAAAAACCCAATCTAATAATTAACCATTTTTTACCTTCAATGAACCTGTAATTTATCAATAAAAACCATTCATTATAATTTATACTTTATTTTTTCTATATCTGCATTTAAAAAAAAAAAAAAAAAAAATATATATATATATATATATAATAGTATCATTGAACAAGCATACAATACACTTATAGTTATAAATATATATTATATATATAAAATGTATACAAATACGGTTGGAGTTATAATGCTTTATAGCATTTATTATCATATATAATTATTACCTACTATAATGTAAAACAAACATAGTCTTTAACGTTTATATATATATATATATATATATATATATATATATATATATATATATATATATATATATATATATATATATATATATATATATATATATTGCATATAAGTATGTATATATAAAGTAAATCTAATATATTCAGTTGAAGTATATTGGAGTAGAAAAGGAGATTCGAGGCGAAGATACACACTTATATGGTAGGTGTCACGTAGATCAACTAAAGCAGATGAAAAAAAAACCCAATATCAAACCAACATATACATACTCAAGACCGATCTTTTTTTTTTAAAGAAAAAACCTATCTCACCTCCTTTCTTCCTAGAAGGATGACTTCTTACTGAAGGGGGGGGGGGGGGGGAGGTTGGTTTTCTTAAGGGAAAACGATGTTTGTTGGTGGCACGCCCTCAGGATCTGCGGGGAGAGGTGGAGGTTAGAGGAAGAAGAAAAAAAGAAGAAAAATCAGGCTTAAGAAGGAAGGTTTTTTCGGGGTTTGAAAGGATCAACATGCAGAAGACCTCTTGGAAGACTCCAAGTTTGCAAGTAGGACGAGAGAGGGGGTAGAGGGGGAGGGGTGGGGGTGTATAAAGGAACAAGTTTATTGGTAAAGCAAGGAACTCACAAGTTTGAAATCGAATATCCAAAAGGTTCGGTTTAGGTTTCCCGTTGTATGTAAGTTCCCCCACCTCTCTTCGTCTA
This sequence comes from Gerris lacustris, assembly GCA_951217055.1. NCBI lineage: Eukaryota > Metazoa > Arthropoda > Insecta > Hemiptera > Gerridae > Gerris > Gerris lacustris. The sequence continues at coordinate 25,724,662 of OX578286.1, forward strand.
CTTGAAAAATAAGGAGAAAAAATTCTAACTGAAATTGGTTTTAATTCACTTGGGAAAAGTCCTTCTCCCCCCTACCCCACCACCTCTATCCCCTCTCTACTTTTTCTTCGTATCACTAAAGCTCGAGCACATAGCTTCAACTTGTAAAGGGAAGGTGGAAATAAGAAAAGCGACAAAAAAAAAAAAAAAAAAAAATACAGGTGTAAAGTATTTGCATTTCATATACACAATTTTTTAACAATACCTAAATACATGGCTTTTTAAATTATTTACTTTTAAAAGTGCTAGGGAGTAAGGAGGGGGAAATAATAGATAAAAAGGATAATAATATAATATATAAGCAGGTCAAGTGTGAGCTAGTCAGCACACAGCGAGGGTCCGTAGGCAACACAGTATTGTTTAAGTATTACCCTACTGATGGTGCTTTTCAAAATGCTAAAAGTCCTACTTTGAACTATCCTATGGGTCTGATATTCTCAAAACATATAAAAAAACTTCTGATAAAGTATATTTTGCCAGTGAACCGGACTAAAAAACATATATAAATACATCCAAAAGAGCCTACAAAGCATAGAATGAAGGTAACAGAATTTATGTGATCTTTCTGAAAAAATCTAAGTCAGAAATTCGTTTCAGACATCAGGAAACATTTTTGGTTCCGTGTCTGTCACTCTGTCGCTCAATTTTTGTGAACCAACATACCTTTAAAACTACACATCCGATTTTAATGAAATTACACGGTAGGTTATAATTATAAGTTTTAGCCTTCTGCGCCTATTTGTTTCCACATTCGAACAAACATACATTTCTTTACACCTTTAGCTTCAAAAGTTTTACTTATCTGATTTGTATGAAACTTATATGGTTTATCGAAAGTATCCCGTAGATAGCCCTAGATTAATTTGAACCGTCTGCGATCTTTAACTTTTGCTAAATTGATACTTTAATTCGTGTAAAATATCAAAACAATTTTGACAGATTAAAAAAACGGAGGTAACTATTAAACAAATTAGACTATAATGGCTTGTAAAAGCATAATATCAAAAAAGTACGTGATAGGATGCGAGGATGCTACGTGCCACACCAATTGACAGTCTATTTGGCTGACTAAAAAAAAAAAGTTAGCCAGTCAAATTATATGAATTATATCTTTGCCAGGTCATAAAAGTTTAAATAAAAACATAAGCGTCAGCTTGTATCAATAAAATAAACGATCAATTCCGGTCAATTCAAAAAAGCAACGGATATAAAAAAGAAAAAAATTGTCAATTTACTGTATCATTACACTTTATTGACTGTGGTCAAATTTAATTCTATTTTTTTTTCCTTTCATTAAAACTAATACTTAGTAATATTTATATGTGGCTAATTTCTCTTACAAAAACCCAATCTAATAATTAACCATTTTTTACCTTCAATGAACCTGTAATTTATCAATAAAAACCATTCATTATAATTTATACTTTATTTTTTCTATATCTGCATTTAAAAAAAAAAAAAAAAATATATATATATATATATATATAATAGTATCATTGAACAAGCATACAATACACTTATAGTTATAAATATATATTATATATATAAAATGTATACAAATACGGTTGGAGTTATAATGCTTTATAGCATTTATTATCATATATAATTATTTTTCTATGTAAGTACTAAGAAGAAAGTTTATACGAACCAGATGTTAGTTACTAAGACACCTTATAATATATATATATATATATATATATATATATATATATATATATATATATATATATATATATATATATATATATATAGATATATGTATATATATATAATAAAGCGAGAATAGGCAACAATGGTTGGCTATTCTCCTTAAGAAAGGATGACCTTTCGTTAACTGTAGGTACCGTCATCAGGTGTTTAGTGCGGCGGAAATGCCTAATATAGATAGTCTGATAAAAAATAGGAGCTATTTTTTTTACCTTCTATTAATAAAACATGCTGACATTATCTAACTAATTTATTATCTTGTTTAGTTTTATTAATATCAGCTACTGGCTTTTATTAATTTTTATCTGTTTTGTTTATTCAGTAATTTATTGTTTACCATTATGGTATTATTAGTTGAGATATGTATCATATAATTAGTTGGTGAGTTAACTGGTGACAAGACTTACCATTGTTTTGGAAAATTGATTATAGATATTAAACTTGTGTTGTTTTGTATTAATGGTTTTCCGGTTACTTAATTATTCGCTTCGTTAGTTTACGGTGTCTTTTTATTTTTTTTGTTTTGTAAAACATATTTTATTTCGGAGGATCTAAAGGAATTAGAAGAATACCACTAATAATATATGAAAGATGTAAACATATTAACTTAATTATAGATATTTGATATTAAAATGCATATAATTAATCAAATACATCAATAATTATATTACTGCTCTTTTTATAAGTATGTTATAGTCCAGGAGATTAGTCAGAAAAAAGTGTCTGACTAATATCAAGCTAGAATTTTGTGTATAAGTTAATGTTTTGGTGCCTTTTAAGAATATGTGGTCAGCTAAGTTCGTCTGCGGGACATAGCTTGGTCATAGGCATTTGGAATAAACAAACCGGTGAAGAGTGGCCACGTGCCACCAAGTTAGTTTGCCACTTGATAGGTGAACACTTTGATTTGGAGTAATATTTGAATAACTAGTCAGGTTCGTTCAGGTTCAGTCAGGTTAAAACAAAACCGATTCACTGTTGAAATTTTTCTTGTAACAACCATATATTTTATCTACTCACGGCAGCAAAATTAGGCATTGTTGTACTGTTTTCAGTCTGCAAAATATCATTTTTCTAAATTCTTTTGTAACATGTCAAAAAAACACGCAGCAAAATATCAAAGTTTCAGCAAATGTTCAAAGTGTCAACAAAATAACAAACAGGCTGCCAAATTTTAAGAAAAAGTTACTACATCTCAGGTTATGAACTCTCCCACATTGTTCATTTTTGTATATTTAAGCGTAATATTCTGCTAAATATTTATATGTTTTTTGAAAATACCTTTAAAAATTATAATAGTAAAACTAATATTATTTTTTTAAAAAAATCGCTAAAAATTGAGATAAAAAAAAACAGCTGTTAATAAAAAAAGTGGCAACACTGATTGTTTTGTCTTTGTTTTGTTTTAACTTTCGAGTCATCAATTCGATTTTTACAACTTTCATTGCTTTAAATCTTTTATCTATCAAAAAAAGACGATAATAATTTAATAGTTTTCTATTATTATTTTTATAAATTTGTTAGTTAGGTTTTTGAAGTTTAAATAAAAATATGGATGATAATGTTGTGCAAGACGTTGAACACTTGTTTGATAACATGCCACCCGAAATTGCAAATATTGCAACAAAATACAAGGAAAGTTTATTGCCCTCTAAATCAGGTACTAAAATCTTTAGTGTAATTTCACAGCAAGTAAATGCATTGATATTGTATTGCGTTATGTCTATCTTTTATTGATTTCTTTGATTCTTTTGATTGATCTTCTTTGTTGATATCCTTGAAGACATCTTTGAAGTACTTACGTGTTTCTTTCAGTGAAGAAGGGTAGAATAATATATAATTCAAACCAAGTTAAAAATAGAAAACTAGAATTAAAGGCTTGACTCTATACAGGGTGACCCGCCATAAATGTCAAAACGAAACTGATCAAAATGATTCTATGTGCCAAATGCAACAAAAAATGTCCAGTAAGTATATGCCCATTTCTGAATAGTTCTCGAGATATCGATTTATTCCTTTCTTTAAAGTGTTTAGTGTTTCACGAACATTTTTTAAAAAATGCCTAATATCTTAAAAACTAAATGAGATAGAGAAATTGGCCTAAAGATAACCATTTTAAAGAGCATAAAGAATCCATTCAGAATCACACATTTCCAAATTATCAGCTGCTAAGCATCATAAAATTCCTGTTACATTTGAAAATTTGGATTTTTTAAAATTCGACCACAAAATTCCTCATCTTTCTTCTCTGAATTGAGGGATTTAAGAAGTGTGGCTATTTCAGGAAAAACTTTTGCTTTTCATAAGCTTTCAAACGGTATAATTAAAGTTTAAGATCAACGGACAAGTTTTTGAATTATGGTGGATTTAATGTTACCAGACATAAAATTTTTCGGTTTGGATCACAACCAATTCTTGTACAAATGCAAAAACAGGTTTCCCCGAAGGAAACCACAACACTCCGGGTTCTTATGGGAAATTTGACGCTGAACAAAATAGATCCGGAACAACTTCGTTTTTGAATTATTTGCAAAAAAAACATTAAAAAACATCACTTTCGGGCGTTTATCCTTACAATTCTCAAATACTAAGATTTTTACCATTATACTCCTTGAAGCAATTCTTGCAGAGAAAACAATTTTTCGTTGACTTATATCTATCCAAGCTCTATGTAATCTTGTAGAGTCGAATAACACTAATTTTAGCTCTAAAAATCCTTATAGTGACAGGGATGTAAAATTTTGAAATGTCGCTGAAAATCAGGGATTTGTTGTACAGATCTGGGATTGATATCAGTCAACGAAACATTGTTTTCTCTACTAGAGTATAGTGGTAAAAAGCGTAGTATTTGAGAATTTTAAGTATAATCGCCCAAAAGTGACGATTTTAAGTTACTCGTGAATATCTCAAAAACGAAGCTGTTCAGGATCCATGTTTATAGGAACTTTTTTGTTCAGCATCAAATTTCCCATTAGAACCCGGAGTGTTGTGGTTTCCTTCGAGGAAACTTTTTTTTTGCATTTGTACAAGAATTGGTTGTAATCCAAACCGAAAAATTTTACGTCTGGTAACATTCAATCCAACATAATTCAAAAACTTGTCCGTTGATCTTAAACTTTAATTATACCGTTTGAAAGCGTATGAGTAACAGCAGTTTTTCCTGAAATCGTCACACTTCTAACATCCCTCAATTCAGAGTAGAAAGCTTAAGAATTTCGTGGTCGAATTTTAAAAAATCCAAATTTTCAAATGTAACAGGAATTATAACATGCTTAGCACCTGATACATTGGAAATAAATGAGTGATTCTGAACGGGATTTTTTATGGTCTTTAAAATTGTTCCTTAGCCCAATTTTTTGTAAAATTGTACTTATTAAGTTTAAAACAGTGGTGATATAACTTTCTTGTAAACAAACTTGGATGTCCAAGTCAACTTAAGTGCAAAGTCGGCTTTGGGGTCACAAGAATTGGCTAAATTAAAAAGAAAATGTTTTTGCCGATATGACATCGTTCCTTAATTCATAATAATTCTCGAAATAAAACAAAATAAAATGAATTTAAAGCAAGATATAAAACAACATATAACATAAGACCACACAAACTTAATATTTATTTAAATAAAAATAAAAATCTAAAAAAAAATTTGCACACAATTATAATATTATTTTTTAATGAGACTACAAAAAATGTTTTTTTAGAGATATATAATCTTATTAAAAATCAGAAGAAACCCTTTCCTGACTTCAAGACTAAGAATGAGATGAGAGTTGTTTTTTTTTGTTGTTTTCGTCTTTTTTAAAAAATGGTAGATGCTACAAAACTGATAAAACACAAGAATACTACCTCTAGCCCTCGGACAAGACGGTAAGCATTGTCACGTCTTCTATGGAAATAAAATGAGAACTTGACTAAGAAAAAGAAACAAAGAAAAGAGAGAAGTACAAACGAACAAAAAATAAAGTCTTAACAACTAACGCTAGTTATGTAAAAAACATCATAAGCCTCACGTACATTGTTTCAGTTCGTTTTAAAACGTTACATCCTATGTTAACTTACATTACACACTCTAATGTTGGTTTTTTTGTTTTTTTTATCTTATTTCATTTATTCTCCCACGATGCGATCACGTATAAAAAACTTCTTTCTGGTTACGATTAATGATAAAGAATATGATAAAAAAAATACAATGAAAAAGAAATATAAAGATTATTCTTGGGTGAGAAAAACAAATATACAGGTCAAGTGTGTGCTAGTCAGCACACAGCGAGGGTCCGTAGGCCACACTGTATAGTTTAAGTAGTACCCAATTGATGGTGTTTTTTAAAATGCTAAAAAGCTTACTTTGAACTATCCTATGGGTCTGATATTCTCAAAACACATAAACAAAATTCTGATAAAGTATTTTTTTGCCACAGAACCGGACTAAAACCATATAAATACAACGAATAGACCAAAGTTATAAAAAACGTATTTTGTCAATAAAAAATAAAATAATATTTTTTTCGAAATTTCCAAAAAGTGATATCTTTACTTTTGGTCGAAGAATGTTCAGGAATTTTTTCAGATTTTTTGCACTTCACATAAGCGAGATAGATGGGGGGGACACGTTTCACACCCACTTCAAACTTGCCTACGCTCGCCCTATCAAAGTTATAACCAAAGAATTATTTTTGTAATCAGCTCGACGTACCCTTTCATATGATACCCCTCACGGTGTCGAAAAAAAATAAAAAAAATTTAACCCTTAAGTTTTTTTACCCTAATTTTTTTGAAAAATATTTTTTTTAAGTCGCTGTATTTTTAAAATATGTGGGCAGGTACAAGACACATACATGCCAAATTTCAAAAGAGTAGCCGTGAGAGCAGGTGACAGGACGGACGGACAGACACACGCAGGAAAATATAAGGGTCCTTGGTTTTGCCTACGGACCCTAATAAAAAGGAAGCTAACGAATACAAATTAAAAATATTGTTATATTAACAATATACATATGCAGGGTTGGCCAAAAAAACGCACTTTTTTGAACCCTTATAGCTCAGCATCTGTAATAGATAGAGATATGGGGTTCGCGGGGTCTGAAAACTACATTCTTCTACTTTAAATTTCATATCTATATAACTTTAAAACTATTGGGTGAAAGCCATGCAATGACGGTTAGAAATAGGGTCTTAAAAAAGTCGTTGTCCAGGTAGTACTTGTTGTTTGGTCTTATAGTTTATTATATCGTATTTAATATTTACTGATACAATTATCATTATGTGGCAACGTTTCCGCCCAACCAGCCATTTTCAAGCCTAGAAATAGACTCCTTACCTCAATTAGAACTTCGGACATTTAGAATAAGCTGAAAAGATTGAATTCCACAATGCAGGACGCATTTATCCTCTAGCAAGTTATTATTCCCTGTAAAAATGTAATACATTTTCCCTGTAAAAAAAAGGAAATAAAGGAATTTATAATTAAAAAAAAAAACTCAAAATCGCCTCCCTATAAAGCAAAAATATGATAATTTATCAATAAAAACATATATATTTATTAAATGTTGCTCAAAATGGAGTGAGGACTTGTGTAATATTTGAACGATTTCATTTTAGACATTTTTTTTCTGTCGGATGATAACCTGTAATATTCGTATAACAGTGTCCAGGCTACTCAATCACTGTCAAATGACGGACTTTTCTATTTTGGAGGAGGGAGAGGAGATTGGAAGATGTTAGAGTAGGGGGGAGGTGGGAAGGGGTGAAATGCGGTCATTTTCAGAGCCATGAGGGACCAATTATTGGAAAACGGTTTGGACCTTCGATATAGAAAGTGAGGATGAGGAGAGGGGATTTTCCTCTGTAAAGAGGTATTTTGAGGACCATCCAATATTCTGCCCACTCCCAGTTTTGAATGATTTTCGGGTGAAAATTTTTGGGAGGGGGGAGTTTTCCAGAGTGAGGGAAATAAGCCATGGGGTTTGAAGCCAGGAAATTAATTTAGGGGGGATTTCAAACCAAGTATATACTAACCTAAAACCCCCTTCCCTTAACAAAACGGGGTTCATTTCCATTCGGCATTAATAAACCTTTCTCCTCCCATTGTGGAGGAGGAGAGGGGAACGGGGTGAAGTTCGAGCGAGATTTCGGGGGGGGGGGGGGGGGGGGTTAAAGGAAATAACGAAAAGACCCCCAACGCCAAAATGCCGGCCACCATGTACCCTCCTGAAAACATTCGTTATACATCGAGAGGGGTTCATGTAACCCTTCTTGTTGTGCCGTAACATAACGAAAATGCTAAATGGAGTGTAAATTTTCAATAAACTGAAAACCGGGATTTGGATTGTGTATTCGAAAGCGCGTTGTTAACAATTTTGGCGCTCGGCGCGAAATACTCCTTTCTATCCGTTTAAAAACAGGACGAAAGCTTGTATCTGCTGTAATTCCGTTTTCCCAGTCGTTGAAGCGTATGAAATCTAGCAGGTGAGGGAGAATCAACCAGATTCCCTTATCTGATTTTTGAGAAGTGAAAACTTTTAATTTCCTTTGTGTACTTCACCGTCGGATTTCTCTTGCCTCCGAAATCAGTTATAGGGTAAAATGATTTTTCGGAAACAGAAATGAACCCATCCATCAACTGAAGCTCGCTGATGGAAAAACGACCGGGTTTTTGGAAAATTCAAAATTTATGACCAAATTCCTGTATTCCTGCTGGTTTGACATACCTCGATGAGAGAAAATTGATTATGATAACCTACGAATACTTCATGCTTCCTTGGTGTTTAAAGTGGCACTACCAAAACTAGACGGAATTAATTAAATTGATAAATATTTTGTTTATTCTTTAAAATTATTGCTTCCAAGCTTACCTAAGGAAACGAAAACTATGTGATGGTCCTGAGAAAAGAAAATTTGTTATGTTCGCTGATTTCAACAGACATTCGTTTCAGACATTAGGGAACATTTTTAGTTCCGTGTCTGTCTTTCTTGCTGTCAACCAACATACTTAAAAGCTACAAATCCGATTTTAATGAAATTTGCATGGTAGTCGGTATAAGTTTTAACCTTAATGACATTTTTTTCTCTTCCATATACGCACAAACATACATTTATTTACACCTATGTCTTGGAAAGAACTTATTAGATTATTATGAAAATTGGAGGGTTTGTCAAAAGTAGCCTGCATATAGCTCCAGATTTAATCTCAACCATCTGCACTCTTTAAATGTTGCTAAAATTGATGCTTGGTTTCATATAAAAGATCACAACTTTAAGAGTTTGATAGGGTGTGGTTGCAAAAGCATAACATCATTTAAGTAAGTTATAGAACGCAAGGAAGCTATGTGCCACACTAATTGGCAGAATGTGTTTTCAATATGTTGATAGCTAGACGAAACAGCTGTTTGATTTACAATGCTTACCATTGATCAGATCCTGACACAGATAAAGTTCTGTTTCACAATATTAAGCTATGGGAGAAAGATTATAGTACTAGAGGTCGACCAAGAAGTCATGAACACGGGAGAAACGGAAAGCTTAACTTCGTTTAAAATCGGAACTTCCGAGTAGTGCCGAAGTTTGTATTTTTAGTTTGTATGACATGCGCAGTTAAGTCAAATCTCACGAATAACAACACCAAGAAGGTTTCCAATCTGTTAGGTTTCCTGTTTTTTTTTTGTTTTTATACAATACGAATTATAGTCACACCTGTCCTAAATCCAAATAACTCAGAAAAAAAGAGGAAGAAATAATAGATTATGAAAGAAGAAAATCGATTTAAATTGAAAGAATATTATTATGAATAATAATATAAATATATTATCGTACATTATTAGTGATTTCTTATCAGGTACAGTGTTGCCTGTTGCATAAAATATTAAAAAAATCTAGAAGTTATCAAAAATAAAATTATTAATAACAAAAGATCAACACTGTGTTTTTTGACCGTGGTCTATTATATCAAAAACTGACTGTACATGACGACACTAGCGCACTCCTCACATTTCCATGACTTCTTGGTCGACCTCTAGTATATTACTTCATTACTTAACAATGATTTTTGTAAAAACTGATCTAGAAAATTTATTGCGTTTTATACCGATTATTAATATTAATTTTATTTTTAAAAAATTTCATAAATATGTTTTTCTCTTCATCAGATCTTTTTCATCTTTGATTCATCAATTTCCTTTTGTTCTTTTGTTCCTTTTCCCTCTTGACTTTCTCATCCAAGTTTATAACTAAGTATAATTTTTCTTAAAGAAAAAAATCGGGCCAAAAGAACCAAACCCCCCAGGATATTTATGAAGGGATGATCACCATCACCCTTCCCCGTTATTTTAAAAGCCATTGTTTATCTTCTTTTTTTCTTTATTTTTTAGACCATCGCCTTCTTAATTTAACCTTTTTATTGTTTGAGAACAAAAAAAATCCCTTCTTATTAAAATTACGCAGGAAAAAAAATCTAAGTTTGCTTATGCTATCAAAAAATCCAGAAGTCTTATATAAAGGGAGAAAAAAATTATAATAACAAAACGACCCCTTCACACAAAAAAATCAATGTTTTCGTCCCGTACTCTTTAATTACGCAAACCTCTTTTGATTCTTCTAACTTCTTACTTCCTCCTCGGGATATTTTCTTATAATTTCTAGAATAAATGGAAGGATGGGGTGGGGGACGAATTAATTGTGATTTTTGTATAAAGATATAAAAACATAAAATATATTTTTATTTTTTCTGTAGAGAAAGGAAAGTGAAGTTGAAAAATTAAAAAGCTGGATGACTTTATTAGGGCATTTTTGGGTACTGTATATAATTTTGAAGCTTCAAATGCATCCTGTCTGTCTGTCTGTTAGTAACGTTTACGTGTCCGACGATACCTTGAGTAAAAGTCGACTGATTTAATTGAAATTTAGTATACATGTTCCTTTTACTAATACTCAGGCTACGTTCGTTGGACAGCCTTATCCGTCCTAGAGTTCGCGTTCAACGCTCGCGTAAACGTGAGCTTCAAATGTAAAATTGGAATTTCAGGACGGGAAAAGATTCTATCATCACCTATTCAATGAGACGAACAGTTTTTTTCAAATAACATTTTTTTATTAAAACCAACAGCGTCACCACTAAAAATTAATAAAGATCGTTAAAACTGATATTAAAGCGGACCTAAACGTTTAAAGTAGAGAAAACAACGTTTTTACCGATATCTTACGTTTTATAACGTAACGATTTCAATAAAACTTCATATACATCGTCTTAAGTAAAATTGAAACAGGCATGTAAAATTTCAACTTAATGCAAGAAGAGGTTTTTGAGTAGTGAAGAAATACAATAATAATAGTAGTTTAAAAGCTACTGCGGGTGGTTAAGATTCATATAGGAGCTTAGTTATATAGGTTTATCTAGGAAGGTGAGCTTTGTACCAAGTAATCTCTTCCACTTATCTTCAACTATGTCATTCATCATGATTCTGCATGGCTGCAGTATTCATGGCTGCTGTATTCAAATAAAATAAAAAATAAAAATTCAAGAGAAATTCCTATATTCCTCGTCCTATACTCGCTACCATTAGTATATATATTGTCCAAGGAATAGCACGATAATACAACTGTCTCTCCACATAAATTCAATTTTTTTTTTATAATCTACTGTTTGTTCTTAGGCACTGATGATAGTTTTATGAAGGCTGAACGCTTCTAGGCTAATAAAATGATTGATTTTATGTGGAAAGACTTCCACATCTTATTCCTTAAGATGATCTCCATAGACGCTCCCATACCTATCAAATTTTATTTAAGGTTCCATGGGAATGCGTAAATTCGAATAATCCTCCAGACATCAACACTTGTCCTTGAAATAACACAAAATGTATCACCACATAAATTGAAGTGAGTTTATCATCAAAGCAGCTTTCAGCCTTCAAAAGGCTATCATCAGTGCCGATTGTGGAAAAAATCGCTTAAGGGATACCTCGAAACATTTCCTCACTTCGGAGGCCACTGAAGTCTCCTTCCTCCTGCAGCATTGGGCGTGGTCAGTACTTGGATGAGTGACCGTTTTGAACTAACTGATTTTTTACTACGTTTTTATTAGCTTGCTTTCTTGTTTGTTTGTTTGTTTGTCCAGTACAAATCTTGCAATCGAATTTAAACTAATATCCCGAGTAGCTAGACATTTGAAACTTTCAGAATAGCTCAGAACACGATGACAATGGATTATTTTAATATTTAGTCATCTTTCAGCAGAATTTAATTAGTTTTCAGCAAATTTTTCTGTATGGAAAGTTCGGAAAAAATCCGCAAGTTTTTATTTTTTGTTTAGACATGTCCCATATTTACAATCTTAGAATAATACTATATATATAGAAGGAGCATAGAATCGGAATCCTAAGCAATTACTGATAAGAGACTGAAGCCAACTTTTGCCGAGAGGTTGTGTCCTTAAAACCAGGCTGCCAACATATACAACACTCATTTTTTTCATTATACTGGAGAAGGTTGGACATACTTTTGTAACTATTCAAAGCCCGCTCACAAACAATCAAGAAAACTATAAGATACCAGAAAGTAAGCAACTATAAAACATTATATTAAAACACAATCTGACAAGCTGTCAACAAAGACTAATATTATTCTACAAAGACAAACCCTGCCATTGGTTATTGTTTACGTTTCACTCTGACGTCATTTTTTTCACCTCGCACGGCATGATATAATAAACATTATTCTCAGCATATTTCAAGCTAAAAATAAGATAAAGCACAATAAAAATATTACAATAAACGAAACTAACTATCAATAATTAAAAATTACTAAAAATTAAATTAAAAAACCGAAGGCAAATAATTTTAGAGTTATGACGTCACAAATTTCAAAAATGAATTTTTAGAACGCGGGTTAAGGGACACAACCAAAGTTGGCTTCAATGTTATCAGTGATCCTCCTTCTATATATTGTATTATTCTAAGTTTACAATCTTCATTTTGACAAGTTTCATATTGATTTTTTATTTAGTCAATAGAAAATTTAAAAACGTAGTATATCAAAAGTTCTTTTTATCTTATAATTATTTTATTATCATTTTTCAAAAATAAATTTAAACATTATTTTTATTTAATTAATTATTTGAATTTTAGCGGTATTTTGACAAATGTAAACAAACTATGACGTTTAACAAAAGTATCGCACTAATTAATAATTATGTTTGCTTATAACTTTTAAACTAATAAATGGAATTTCATTGGGTATTTTTATATTTGTTCCTTATTTTTTACGGGTTCCAACTATATGCTATATATCAAAAACGTATTTATACTTTCGGTATTATTAACTGTCAAAGTTTCAAAATTAAAAAATGGGTAACTTAAAAATGGCGGATTTGTTGTGGATTTGTTTGTCATACAGAGAGAGAGTACATTCTTGCGAAATTTCAACTCGATCGGACCACTTCTCGAGTTTTTACAATTTCTCTGATCCAGCAAACTAATTTGAAGATGGCGGAAAATGTTGATTTTTCCGGGTGGCATAACAATAAGTAAGGACTGATTTTTCTGCCAAGTTCAAACTTCAAACTCTCTAGGTTAAATACCCTGGGCGCTACGATGATAACACACATACATACACACACACACAGACATACAGATGGTATGCTTAAAACCACTCAGGAGGTCTTAAAGGGACCCTAAAACGGATAATTCAGTTGAAATCTCGAACAGGTCTATCTTCGACATGAAGTAGACTCACCTCTTACTAAATATTTTTTCTTAATCTAACTCTTTTATTTTCCACCATCGGCACTGATAATGGTCTTTTGAAGGCTGAAAGATGCTTTGATAATAAACTCATTTAATTTTACGTGGAGAGACAGTTCGTTTTATTCCTTTAAGATGTCTATCATTGACGCTCCCATGTCTAACATTTGTATAAGAGTGTGTTTGGAATCACGTCCGAGATGTATGCCGTGCGTTCCAAGAACCCAATCATAAAACCGAACGCGTTTCAAAACCTTCAGTTGTATCAGCGTTCAACCGGCGTGGTTTCGACCACGCTTAGTACAAATCATTAGCAGCAGTCACTGGCACTCGTCGTGGAAATATGTAGCAAAAGTATTTAGTATTAGTAATAATTGAACAGAAATGGTTTCTATTTACTAATGACAAGTATTTACCCCTCACCACAAATCTTTCTACTTCATCCAATGTAAACATCAGATGTACAGTCTTAGTTACAAATGAGTGATAAGATTTTGATGATCAAAAAACCAGTTTTAATTTGTTAGCTTCAAAACACACTTGTCACTAACTTCTAAACCCCAATACCTATGTAAACTGCCACTAATCAGTCAGCTAAGTTATCAGTTAATGGAATACTACTATTGATTAGTTACCAAGCCCGTGTAATGAAGACTATAGTTCAGTTAGTAACTAAAACGTTTCTACTTCTTTGGCGCTTAATTTGAAATTTAAAAATATTATTTACTTTATCGAATTCCGTAATTTTGTACTATCACACTGAAAAAAATTGGAAAAAATAAAGACAGTCGAAAAGAAAAAGGAGGTATATGTCTCTTCACAGAATCGGTCATGCCTCCCCAGTGGCATAGATTTTGTTTTCTGTCTCTTGTGGTCTCTCTTCTTCCCCCTGTATTTCAGATGTTAAAACCAGCTTACTGTCCGTTTTGATCCTTAATTTTGTGAATTTTTATTTTGTTCTTTATTTGATACTACTAAAAAAAAATATATATTTATAAAAGTTAGCACTTGCAATAGCTTCACTCTCAAATCACAATAATTTTACAATCTAGGCGACAGCTTCCTTCACAGGACCCATCCAGCAACAAGAATAATTAAATTCATCATGGCCGCGTTGGTAGTTGGTTGGTCGCCCTCATCAGTATTTTTGACGTCTTCCCTAAATGATTCTAAGACTTATCAAGTAAGATAAATAAAGTATCTTTTTAGAACCTATACTTTATGAAGTCGTTATAAGAAGAGTCGACGTTAAGTACCGTCGAAGATTAAAAACATCCCTTCATCTTCTGGTTGGTGGTATTATGAAAGTGTTTATTAAAAACTAAGACGAGGATCCGTAGCTTCATCAAAGCATTACAGAACTCTTTAAGTTTCCGGCTCAGAAGGACCAAAGTGAACATGAAAGATCCAAAAGGAGGACCGAAAGTTTAGATGTAAGATCGAGGCGATGCTAAGTCCGGGAGAGTGAAAAGCCAAAGTAGAGGGATTTAGGAACGCGATAATAACGGGTACTTGACGAAGCACTCCCTTCTCCTCCAAGCTCCAACTTCATTTAAGTCACCCTGAGAGTTGTGAACCTTGAATATTAACTAAGGGTTTGTGTGGAAGGGGGCAGGGGGGCGGTAGAAGTCCTAAAGCGAGCAAGTGTAAAGCATCAAGCAAAGATATCCCTTAGAATCCCTAACTTCACCCTACTTGAAAACTTACAACTTAACTCCAAGAGCAACTTTGATTGCTTTCGCAATCCTATGTTGAAGTCGTCAAGTTTTCTCTCAGACCACATACCCTAATCAAGTACACGAGCTTTTGTCCCTCCAACTCCTCCGTTGTTGAAGTTTTCAAATGAAGAGGAAAGCTCTTCGAACTGACGAAGAAGGAAATAACATCCAGCGTTCATTAGAAGCGCAGGAAATCTTCATGACGACAAAGAAAAACATAAATTTACCTAAAAGAGGGGGAATGTCCTTAAGGGAAAAATGAAGACAGTTATCCTGGTGATAATACATTAACAGTTATACACTTCTTATCTGTATCACGCCTTGAATATTAAAACACTTTCCAACGGATTCACTTCTAACATTAATAACTCCCTCTCTGATTTCAACAACTCATTTCGTTCTTCACTTCCGAATTCAAAGCGCAATTTGAAATTAAACAGAAAACTTTAGTGTGATTCGACGTTGCGTTCAAGATAATTCAAAATGCGTCAACTCAAGCAGAAAGTACAAACGAGTTTGGAATTAGAATGCTTCGGAATTAGAATTCTTGAAATTTTTGAAATCAAATGATGGTTTCTTCGGAACAAAACCTACAGGAGAATCCAAACAGAATCATCCAAAAGATGTAGGTGTAGAAAATAAGTCCGGACATTGTAACAGGGAAGATATAAGCAGTCTACAAAATGGAACTAATCTTCCAATCTAATCAAAGAATAGTAATCTTTTATCAGAATGATAACAGTTTTCCCGTTATTTTCAGTAATCGATGTAGTAAAAAATAAAAAAAATAATAATAATACTCCATTATGAATACTTCTATAAAATAAAGCATGTTTCAGTTGAAGTTCTGTATAATGAAGGAAACAATAAATGATTTTAAAAATATATATTAGATATTCATAACACAATTATTCAAAGAAAAAAAAAAAAAAACACTTAAAAATATCCAAATGAATTCATGTAGGTTAAAAAAAATATATATATATATATATCTATGTGTGTGTGTGCCCCCCCCCCCCCTCAAAAAAAAAAGGATCAAATGAATTAAGGTATTGTCAAGAAAAACAAATTACTTCCTACCTGTGTTACCTTCTTGAATACTAATCAGAGTACCTTCTAACTTGTGTCACTTGGATAAAATTAATTGACCCTTTTTTAAAGAAAAAAAAAAAAAAAAATTGAACCAAACTAAACAATACAATTATGTATTATGTATGATTACGTATCAAGGAGGTAACTAAGAAAGGACAAACTTTTTTTTTTATTAAATTTATTCTACTTCTTTTTCTATCTTTTTTTTTTACCGATGCTTATTTCGATTTGATTTTATAACAATGTTATCTAAATAGTTTAATCTTTTTATCTTGAATGTTAAGGATACGTTAAATTGTTTAAAAAAGTTATTACTGTCGTATATCTTGTACGATTGCTTTTTAACAAAAAAATATTTACGGGAAAAACTTCCTCTTTCTATACACACACATATTATACATATATATATATATATATATATATATATATATATATATATATATATATATATATATATATATATATATATATATACTGGAAATATAGAGGCCCGTGGTTCAAATCCCGGCACAGGAGTGTATTTTTCACTGTCTGTTTCCCGTAGTTAATAATAATTATAATTTGATTTAAATTAAAAATTTAACTTTCCGTAGTATGAAAACTACCAAAAACTTAAAAATTGAATATATATATATATATATATATATATATATATATATATATATATATATATATATATATATATATATATACATATATGTGTGTGTGTATGTTATATCTAGTAGTTTAGGCTCCAAAATGTAAAATGTGCTACAGAAATTCCCTCAATTGTGTGGACACGATTCATTGTTGCGGGGTGACATCTGAACACTGAATCTGGGGCACCTTAGATGCAGGCCCGCGAAAATGAAACATTAAATAGTATATTATGTTACTAGGCTGTGAAGTGAGTTTTTCTTTTACCGCCATTTCAATACAACGATAAAACTCGTTGTATTAAAATGGCGCCTGTACTAATTATCATGGGAAGTTGAAATAGGGCTCAAATTGTGCAGAATTATAATTAGGAATGAAGCCTGTGATTAGATTTTTGATATCTTGCTTAGAACCAGTATCATTTTAATTTTACTAGTTAATTTGGTAGATCCTTTAAGGGTAAGCGAAGGAAGAAGAAAAAACTACTTCATTTTTAAATTTGGCGACGTTTCGGCTTTCCCAGCCATCATCAAGCCTAAAAAACAATAATTTATTGTAAGCATGACATTGTGTTACATTGTGCCTCATTTTAGAAATTGAGTGTGAATTACGTATAATTTAAATATTACCTATAAACATCTGATTAGCCCTTAAGCTAAAGAGTTAAAAAACGAGTCAGTCGAGAATACAAAAGGATCAGGGAACTAGTTGTTCACCTACGTCAGAATCCTAAAACCGTAACATACACTAGTTAGAAAGATCGCAGATCAAACAGGAAGTTTAACAGGTATAAAAAAATCTTAACAAGGAAAAACAAGCTTAAATAGTAAGATAATGAGTAAGTTTACCATAAACGAACGGAGTAATCAATGCCACTATAGCAATTAAGTAAGGCATAAACATTATCACAGGTAGACTTAAAAACTAAATTAACTAAAACTCAACACTAATAACAATTACAAAAAACATTTAGCTATATCGTATATCACAGATAAAAATGACTAAGTGTAAAAAATCTAAATTGAAAACATAATAATAAAACAGAATGCTACATCGAGTAAAGTATATTGTCAAACGTATTCCTTGATAACAAACTCTGATAACCTACTATCTTATCAGTGATACAAACATTAGAAAAAGTTAAAAAGTTATAATTACTAGTAAATAACAAAGGTCCTATTGCATATCTAATTTTGTTGTGTACTTTAAAATAATATTCAAAATACTACTTATATTAATCAAAAAGGTACGAAACCATTAAGTCTGTATCGGGTTAGGTGGCGGGAAGTTTGAATTTGAATAGTAAACTCCACTGTAATACTTATTTAATGATCTGGAGTCTGTTTTAATGTTGACGGTCTTATCTAAATTGATAGCAATGTTTAACGCTTCCATCATCTTCCTCCTGTTATGCTTACAATAAATTATTGTTTTTTAGGCTTGATGATGGCTGGGAAAGCCGAAACGTCGCCAAATTTAAAAATGAAGTAGTTTTTTCTTCTTCCTTCGCTTACCCTTAAAGGATCTACCAAATTAACTAAGAATTACATCAGGGTACACTCTTTCTCTACAATTGTTTAATTTTACTGTTTTTCCTAACCTCAAAGGGCGGTAGAGCCTTAAACATTAATCAATAATCAATATATAACAAATATTACAATAACAATAACAAATATTACTAAATACTAAAGACATAAAAAAAGAAACCTTAAAAAAAGGTTACACTATAAGAAAAGATAAATAAAACGCATTGACATCTAGCGGATTTTAATCGTACTAGAAGCATTTCTACAAAGATTGCAGCACTAAATCGGAAGTTTTGATAACTACCAGCACGAAAGAAAAAAATGTTTACGTCCACGTAATGAAAAAATGGATTTTAGCTATGTTTTTTAGCTATTTACACAGCCTACCACGGAAAAAATAATTTAAGCGTATACTAGGTTTAAGAGATCTAATGCGATATCGATATTTTAAGATAATATCTCACTCTTCCTGGTCATAATTTAAATACTAATTATTATAAACAGAAAAATAACTAAGGATGCGTTGCATTAAGAAATCGTGTAAACCAATTTTTAATAAATGTAAATTAGGTGGCATATGGCTAAAATTTACTTGGTTATCCATCCTGTATTTATTTACCACTTACAACTAATAAATTAATATATTATACTAAGTTGCCATTTCGTTTAATACGGATTTGCTTCTGATTTTGGATTTAACAAGTTAGGTGTTTCCATGAGTAGTATTGAATCCGTATTTAATATGTTTTTAATACACCAATCAATAACAATACAATAGACTGCCAATTGGTGTGGCAGGTAGCTTCTTCACATCCTATCACGTACTTTATTGATTTTATGCTTTTTTTACACGCCATTATTGTCTAATTTGTTTAAATTTTTCCCCGTTTTTTCAATCTGCCACAATTGTTTTGATTATTTACATGAATTTAAGCAAAAGTTAAAGAGCACAGACGGTGCAAATTAATCTGGGGCTATCTGTGGGTTCACTTTCCATAAACTATCAAAGTTTTATACAAATCAGATAAGTATACTTTTAAAGCTATAAGTGTAAATAAATGTATGTTTGTGCGCATTTGGAAGAGAAATAAATGAGCGTAGAAGGTGGCAACTTATATGAGACCAACAATGAGCTAATTATGATCTACCAAACAAATTTCTTTAAAATCGGATGAGTAGTTTTCAAGATATGTTGGTTTGTAAAAATTGAGCGACAGACAGATACGAAACCAAAAATGTTCCCTATAGTAAACACATTATACTTTTTAACTCTGACAGCTTGGGAAAATCGAGAAAAAAAAATGGGAGGAGAGTGAATGAGAGCTTGAGATTTTGGCGGGTAATAGGTCATTGCCCGACCTATTACCCGCCAAAATCTCAAGCTCTCATACACTCTCCTCCCATTTTTTTTCTCGATTTTCCTAAGCTGTCAGAGTTAAAAAGTATAATGTGTTTACTATAGTGTCTAAAAAAAATTCTTGTCTTGGAATTATTGAAATCGAAGACCTAAAAATGTTTCGTACTTCAGAACGATAACATAGCTTCCCTTACCTTCGGTAAGCTCGGGAGCAAAAAGGTTGCAACCTTCACCTTTTATAACCAAGCTAGTTATGTTTGTTTTTAAAAACAAAACTAAAAATGACAAATAAAGGTAATTTTTGAGTGGAGCGTGGTGTTTTGACAGACTTGACTAGTTACATTTGAAAACCCGCTAAAGGCGCTCACATTCACACTCTGAGCATGTCAGGATCGAGTTGAGGTGTTTCCACGAAACTCGATTTAGATACGATCCCAGAATTTAGTGTATTCTATCTGGATCTAAATTGTATTCAATCCATATTGAATCTAGGTTTCCATGGACACTTTGGATCCAAAAACTGTATTCAACCTGTATTCAATCCGTATTGAAACATCATGGAAACGTAGTAATAATATACTACTCAGATACTTTTAGAATGTTTAGAAACCTTACATCTTTAAATTCTCATTATAGATTTATAAATCTCTAAATTGCCACAGGCAGATTTAGTAGAGATGTGCAAAGTTCGTTTTAATAAATTAATCTAGAAAATGTCAACAACTTTCTCCTCAACCGATTACCATATCATTTCATATTCATGATTAAAGATTTCACCACATTCCATCTAAGACTATGGTGTTACTAATGAACCGATTATAATAACTCTGTGTAATCACCACATCAAAGAACATGGAATAGTAGAAGGGATCGATTCCCTTCTGCTTCACTCAACTGATTACAACAAGGAAATTAGAGTTGGCCAAGTGCTGAATTAGAGTTATGATTACTTCGAAAGGAGAGGGGTTACAATGGAAACAGAGTCTGATTTCAAAAAAAGACCAATTTTATCAGTCAGTGTTACTTACCCTTCTTGTTAAAGTTTTCAAGTCCTCTGTCCACCCTTTTCATTCGAACAAAGGGCATTTATATGAAAGGGATTTAGGCTCGTTTCATCGTAACTATACGACTAAATATTCCGAAAATTTTCTCCCTCTATTAAAAGTCCCTTTTATCACTTTGTCTAATTAGCATATCATAACTAGACAAAGTCGAACTAAGTTAACAAAAGTGCGTGTTACGTGTTTAAAGTCCGAATTCCAACCCCTTTCCCTAACTTCCCCTCTACTGACGTGAAACAACCCCTTTTGTTCCCTTCATAACGCTCTTTTTAGTTCATTTGTCGAAATGAAATTGTCAAATGATGCGCATTGGATGGCGAATGATAAAAGACACGTGTTAAAAAGCAGGGAAAAATATGCAGCACGCCTACTTTATTACGATCCTTATCAATATCAACCCCTTTTTACTGTAATTAAACTAATTCAGATTCTAATTTTCATAGTAACACAACCAATTCCTATAGATGTTATCAGTTTGGTATAAAGAAACTGATAAGGAATTTGAAAGAATCAATGGATTATCATAACAATCAAATTTGTAGTAGTTATTACTAAAATATTTTAAAAGATAATATAAGATCAAATAAATAATATAAACAGCCAAGAGGGTTGGTAAGGAAGTAAATAACCCATTCTACTGGAATCAAAATTAAGGAATGACAGATTAACTTTCATGTAATTTATTTTGATCATTAACGTAAGGAGTGATGACAAGGAGTAGGAGAGAGCCGGATTAGAATAAGGAGAGATAAAGAAGAGAGAATAAATGGTAAAGATTGAAAAGAAGATAGAATGAGTACTGAGGAATGAAAAGAAGGAAGAAGTGAGCAGGAAACAAAAGAACTGGCAAGTAGAGATAAGAAAGAAATAGTGTAAAGAAAGAGAATAAGTGAGGATAAAGAAACAGTGGTTACAAGAAAGAAGAAGCGTGGAGATAGAAGGAGTGATAAGTGAACAAAAATAGTTGTAAAGAATGAAAAAGAAAGAGAAAGAGTGGTGAGATGAAATAGTGAGAAGACAGAATAAATGGTCAGTAGAAAGAATAGAAGCGTGGAGCGTGAAGGAGTGATAAGTATAGACAAAAATAGTAGTAAAGGAGAAAAGAAAGAGAAAGAGTGGTGAGATGAAATAGTGAGAAGTGTAGATAAGAAGGAGAGAGAAGAAGAAAAATGTATTAATGTATTTGTTTTATGAATATATTAACTTAGTTTTTATAAAGTGAGATAATTTAGTATATCAATTAGATTTAAGTCGTAATTAGTTTTTAAACTAAACATTTTAAAGAGTTTAGTAGATTCGGTTAATGATAGGTATGTATATAACGGTTATGGCTCATAATGGTTATGTAGAAATTCGATAATTTGAATTACCAACTCCGCAGTGCAACAATCCATAGGAATATATATTTATCTTCTTTGTGCTAAATAAAAATTTTACAATATTTTATGCCTGTAAATCCCAGTTCGATGTGTTTTTTTTCGCTGTTTTTGAAGAATGGAAAGATTCAATGAAACATTGTATCGAATGTTTTATATGAATAGACTGATTCAAAGTCGTACACTTTGTACAAGCTAAAAAAAAAACATTTCGTATTCAGTTGTGATTCAAACCGCATCTTTCCTTCCCAACACCTCATTCTGATTATCCAGATACCCTAGGCTTGATTCCTAACACCGTACCCTCTAAACCCAAGATATATCAACATGTATAAACACGTAGGAGGCCTTGGTTAGTGGTGGGGGAAGGTGTAGATGAGGCGAGGATTCCTCCCGGCGGACCTCACTCTACCCTACGATGTTCCGACATCGCTTCAGGGTATGTTTTTTCGTATCAAGGCTTCAAGGCAGGAGGGGTTGAGGTTATGGTTAGGTTGGTTTTTCTTGAGAAGCTGACATGGTTTACGAACTAGGGAAGAGGGTGGAAAGGGTAATGTTTAACGAACTGTGAAACGTTCATCATTTCACACCGTCTTCCAAAGTGAAGTTATAAATATATATATATCTATACAAAATTCAATGAATTGTAATAAGAATACGTAGCTGATAGCTGATACATATTTGAAGTAAAATCACCAGTGAACGGATATTGAAAATAAAATGTGTTTACAAATTATTAGACGACTTAATGGATAACGATATTGATTGTGTTACTAAAACTAACCCAACGTTTTATAAAATTTAAGATTAGTTTAATGGTTGTTTCAACAGATATTTTGTGGAATTTGCTATTAGTCAATAAACCTTAAAGAGCAAAGTTCAAGAAACAAAACAGGTTTGCTTAAATAAATAGCAAACAAAATATTACTAAATAAATATAAATAAAACATAATATCTAACAAAATATAACTAAATAAATACCAATAAATAATAAATAAATATCAGTAATGACCAACTATAAAGAGATACAAGATAGTAAAAAAATAGACTACCAATTGGTGTGGCACATAGCTTCCTTGCATCCTATCACGTAGTTTATTGATATTATTCTTTTATAAGCCATTAATGTCTAATTTTTTTAATTGTTTCCCCCGTTTTTTTAATCTATCACAATTATTTTCATTTTTTACAAGAATTAAAGAATAATTAAGCAAAAGGTAAAGAGCGCAGACGGTTGAAATTTATCTGGGCTATATGCGGGTTACTTTCGATAAACTATAAATATTTCATAGAAATCAGCAAATCAGATAAGTAATTTTGAAGCAATAGGTGTAAATAAATGTATGTTTGTGCGCATGTAGAAGAGAAACAAATGAGCGCAGAAGGTTAACACTTATATGGGACCAAGAATAAGCTAATTATGACCTACCATACAAATTTCATTAAAATCGAACGTTTAGTTTTATAAGATATATTGGTTCGCAAAAAATATAACATTTTGGAAAAATAATGTAAACGCAGCAATACAAGATATAACAGCATATGACTTCCTTATCAACAAAAGTTTTTATATAAAAATAAGTAAGATAAAACATTATAATAAATGGGAAAATCTCAAAGTAAGGGGAATGAAGACAAAAACAACAAGACAAACGTCAGAGAGACAAAAAAACAAAATGAAGATAAATTCCGACCAATTTAAAACAGGATTACCTCCATTCCCCTTACAAAGGAAGGAAGCGATTTAAAACACTGCGTTAATCCCAGCTGAAGCAAAAAAAACAAAAAACAGGAATTAAGAAGAAAAAAACAGCGAGAAGTCCTGGAAATGTCTCGTAGAAGCATCAGGTGGTTACTTAAGTAACAATTAAGCTGAAGAGAAACAAGCTTCATAAGCAAGGAAAGGGGGGACTTAGCTTGGATAAATTACCATCTTAATTACACTTAAGTCTTTGAGTAAGTCCTCTCCCTTCTTGAGTTGTCAGAAACAAAGCATTAATTGGAAATTCCCCTCTCCTTCAAGTTAGCAGAAATTTCCCCTTCCAATTTCTAACAAGTTTAATTTGTTTAACTAAGTTCCTTAACGATGAGGGGTGGGGTTGATTTAATTAAGTCCTCATTCAACCCCTTATAATTTTTTTAATCAATGAAAAAGATCAAATTAAGTGCTTAAGAAACACCATTTTGAGGAAATGGAAGCGTTTTAGAAGCCCTTTAGTTGATAATTTGATTGAGGTTTAAGTCCTTTAACTGGTTAATTACTTTGCAAGGTTTAAAGGATGGGTTTAATTTAGGGTTGGCTTACTTCAATTTAAACCCTCCCACCTCCTCTTTTCATCCCCTTGTTAATCCCACCCTTTTAATTGACCTTCCTTTTGTAAATTCAATTAGTAAAGGGTCCTTTTTGGGTTTAATCCTTTTCAAAGGGTTTGTTTTCATCAACCTGTTGATGCAACAAGTTGATGAACAGGTGGTTAAACTTAAGAATGGACACTGCTTAATTATCCCACAGGTAGACGTTTATTTTTTATTCCTCAAGTTTAACATTAATTCTGAAAAATGTTTTAGTAATGTCATTTTCCATTTTAGTGTCTCTTGTTTATTTATTTTATTTTATTTTATCCCTAGTCTTAATATAATTGATAAAATACAATTATTTACATTAATACTAGGGTTAGTTCATGTATGATAAGTGATTATGCGAAGCTCCACAATGCTTTATCTCATTTAACTTTTTAGGTTTGTTTTGTACATTTTACACGATTTTAGTGTGATGAATGATGATGCGGAGCTCCAAAATTTTTAATGTCTCTTAACATTGTAAGTTTGTTTTTCATGAATCTTGTGCGATGAGTGAAGAATCGAAGCTCCACAATGGTTTATTTCATTTAACTTTATAGGTCTGTTTTGTTAATTTTACATGAATCTTGTGTGGTGAATGATGATGGTAAGCTCCACAATGTTTAATCTCATTTAACTTTATATTTTTTGTTAAAATAAAAATTGTAATAATTCTTGTGGTCAGACAATACACTGATTATTCCTTAAATTTGCGTTACTATTTACTTAGTACCTAATAATACCATAATGTTATCTAAATACCACAATGTCTCAACAAAACTACTAATGAATTAACTTTATAGGTTTATTTACATTAATATTGTGTGATGAATGATGATGCAAAGCTCCAGAATTTGTTATCTCATTTAACTTTTTAGGTTTGTTTGGTTCATTTTACATAAATCTTGTGCGAGGAAGCTCCACAATGTTTTATCTTACTTAACTTCTAAGTGGCTACGCACCCATTCTGATCGAGCCTTTAATTTATGTTGTTCTATCACATTTCTAATATGAATAACTGTAAGGTTTTTAGTATACATTTTTCCTAGAGCCGCTATTGTCAATTTTGACCGTGTTCAAACGGCGTTTATAAAAATACTTACAATATTTAATGTACCTATATTAATTATGTAATAAGTTAAAAAACTGGTAGAATACATTTAGATGTTAAACTATATTTAGCCAACACTTAAAAGTAATTGATTAATATCCAAAATGTTTTGTTTTTTTCTGTTTCAGATATTAGTATGGTGGATGGATCTTAAGGTTGGAAAATTTGAGAATTGATAAATTTTGTTTAAATGCGTTTTGACCCTTCATCCTAAGGTCATCATTTTGTCTTGGTCTTTATTTTGGAGTTGTTTAAAATTCGGTACAATAAACAATTAGTAATATATCTTCATAAAAGTTCTTCATTATATATAAAAATAATTTAATATTTTTAAATTGTATATAACTAACATTATTATGGATTAAGTTTAAATAAACAGTGGAACAATAAAAATAACAATTTTAATATTAACAAAATAACATGTGTTATACTTTCTATTAACCCCTTTTGTCAAAATAACAAAATAGATTAATGTTTATTATGTACATTAATAATTCAATTAGAAAATGGAATTGCGCCATTTTAGATATTATTATTTTCAAAAATCAAAATCTTCATTGGGAAACAACTTTAAATTGTTAGACAGAAGAAATTCTTCGTAGAAGACAGAATGAGAAAAAAAGGAAGAAAAAAAAAATAAAAAAAAGGTCTAGAAATCATCGGTCCATGAATATCTTGATGTAAATGAGATGCGACTTGGAGTAGGGGAGAAACCGGGTCCTGAATCCACAAGGGAAAAAAGTGCTCCAAAGTCCGAAATTAAGAAGTAGG
The DNA here is from genome assembly GCA_951217055.1 of Gerris lacustris. Lineage (NCBI taxonomy): Eukaryota > Metazoa > Arthropoda > Insecta > Hemiptera > Gerridae > Gerris > Gerris lacustris. The sequence goes on from OX578286.1 coordinate 25,751,125, forward strand.
AGAAATGAAGTAGGAGGGGGTTAGGGCGAGCTTTCAAGTGCGGTTTATGGATTTTCCACAATCATCAATAATTTAAAACTTTTAATAAGGGAGTGAAGCGCTTTCGAACGAAAACGCTCGACGAATTTCCAATAGGCGTTTCCTTGAACAAGACTCGACGATAGGATCGACCCAAGTTTAAAAACAAGGGGGTTGGAAGTTTAAAACCCAGGAGTAGAGACCGCAGGACGCAATCAGAATCATGAATATCCCGTGGCAAAATTATAATTTTCCTCGACTCAAGAGACTAGAGACGGGAACATTTTCAGTTTTAACCGAAAAGGAGATGGGGTGGGGATTGAGGAAAGGGGAGGGGATAGGGAATGATTTGGAGGTTAAAATATCCTTCTGGGTTTCCCAAAAGTTCCCGCAAAGTTCGAAGAACCCAAGAACCGCATCCGTCCGAAATATTCGAAAATGGTTTAAAATCAACACAAAAGCGAAGAATCTTTCCCTTTTCCCCATTAATTCCAAAATGGAAACTGATAACAATCTGGATTTTATCAATATAGGTTTTAAAAGGAAACTATGAAAATCTTTTGAAAGGGACTTCAACCAAAGAGATGGTTAGGGTCTTGAACTTTTGTATCAGTCCCTTTATATCTCGACTTAAGTTCTCATTTAAGGACAAGAGGAAGGTGGAGAATGGAACTGCAGGAGTTGTTAATCTACATTTAGAATATCTTTAGGAAGGTTTCCTAACAATGAGAACGAAGGGTGAAGACGAGTAACAAGGGTTGGATAAGGAGGTATTCATATGCTAATGAAGGGAATAAGGAAATGATTTGGATAGATCTGAAGTCAGTGTAAGGGCTACTAACTTAACATTGAATATTACTAAACTATTAACATCTTTAGGTCTGTCTCAATCACGCATTTAAGCATGTTTTCATTTCAATAAAAACTACATAAATACAAGAAGCAAAGTCTGTTTATATTTAATAAATAAATAATAATAATAATCAGTAGCACTAAGGTCATAGTCCTATGGAGGGTTGCCAATCCAAGGTCAACTGTTCTCGTACGCTTCCTTTTAAAATGCGACCATACATTCTAGCACCACTCAAATGAAATGTTCTAAACTAGGCATCGCGTAGCTCTATCACTGAAGCTAAAGGTCGACCAAGAAGTCATGAACACGGTAGAAACTGAAAGCTTAGCTTCGTTTAAAGTCGGAACTTCCGAGTATTGCCGAAGTCAGTACAGTCGGGTGCTAAGACAATACCCATTTCTCATTTCTAGTTTGTATGACATGCGCAGTTATGTCAAATCTCACGAATAACAACAGGAAGGTTTTCAATCTGTTAGGTTTCCTGCTTTGTTTGCTTTTATACAGTACGAATTATAGTCACAACTGTCCTAAAACCAAATCAAACTCGGAAATAAAGAGGAAGAAAAAAATAGATTAAGAAAGAAGAAAATAGATTTAGATTTAAAGAATATTATTATAAATAATCAATAAATAATAATATAAAGATATTATCGTATATTATTAGTGATTTCTTATCAGGTACAGTGTTGCCTGTTGCAAAAAATATTTAAAAAATATAGAAGTTATCAAAAATAAAATTATTAATAACATAAGAGCAACACTGTTTTTTGACAGTGGTCTATTTTATTAAAAACTGACTATACATGACACCAAAACAACGACACTAGCGCACTCCTCAGATTTCCATGACTTGTTGGTCGACCTTTAGTATATATAGTAATAAATATGTATTAAATATTGAGAAAATATATAATCAGAGAGTATGATTGTAGTGGTCAAGTAGTGCGAGAGCCACCCTGCATTCATACTATTCCAAATAGCACACATCTCATTTTCAACTATTATAAAATGTATCACTTCAATACGCAAAAACTTAAGCATATATCAAGTTTACATTTTACATGCCTGTTTCAATTGTACTTTAAACGATGTGCATGAAGTTTTATTAAAATCGTTACGTTAAAACGTCAGTTATCGGTAAAAACGTTGTTTTCTCTACTTTAAACGTTTAGATCCGCTTTAATAAATTTAGAAATATTTAACACTTCAAAGAGGTGTCGGTATTTGTTTACTAAAAAACAATATAAAAGTTGTTTGTCTCATTAAATAGATGAAGTTAGAATTTTTTCCCGTCCTAAAATTCCAACTTTGTATTAGAAGCTTACGTTTACGCAAGCGTTGTGCAAAAACGCTTGGTCGGATAACGTTGTCCAACGAATTCGTCCTGGGCGATGGTAAAGTGAACATGTGTTCCAAATTTCAACTAAATCGGTCATTATTTACTCAAGTTATCGTCATCGATAAATTTCGTGGCGGTCGATTTTGTGACGGTCAGTTTTGTGACGGTCGTATTTCGGATACACTCCCGGGCTCCAGACGCTGTAACATGCCATAAGGAGCTTTTTTCCATAAATTCATATTAGGAAAGGGGAGTACCATCAAGCTAGCTACACTTTCCAAAATTATTGAAAGGCGGGAGTGACAAAGTTAGTTTAAATCAGTTCAAGAAATCTAGCTTGTTACGTTCCAACTATTTTATGGAAAGTCGACAGTAGTCTTTCGGCCGGGTATGCAAAAAATGGGAGCAACAGCCAGAATCAAAAATGTTCCCTGATATCTTAAATTGATTTTTGTCTTGGCATTTTTGAAATCGGAGACATTAAAATACTTAAATTAAAGTCAAAAAGCTTCCGTGACCCGGAAGCTCAGAATCAAATTTTTTTTTTTTTACATAAAATAATAATTCTCACTTTAATAAGTGTAATCGACTATAAATAATTGATAAGTAAACCTAATCTATCTAACAATACTTTTGGTTCATAACAATGCAACATTGTTAGTTAACAATAAAGACATTTCATCTTAACAATAAAGTTGATTCTTGAGATCTTCTTTGTTAACAAGATCTCTTGTATTAAGATAAATTCAAAACTTTTACCTTATTTTCATAAAATTAAAACCTCAGCAACTTTCTTCGACTGTTCTTACTCAAGTATTAAGGGGAAACTTTGTTTTCAACGTCTCTCTATATTATAAAGGTACGAAAAGTTTCAAGTTCAACAAATGAGGATAATTATACAAGGATAGAACTTGGTGAAAGTTTAACTATACCCAAAGTTTCAGAAATGTTTCCCTTTAAAGTACCAAACTTTCCGGAAAACAAAAAATTCAACCGCATTTTCTTCAAAATCGCACTCTCAAAAAGTTCAAAGACCCAGAAGTTTACGTATTAAGTTGAAAAGTTATACGTAAATTACAGTTATTATCCGTCTTAGTAAAATTTATTCTCTTTTACACCAATGTTTGGAAAGACTTCACACAAGATCTGAAGTACTTAATTTACAGACTCAAAAATACTGCCCAAACTTTTTACTTCTTCTCTTAATTTTTTGCTTCCGAGCTTACAAAAGGTAACGGAAGTTATGTGATCGTTCTGAAGAACAAAAATATTTTATGTCTCCGAGAGAAAAATCCGTTTCAGACATCAGGGAACATTTTTGGTTCCGTGTCTGTCTATCAGTTTGTCGGTTTGTCACTCGTTTCTTGCGAATCAACATATCTTGAAAATGTTAGGTCATAATTAGCCCATTTTTTGGTCACTATAAGTTTCTATCTTAGCCGCACATTTGTTTCTCTTATTCCACACGCACAAAACATACATTTATTTACACCTATATCTTCAAAAGTACTTATCAGATCTTTATGAAATTTTGATGGTTCGTGGAAAGTAGCCCACAGATAACCCCAGATTAATTTCAACCATCTGTGCTCCTTAAATGTTGCTAAATTTATACTTAAATTAATGTAAATAATCAATACAATCTTGACAAATTTAAGAAAGCAGGAAAAAATTAAATAAATTGGATAATAATATAGGTTTTAAAAGCATGAAACATGGAGGCGAGGAAGCTATGTGCCACACTAATTGCCAGAGTATCTTAAGAAGTACTCAATAGATTCTAAAATGAACTTGGATGACATGTCGAACATAGCACACATATGGTCTGATATTTATTTGAACTATCTGTGCTATTTAAATTTTGCTAAATGTTACTTTTTTACCAAATAAATTAATGGTAAAATAAAAATTAAAAAACAAGCTTTTCCACTAACCTTTAAAATATTTCCTTGTTTACAAAATATTTTCATATAATTAAACTATATCTTGAAGATAGTTTATAAACTTAATAATTTAAAACAAAGATTTAAAGTAATAAAATCTGTAGTGACTCACGTTAATCTACTTAGTAAGTAATATAAACGCTTGCATGCTTTGAAGGTTTTGCAGGGTTGACGAATTGAAGGGGTTATTATTTCTAGGGTAGGTAAGTTAAAAGGGGAGATTCCCTTAAGTCTAACATCCCCAATCGTTCACTCCAAAAGCCATGTTTACGCCAATCGTTCACTCCAAAAGCCATGTTTACGCCAATCGTTCACTCCCAAAAGCTATGATTACGCCAATCGTTCACTCCCAAAGCCATGTTTACGCCAATCGTTCACTCCAAAAGCTATGTTCACTCCAAGACCCGCATGTTTACGCCAATCGTTCACTCCCAAAGCCATGTTTACACCAATCGTTCACTCCCAAAACCATGTTTACGCCAATCGTTCACTTCCAAAGCCATGTTTACGCCAATCGTTCACTCCCAAAGCCATGTTTACGCCATTCGTTCACTCCCAAAGCCATGTTTACACCAATCGTTCACTCTCAAAGCCATGTTTACGCCAATCGTTCACTTCCAAAGCCATGTTTACGCCAATCGTTCACTCCAAAAGCCATGTTTACGCCAATTCGTTCACTCCAAAAGCCATGTTTACGCCAATCGTTCACTCCAAAAGCCATGTTCACTCCAGGAGCCGCATGTTTACGCCACTCGTTCACTCCAAAAGCCGAACTTGAAAGCGTTCGTTGAGGTACCTAGGTACATACTTGCCAACGTCTTATTCTTATTTTGGTAACTAAGTGATTTGTTTACTCACTTAGTAGAATAGATCAGGTTAAAAGTTAAGTTATCCTGCCACCTAGGAGGAGAAGAGGTTAGAAAATTGGTAGGCCTTACTCGAATGTAGGTATTGTTTTTTAAAAATGCATATCATCTCTAAAATGTAATTATTATACAGATTTAAGCTTTCAAATATATTAATCTTACAAATAAACTATTTTGACTAAGGGATATAATCTCTCTAGTGTACAAATCAAGCGAAATAGTAAAATATAAAATTATATATTGCATCAAAAAGAAAATATATTTTTAACTCCTCTTCATGTTTAGTTGTAAAGCTATATTGGTCACCATCTTGAATATTATTAATGTTAAGCCGTGTCAACTTTAATTTATGAATTTTACATGAAGTACTCATCATTGATTTGGAAGAATAAGAGTTTTCAACCAATGAAAAATGAATCGACACAATTATATCGATTATTATAGGTAATGTATAGATAATCTTCATCGATTATCTATTGTCATATCTATAGTGTGTTAAGGCGGAAATACATATGCTAGTAAAAAAGCGTGCTAGTTGCGAGTTACTAGCACGTCAGTAGCTGGCATGCTGCAGACGCTGTGTACATTTGCCAGTGAAACAGCATGGACGGATGAACGGTCTTGTGCGAGCTACTAGCACATGACAATACACATTCCAGTCACAGTTCTAGTTTTGAAACAGGCAATCGTTTCTTGTTCTTGCCTTATTTAGCCGGAATAAATGATTAATTAATTGTATTTGATTTAATTAATTTTGATAGTTTTATTAATTGTTTCAATGTACCTTATGAATGTATCGGTGCGGAATGAAATTAACCAGATTGTTCTGTAACTTGCAAAAACTGTGTTTTAAAACATTTGAAAAATAATAAAAAGACACGAAGAGTGTGGGTAAAGATTGGATAGCTAGGAGGGAATTAAGTACATGGAGCGAGTCAGTGGCTACTAAATGAAATGCGGTTCGGGGACGTCAATGGTTTTTGGAATCAATTGCGAATGCTTCCGGAGAAAGTTGATGAGTTGTTGTCAAATACCCGCGAACGGAAGGAACGGAAGGGCTGAGGGAGACTCGTGCTAGCTACTAGCAACCTTTCGCTGGCAGGCCTGTTTACGTGTGCCTTATCAGTTCCCCCTCCCCTTGACTCGTGCCACTGGCAAGACAAAAATCAAACCTCGAACCTCGTGCGATTTACTCGCATGCTTTTTACTCGCACATGCTATTTTATGCATACACATGCCAGTAGCTCTCCTCTGCGAGCTTCTCGTATGTTTTTGTGCGAGTAACTAACATGTGTATTTCCGCCTTTATTATATCTACTATCTATGATCATATCGATTATCTATTATCGTATCGATAGTCCATTAATATATCCACTATCTAAGATCATATCGATTATTTATTATCATATCGACTATCGATTTTCGTATTGATTACTCACAACATTGTTGACTATTTTCAATTTAAAAATATAATTTTTTAAAAAGAAAAGAGTTTTTATTTTAATTATTTGTATTATTGAAAGTTTGTCAATAAACTGAGCTTTTTTATGACAATCTTCAAAACATAAAATCTTCAACTTAAACTATTATTTGTTTGTTATTCTTTTTTTAAAAAAAAATTCATTTTATACAATACTTAAATATAGATTTAAAGTAAAAAATGATAAAATAAAATATAACAAAACAATTTATAAACTATATATTCCTTTTATGACTATTTTATGGTCTTTATTTCAAATGATTTCTGAGACAGCAATAAAAAAAGTAAAGAAACGTTTCTAACTTCATCTTTGTGGTTTACAGTCGAGCAATTCACTGGATGTACTGGACATCATTAAACTTACTTGTAATGTCCAGTTTGAAAGAAAAAAAGTAAAGATATTTTATAAACAATATATAATATTTTAGTTATTTCTTTTTTTTTGTATATATCATTAATTTTATTTCCCTCTCTATACACTTTTATTATAACAATATTATATTTATATAAGATATAAGATATAACATTTTCGTAATATGGATTTAAATTTTTAATTAGTTATAATTAGGTAAATCCAAATTCAAGTAAAAAACATTTAGCAGTAAACGTAGGGTCAACAAATAAGTCAAAATAATAATAATTTATCAGTACAGTCCAGCAAAGATTTTGTTGAGATTTGGTGTATTTCTTACTTTCATTTTATAACAGGCCACTTTTATCATGTTAATTTTGTTAATAAACTATTTTCATAAATTTTGTTTACCCCTTTGGACACAAAAGAGATTATAAATATTCAAAAATAAGGGGACAACATATATTTATATTATATATATATATATATATATATATATATATATATATATATATATATATATACATATATATATATATATATATATATATATATATATATATATATATATATATATATATATATATATATATATATATATATAAAATGGATAAGTTTGTTTATTCTTATAAAAGATGATGAGCCAACTAGTGTGGCACGTAGTTTTCTCGCGTCTTATTTCGTATACTTTACTGATTTTATGCACCAGCCACATTATTATTATTATTTTTAGCGAATTTCCATTGGAAAAAATTCGCTAATGGAGCCACTGGCATGGCGGGAGTTGGAGCCGGGACTGTGGCCAAAATACGTTTCATGGGTCCCTGATCACGAAAAAATAGGTTTTACACTTTATATATATATAAATATATATATATATGCGTGTATATATATATATATATATATATATATATATATATATATATATATATAAAATGAAAGCTGCACTGAAAAATCAAGCTCGTTGAAATGAGGATCCCTATTGAAAATGGAATATTTATGACGTTATTAACTCCTCCTGATAAGTCAGCAAAGATTAAAAAAAATACAAAAAATCAAATGAGGTATCGCTTCTTATGTTTTTTGGGGTCCTCAATTCAAAAAATGAGTTACCATAGCGATTCGAATAATAATAAAAATAGTAATAACAATAATTTCTTGGGGGTTTCTTGTGAGCACGATAACTCTCGAACGAATTGACGTATCAAAATGAAACTGGCACAGAAAAATCAAGCTCGTTGAGATGACGATACCTATTGAAAAATAGGATATTTATAACGTTATTAACCCCTCCTGATGAGTCAGCAAAGATTTAAAAATATACAAAAAATCCTACCGCGGGTTTCCGCAAGCCGAACGAATTTCCATTGGAAATTTGTAGTTCAATTTTGTGCAGTTTCAAACTAAACTACGATTATATTTAACTAAGCATAATATTCTAAAAACCCTATCCAACTAAAATATTTCTTTTAAATTTTGAGCTACAGACCAATAACCGACTGGCAGACACAGAACCAAAAGTATTCCCTAATGTCTCAAACTGATTTTGTCTTGAAATTATTGATATTGGAGACAAAAGGTTTTTGATCACATGGCTCTGTTGCCTTCGGTAAGCTAAAAAGCAAAAATAAATAGGCATATAATTCTTTATCAACCCCTTCTTTGGAAGTCTATGTTACATTTTATAAGTTAAAAACACTCGTTATATTTCAAATAAAAAGTATCTTAATAATTTATTTATCTTTTATAATTTTTAGCTCCACTAAATAATATTTTAGAAATAATATGAACTCACCGACATGTTGCATTTATTTCCTTGTTTCTTCCTCCCTAAAAAAAAAAAAATAAATAATAATAATTTGTAATACTAGGCATGGATTTCCATTAATTTTATCTTTTCATAATTCATAAAAAAAGTCTATTTTAGCATATTGTTTTCGTTTGAATTACTTACAATACATTTATTTAGTTCATTAGTAAGAATAAATGTTGTTTTATTTCTGTTCATCACGGTCGAGATGATTATGATGAGGGTGAAACTCCCTCATTCATTACAACGAGTAGCGGAGTCGTAATTTTCCTCCAGATTTTCCGGTTTTGTAAAGAACGATGATGTAGAAGGGTGTTAGAGAGGGGGTGGGGGAGGCTGGATTTGATAATTTGGCTCAGAGGGTTATTTGCATGGCAATTTCCCCTGAGGGTTGGAGACGGTAGGTCAGAAAGGAGTGGGGGAAGGGGGAGGTGTCCGGTATCACTGAATATTATTAATTTCATTTTGACACCTCCCTTCCCCTCCGACCCTAACGTTGATGAGGGTTATCCAAAGGGAGAGGGGTGTGTGTGTAGGAGTTAGTAGGGTTGGAAATTTTGAGTAACGACCGGGAAATGGGGCCAATTTTGATACCTCCCCCACTCCCCTATTCACCGAGGCATTCGAAAATTATACACCCCCCACCTCCCCCTCCCCCCTGTCTCCTCATCATCAACTCTCTTGACTACCATATACGGCTGGAAAGCCACCAGCCTAATAATTCCCACCAACTTGAATCTGGAACTATGAAAGGGGGGTTATTTAGGAGACTGTTATATGCGAAAATGACCTCTAACGCCCCCTGCTTTAATTATACCGAAGTTATTGAGTTATAACTCAAAGTTTTATTTCAATTTTTAAGTTTTTGGTAGTTTTCATACTACGGAAAGTTAAATTTTTAATTTAAATCAAATTATAATTATTATTAACTACGGGAAACAGACAGTGAAAAATACACTCCTGTGCCGGGATCCCGGCACAGGAGTGTATTTTTCACTGTCTGTTTCCCGTAGTTAATAATAATTATAATTTGACTCAAAGTTTTATCTCGGATCAGGAAACATAATATTGCTTTTTCAATCTGAAACATATTTAAAGCAATTTAATTCATTTCAACTATGTTGAATTATGTCTATTATGATTTAATGCAAATATAAAAGTATATATTAAATTATTGATTGAATATAACCAAATTAAGCTCAATTAAGGTATCAAAATGTTCAGTTATCTTTCAGAAAATGCCAATTGATCAGAATGTATTTAGCATTTAGACAGTTCAGATGGGATTTGGAAAGTTCAGTTAGTGTTTAGAAAGTTCAGGAAGTTGATTTTAAATTCACGAAGTTTAGTTAGCTTTTAGGAAGTTCAGTTTAAATTAAGAATATTTTGTTAGCATCCCGAAAATTCTGATTACATTTAAAATGTTCAGTTAGCGTTTAGACAGTTCAGAAAGCATTTGGAAAGTTAATTTTAAATTCAGAAAATTCATTTCAAACTCAGAAACGGTAGTTAGCGTTCAGAAATTTCACTTTAAATTCGTCTCAATAAAAAAAAAAAGGAATAGAAAATTAGATAAGAAATTTAAAGAAAAGTCATGCAGTACAGTTTAAAGTTAGTACAAAAACTAATTGAGAACAAAATGTTTTGGTTTTTTGTCAAAAAATCGAACGAATTCATTTTGAAAAATCTAGAGCAATGTAACTCCTCACATTATACTTTCTGTATTTGATTACATTATACAAATTCCTACGAGTACTTTTTCATAAGATTCGTGTCCAGTGTAACCATGACCGTACAGTCCAGAACAAAATAGTCTGCTAATTATTAGTGTGGCACATAGCTTCCTTGCTTCCAATTTCGAATATTTAAACTATTTTATGCATTTACTACCTATTACCGTACAAATTTATTTGATTTCGCCTGTTTTTTAAATCTATCATAATTTTTTGATTTTTTACTTGAATTAAATTATTGAATTTGGAAAATTTAAAGAGCGCAGATGGTTAAAATTAATCTGGGAGCGCAGACGGGCTATCTTCAGCTACTTTCGACAAACCATTCAAATTTCATAAAAATCAAATGAGTACTTTTGAAGGTATATAGATGTAAATAAATATATTTGTGCGCATTTGGTAGAGAAAGAAATGGCACAAAAGGTTAAACCTTATATGGGACAAAAAAATGGGTTAATTATGACCTACCATCAAAATTTCATTAAAATAGGACGAGTAGTTTTTAAGATGTGTTGGCTCATAATACTTGAGAGACAGCTAGAAAGACAGATTGAAGGACAGACACGGAACCTAAAATGTTTCCTGATGTTTGAAACAGATTCCTGTTGAAATCGGAGACATAACAAATTTTCTCTCTTGATCACATAGCTTCCGTTACCTTCGGTAAGCTCGCAAGCAAAATAAGCTAACATTAACAGAATTATTCCAATCCAAATGCTCAGTTCCATCTAAATATTTAACGCAGTGAAACCGTTAGCTTTAGTCAAGAGAGAAAGCGTTAAATAGACGTGGAATTGACCCTGGTCCATTGTCCTCATTAAGAAGATTGATGTTTCAGAAATTGTCGCATCCCGGAAATTTCTCATCCCCTTGTCTACCAGCTTCTCCATTATAATTCGTGCAGACTGGTCAAGAGGGTTTCATAGTCCAAAATGCCTGGAAACCCTTATCATTAATGATTTCTCTCCTTTTCAACCCCCTTATTGTAAAGCCTGGCGAGTTACAAATGACGAAATGTTTTAATGACCCCTAGTGGTTTGTATTTGAAGACCCCCCTCAGTTTAGGATTCAGGGATTCTGTCCCCAAGTTAATGATCTGTGGTCATCTGGTCATCACCCCAATCTATTTCCATCTGAATCAACGGAGGGAGGGATGTTCTCACCGTTTGCATCTCTAACCCTTCCCCTTCCATAGCGATCTTGTTAATGATCATGATTTGATGATATCCATCCCTGGCTTAACAAAAGTTTCTTAAACATCCATTCTATCAAATCAATGGAAAACACCATAATTTCATGGCACTTCTGTAGATTGTTACTCCCCTTTTAAAAATAAACAGAGGGGAGAATCAATCTAAAGAAGGTGTTAAGAAAGTTCTTCTTTAGACTGTTACTCCCCTAATAAAACATAAGTGAGATTGAGATGTTCCTTTGTTCCCAAGTACATTGGCTTCAACATTCCTTTATCTTAACAGTTATTTGTCAGCCATTTATATTCTAAAAAACGTTGGGAGTGTATCAATCTAAAGAAGAACCCATCAAATCACAGGAGAACACCATCATTTCATTTCACTCTATTGAAATCCACGAAAAATGTTGCACTAGCACCAATTGGGAAAGTCAGAACGATATTTCTAATAACTCTAATGGTAAAGGAGTTAAAGAATCGCACATCACTCAATACATAAGAAACAATGAGAATGTATTTTAAAACTATAGAAAAATGAGGGAATTATGTCAAAACATTTTAACAAAGATAGTGAATGTCAAAACACAAGAAACAAACAGAGAGAGCATATTAAAGTAGCATTTTAAAATACAAGAGATAATGAATGTACTTGTTGAAATACTATAGACAGAGTTTGTACCTCATGCCAAAACACATGAAACAAAGAGTTTGTATGCCGAAACACAAGAAACAAACAGAGAGAGCATATTAAAATAGCATTTTAAAATACAAGAGATAATGAATGTACTTGTTGAAATACTATAGACAGAGTTTGTACGTCGTGCCAAAACACATGAAACAAAGAGTTTGTATGCCGAAACACAAGAAACCAAGTGAATAAACATCAAAACACAAGAAACAAAGAGAGTAAATGTCAAAACACAAGAAACAAAGAGAGTAAATGCCAAAACACAAGAAATAAAGAGAGTGACGTGTTTTAAAATACAAGAGATATAGAGTGCAGCTATTTAAGTTATATTTCAATATACAGAGCTTGTTTGCCAAAACACAAGAAACAAAGACACTATAAATGTCAAACCACAAGAAACAAAAACACTATAAATGTCAAAACACAAGAAACAAAGAGCTAAACATGTTTTAATGCAAGAGATAAAGAGTAAATATGTTATAATACAATAGTCAGAGCTTGTATGCCAAAACAAGAAATAAAGTGACTAAATGTCAAAGCACACGAAACGTAGAGCGTAACATGTTTTAATAAAAGAGGGTATTACTTCTTTAGACTGTTACTCTCCATATAAAAAAAACAGAGAGGAGTAATTATCTAAAGAAGGTGTATGGAGTGTTCTTCTTTAGACTGTTACTCCCCTTATAAAAATATAAATGTGATATTCCTTTGTCCTAAAGTACATTGGACTAAACATCCCTTTGTCTTAATAGTTATTTAGTCAAAGTCATTTATATTTTTAAAAAAACAGAGGAAATAACAATCTAAAAAAGTACCTGTAGAGTGCAAAGAGTCTGCACGTCAAACCAGGAAAAACAAATATTTTGTGTTACATAAAACACAAGGAACAAAGCGTTACTATGCCCACAAGAAAGCACAAGAAACAATGCGTGATTATTTCAAAGCACAAGAGAAGCAAAGCGTTAGAATGTCAAAACACACAAAACAAAGCGTTTTTTCGACAAATCAAATAAGATGTTAACAAAAAATAGACTGCCAATTGGTGTGGCATATAGCTTCCTCGCATCCTATCACGTACTTTATTGGTTTTATTTTTTTTTTACAAGCCATTATTGTCTAATTTGTTTGATTGTTTCCCCGTTTTTAAATCTGCCAAAATTGTTTTAATTTTTAACATGAATTAAAGTATCAATTCAGCAAAAGTTAAAGAGCGCAGACGGTTCAAAATTATCTTGGGATATCTGCGGGTTACATTCGATAAACAGTAAAAGTTTTATACAAATCTGATAAGTACTTTTGAAGCTATAGGTGTAAATAGATGTATGTTTGTGCGCATGTGGAAGAGAAACAAATAAGCGCAGAAGGTTGAAATTTATATGGGACCAACAATGGGCTAATTATGACCTACAATCTAAATTTCATTAAATTGGGGCGTGTAGTTTTTAAGATATGTTGGTTCGCAAAAATCGAACCACAGACCGACAGACAGACACGAACTGAAACGGACTTCTGTCTTGGAATTTTTGAAATCGGAGACCTAAAATATTTTCGTTCTTCGAAACGATCACATAGCTTCCGTTACCTTCGGTAAGCTCGGAAGCAAAACATTTTTTGATTATTAATATAAGAATTAATTGTGAGTTGTATTATTATTTAAAAAATAATTGTAACATTATTATTTAGCATTATTTGGAGAAAAAAATATAAGAATATTATTTAGGTGAATTATTTCTATAATAAATTTACAGACAATCTACACAAATAAATTTACCAAACAAAATAATAAACAAAGTAATAAAAAACACAGGAATAATACTTTCTACTCGATAAATGAGAAAATAAAAATAAAAAGGGAAAAGAGTGGCCGACCCTTCTTTTTATTCGAATTTAGCCCTTAATAAACCTGGCTCGAAATAGTTTCACGGACCATTGAATTTTTAAAACTCCTGAACCGATTTTAACGAAAAAACACACTCTTTTAATTTCCCCTTAGCCTATCACCAATCATCCCCTTCTCCCTTTAACGCTGTTTATCGCTGAGAGAAAAAAAGCTCTTAACGCCTTAACGCATTTACTTTTTTTTAAAAGTTTTTTTTTATTTTAAATTATTTTGTTCTCTGAACTGTCAATAATTTTTATTACGTTCATTCTTAAGATAAATTATGTTAACGCTTAGCTGGTACTAAAAAGATAATGGGTATGAGGGAGAGAAAGGGGAGGGAGGGGGGCGGGGGGGAATGAAAGTAAAAAAGAGATTAACAAAAGATTCCATAGAGATGGGCTATACGGAAATTATTCTGAAGAAAAGGTAGGACGTAAAAATATAAGGAATAATAAATACAAACTTTTTAACTTCTTTAACAAAATAATTCAGCATTATATTTAATAGCTTTTTTTTTATAGCGTTATGCACTATATTTGATAAACAATTTATTTATTTAGTTGTTTTAGGTGCAGGAGTACAGGGTTAAACATCTATACAATTGGTAATTACAAGTAAATGGTGTAATTCATTATTACAACTATTACTAGAGGTCGACCAAGAAGTCATGGAAATGAGAGGAGTGCGCTAGTGTCGTCATGTACAGTCAGTTTTTGATATAATAGACCACGGTCAAAAAACACAGTGTTGTTCTTCTGTTATTAATAATTTTATTTTTTGATAACTTCTATATTTTTTGCAACAGGCAATCACTAATAATATACGATAATATCTTTATATTATTATTTATTTATTATTCATAATAATATTCTTTAAACAAAATCGATATTCTTTTTCCTTAATCTATTTTTTTTCTTCCTCTTTATTTCTGAGTTTGATTTGGATTTAGAACAGTTGTGACTATAGTTCGTGCTGTATAAAAACAAACAAAACAGGAAACCTAACAGATTGGAAACCTTCCTGTTGTTATTCGTGAGATTTGACATAACTGGGCATGTCATACAAACTAGGAATGGTTATTGTCTTAGCACCCGACTGTACTGACTTCGGCACTACTCGGAAGTTCCGATTTTAAACGAAGTTAAGCTTTCCGTTTCTCCCGTGTTCATGACTTCTTGGTCGACCTCTAATTACAATTATTGACAATCATAGGCAGCGAGTGCACCATCAGGTCCAAACCTGGCTGGCAATCTCCCACCGGAAGATTGGGGATGGAAGCTAACGGGAAATATCCCTACACCTAAAACAACGTCTAACCCTGCTGCACCCGAGTCTGCTAAATATGATATTCTGCAGCTGCGCAAAAAGGATGTGGTTCAATGTGTGGATGTAGAATATCAGCTATATTGCTCAACTATTTGCGGCAAATGTCTTGGCCAAACATGGCTTAATTCGTCGATCAACGATGATTTGAGATACAGAAACGAAGACGAGGAACAAGATACCGATCTATCTGAGGAGATTGATATATTGTGTCCTCTATCCGATTAGTGAGACGATTAGGAGTAATAAGTATGGCAAGTTGCGAAACCACTGCTTGTAAATAGATGTAAATTTATAATTCCATTTCCGTTAGGCGTTTTGATTTGTGGATTAGACCAACTTAGGGGGATACCACGTTAAATAAATGCGCCTGATACTCGACCTCATGGGTGGTGTGGAAGAGAGTATACATTTGAATACCATAGAATATGGCTCGTCGACGAGATATTTGAGGAAAATTGAGCACCGTCGCGCTCGGAACACCGTATATGAGACGCTCCGAACACTGGGGTCCTTTTCCCCGTGCGATTACCTGGAAACCGTTACTTGTACAGAAGAAGTGTGTAGAATCTTTATCGTAGAGAATTTAATTTTCTTCATTTTAGTTTTGAACTATTTTTGTCGTAGGATTGACGTATACCGAGGTATTTCGGAAAAACTTTTTTTTGGTTGTGCCATAAGTTCCTTATGGCACGTTCTGGAGCCCGGGAGTGAATCCGAAAAAAACGACCAAAATCACCGTCACAAAATAACCGTCACGCAAAATCCGTCACGAAATCTACAGATGACGATAACTTGAGTAAAAGCTCACCGAGTTATATGAAATTTGGTACACATGTTCATTTTACCAATGCCCAGGTTGTGTTCGTCGGAAAACGTTATCCGCCCAAGCGTTCACGCGCAACGCTCGCGTAAACGTAAGCTTTAAAAGAAGGGAAAAAGTGTTGTTAAGGAAGCCTGTTACTTGACTTGTTTTGATTATTTTTGTTATATATGTCAAAAATTTCACTTTGTTTTGTAAATAAATAAAATATAATTATGTAAAATTTCACCCTGATACAAGCAGAAGCTGTAGAGTAGGGAAGAGATATATTTTATAATATTTTAAATTAATTGGCCGGGTAGGTAGAAAACAGTATTATTTCAATCCAAACTCCTTTAACAAACATACTCTTTCACTATAAACTCATCATGATCAACTTTTTTCTTATATTTAATATATATTTATAGTAAGACGCTTGCTTTAATTATACAAATAATGATTTTCTTTTAATTTTGCCTTAACTCTGCCAGGTACAAACAGTTCGTTGTTACTTTTAATTTTGTCTCTTTTCCAACTCCACCGTGTATAAGTAGTTAGCAATGTATACGTACTTAGCAGTGTGATTTTATAATTTATATTTAATGAAAACTGTAAGGAACTTCGTTCCTACCGGGTGTCCCGCGATACCACACGTATTTTTTTTTGTACATTTTGGCCACTTCCATTATGAAAAGTTCCGAACACCCAATCGAGCTAGACTTTTGAGCGGTTATTTCTGAAGTCAAAACGTGGCTGTATACCAAAATATAACTTGGTGGGATTTATTCCGAAATAACACCCATATTGTGTCTTAAGTCACTGGGCTAAAGGTATCGTCACATAATCTGCATCGCGGTCGTTCTTTAACTCTTATAAACAAATAACTGTGAGTTAGTCTCTAGTGTGTCCTATTCTCAGTCTGCAAGGTACCGTCTCTATCTGTCTGTTTTACCTACATGCGGAGGTCCAGTCGCCTATTACTATCCAAGTATGTTGCCATTTGTTGTGATAAACAACTTATTTCATACTTCAACATAAATATGTTTTAGCTCTTAGGTACAGACGTAATTTCCGACACGCAAAAAGGTATGAAAAATGTGAAACTTTTAAATATCGTGCCAGGAAGTTAGGATGTTACAGGAGGTCATTAGGTTTTCATTTATAGTACAATATTTTGACGACAGGCGGGCTGAAGTTTCAATAAACGACATGAGAATTGTGACACAATTAAATATCATGCCAGGAAGTTAGAATATGGTAAGAGGTAGATTAGATTTCAATTGTATTCATTGTCATTGTAGTACTATATTTAGCCGATAGAGATTCCAACTTTTATATAAAATGATATCAGAGCTCTTAGCGGACCAAATGGTTATCAAAATGGATTAATGTTTCATAATTTTCGGTGCAAAATTGATAAAAGTAGATGGATCTTAAGGTGCTTAAGATGCATCTATACTGGTTTTCTCCACTTCATGGCAAAACATTGGATTTACACGTTTTGAGGTCCCCTGAGTCTAAAAACATGGTTTTTAAAAAATGTCTGTCTGTCGTCTGTGCAGACGCCTGGAGCTTAAACTACTGGGCCGATTTTGACCAAATTTGGCATACATGTTCAGAAAAATCATACCCCGAGGCGAAATCGAGAAATGAATTTTAGCTCCAAATTTGGGGGCGCTACCCCCGAAAAACTCTGAAAAAACATGTAAAACATTATTACTCGAAAACGGTTCCGACGATTTTGATTAAAAAATTCTAAAATATAGTCCATTTAAATACGAATGAAATGATATAACCCGTTTTCCCGGGAAAAATCTAGTTCCTGAGAAAATAGCTTAAAACGCGGACAGGGAGAGCCCGGGTTTGATTCCCCGCGAAAGAGAAGTTATTTTTATGGTAAATTTTGATGAAATGTTCAGTAATAATTAAATGTACTCGCAAAAACTAATAAATGGAAAACACTTGGCTAAGTAATTATGAACTCGTTCGTATATGAGAAAGTTTGTCTGAGTTGTCTCGGACCGATTTTTTTAAATCAAAATCGTCGGGATTTTGATTAAAAAATTCTAAAATGTAGTCCATTAAATACAAATTAATAAATTTCACACTAAGAATAGAAACCTGAATATCTTCATTGTTTAAGATTACTTTTAGTTGAAATAATTATTATTTTATTTTTAATAAGTTTCTTCTTCTAAATCATTTGAATACTAATAATTCCGAAAATTATAATTTTTAACTCAATTACAATTTAAAAAAAAAAACAAAAAACATTTCATGTTTCTGGCTATTAGTCTAATGAAGTTTATCCTTTTAAATTTCCATATTATTGATCCAATTAATGTAAAACCGTAGCCAAAAAATTATAATAATCAGATTTTTTTTCGCCTTTCTTTCATTTAAAGATTATCTCCCTTCTTCTTCCCCTTTACAATTCTTATCCACCCCTTTTTTTTAATCTTGGTTTATTAAGAACCAAAAAAAAAGTTTTTTCTTTTTTTCTAATACTTATAAACAGTCTTACGGTCACGTAACTTTCTTATTATGAAAACGAAAATTACTTTACACCGGGGGGAAATTCAAAATGAGAAGGGGGTGGGGGGGATTGGGTTTTTTTCTTAAATTAATCTGAATTTCAGCATCAGCACCAACACTCCCCCTAATAAAAAGTAATCTCCTTTTTTCTTAATAAAGGAGGGGGGGGGGACGTAATGAGTATTCTTTTGTGCTTGAAACGTTGCAATTGTTCAGTTGTTGTTTTAGAAGGTAATCTTATCTTATATTTAATTTTGATTTATTTGTTTGTTAATTTTGATTGATTTTCATTATTTGTTTATTATTAATAATTTCAAGATAAAAAGAACTTTTTATATACTACGTTTTTAAATTTTCTGTTGAATCGTATGTAGTGTTGATAATATAATTGTTATTGTTATATAATATATAATGTTAGTGAAAAAAAAAAAAGTTCCAAATTTATTTACTTCACATAAATGACAACCATCCAGAGAGTTGATTAAACCTATACAAGGATAAATCTTTGTACAACGGATCTCCCCAACACCAAATCTAAAGCGTGTCATCGATGTATTTGAAATAATATAATCGATAAATAATATAATCGATATTTCCTGTTTTGCTGTCATTCAATGCTTATCTATCACAAATTTGAGACCCGTCAAAATGAAGATTGCGGAAATATTGGATATGGCAAAACAAATAAAATAACTGGCGGATTTTTTCCGAACTAACTTTCCGCACAGCAAAATTTGCTGAAAACCAATTAAATGCTGCAGAAAGATGGCTAAAAGTATTAAAATAATGCATTGTCATTGAGTTCTGAGCTATGCTAAAAGTTAGTTAGAAATCGATTGCCAGATTTGTACCGGACAAACAAACAAACAAACAAACAAACAAGAATGCAAGCTAATAAAAACGTAGTTAAAATATGGCATTTTGAGATTGATTTAGTTTTTATTTATTTTTTGCTTCCGAGCTTACCATAGGAAGTGGTAGCAGTGTTATCGTTTTAAAGACCCCCTATATACGATCAAAAATTTTGCACAAACCTTATGTCGAGCAAATTTAGGCCATACACGTCAAACATCATGTTTGCGCAAACATTTTGACTGTGTATGGAGCTGTTTGATGTTTGCGCAAACATGATGTTTGACGTTTATGGCCTAAATTTGCCCGACATCAGGTTTGCGCAAATGTTTGATCGTGTATGGGGGCCTTTAAAATTATCACATTGCTTCCATTACCTTTGGTAAGCTTGGAAGCAAAAAATAAATAAAAACTAAATCAATCTCAAAATGCCATATGTTGCGCTAACTTTAGCGCAAACATTTTGCGCATAATGTTTGATCGTGTAAGGGGCCTATAAGAACAAAAAATCTTTAATGTCTCCGATTTCAAAAATTCCAAAACAGAAATCCATTTCAGACATCAGGAAACATTTTTCCGTGTCTGTCTGTCGGTCGGTCGTTAAATTTTTGCAAACTAATATTATATCTGAAAAATTACTAGGATGAAATTTCATCCTTTTCCCATCCTTCCGGCATTCGCCAGCTATTATATCGGTGTTATTAGCCTTCAAAGTTCTTAAGTTAAGTTCACGTAAGAGGGATCCTCCCTTACGTTTAGTATCCAAAGATAAATAAATATATAAATACTCGTAGGTATATAACGACCTTGAAAGCACAAGTTAACATTATTTTTAACTTTATTAATTTACTATTACATTTTAAATAATATTAATTTAATTTATTCCACCCTGCGTAATTTTAGAGAACATAATTTTTAATTGATTTCTTTAAATCAATGAAAAATCTCAACGAAGCACTTTTCCGACGTTCATTTTATTACGTACATTTTCACGGATCTTATCTTAAAACGAGTAAAAGAATTTTTATTATAGTCAATCTATATGTATGTATTGTTTAATATTACAGGACTTGGATATTACAGGACTCTATAGAAGGGTGTTTCACCCTCCCAATTAAACGTTTTCTTTCTTGAAGGGTGATGTTTTTGAAAAAAAAAAAAAAATACCCTCTTTGCCTCCATAATTAGATTTTTTTTCGTAAGAAAGTCTAAGAAAAACATTATGTTACGCTAGAACGCCTCACTTGTTTTAAGT
Source organism: Gerris lacustris (assembly GCA_951217055.1). NCBI lineage: Eukaryota > Metazoa > Arthropoda > Insecta > Hemiptera > Gerridae > Gerris > Gerris lacustris. Next base: position 25,772,045 of record OX578286.1, read on the forward strand.
AAATGTGTTTTTTCTGTTATTTTTATTACTTTTAATGTAAAAAAAAATACTTGAATCGACTTTTTTTTCACAAAAAAAAAAAAAAAAAATTTGGAAGTTGGTTCATTCGTGTAGAAAAATTAAAAGGGATGTGTTTCTACTTTTAATTTTCTTCTAGAAATAAAAATTTAGATAATCAATAGAAGGAGGCATAAGGAGTTTTACGAAGCTGTTAAACCTTAAAGGCGAATCCATGCAAAAACAAATTGAATAAATACAAAAATCGGTCCGAGACAACTCAGACAAACTTTTATATATAAGAGTTCATAATTACTTAGCTAAGTATCTTTCATTTATAAGTTTTCGTGTTTTCTTAGGTACATTTAATTATTATTGAATATTTCATAAAAATTTATCATTATAAATAACTTCTCCTCGGTGGGGAATCGAACCCGGCCTCTCTCCCTCCGCGTTTTAAGCTATTTTCTCAAGAACTAGATTTTTCCCGAGGAAACTTCTTATATTCTTATAGATTCGGTTTTAAATGGACTACATTTTAGATTTTTTTAATAAAAAACGTTGAAACCGTTTTGGAGAAATAATTGTTTCCCCCTTTTTTTCAGAGATTTTGGGGGTAGCACCCTCAAATTTGGAGGTAAAATTCATTTCTTGATTTAGTCGGTACTTTTTACTTTCTCATATAAGGAGAAAGTATTGTGATGGCGCGAATATTTGATTTAGAGATTTTGATGGATTTACACGTTTTGAGGTCCCCTGAGTCTAAAAAAGTGGTTTTTAAAAAAATGTCTGTCTGTCGTATGTCTGTGCAGACACCTGGAGCCTAAACTACTAGGCCAATTTTGACAAAATTTGGTATACATGTTCAGAATAATTATACCTTGAGGCGAAATCGAGAAACGAATTTTAGCTCCAAATTTGGGGGTGCTACCCCCCAAAAACTCCGAAAAAACGTGAAAAAAAAATTATTTCTTGAAAACGGTTCCGACGATTTTGATTAAAAATGTCTAAAATGTAGTCCATTTAAATACGAATCTAACGATATAAGCCGTTTTCCCGGGAAAATTCTAGTTCCTGAGAAAAACTATTAAAACGCGGACGAAGAGAGGCTGGGTTCGATTCCCCGCCCAGGAGATGTTATATTTATGATAAATTTTGATGAAATGTTCAATTATAATTAAATGTACATAGGAAAATTAATAAATGGAAAACATTGGACTAAATAATTATGAACTCGTAAATGAGAAAGTTTTTCTGAGTTGTCTCGGACCGATTTTTTACTTTATCGGCATCACGCGTCAGCACAGATGACAAACGACAGACAGACATTTTTTTTTAAACCACTTTTTGGACTTAGTGGACTTCAGAACGTGGAAAACCATCAAAATCTCAAAATTGAATTTTCGCGCCATCACAATACTTTCTCTTTATAAGAAAAAGTAAAAACATCATAATTGAAACGAGCGGAAGCAAGCTTTTTACTTTCAACAAAAAGAAATATTTTAGTATTTTTTTTTTTTGAGAATGAACCAAGGAGGGATCGAAATATCGCAAATGTAAGGCTTTTGAATTTTCCTTAAAAGGCCCAACCATTCAAGAATTTATACTACAAGGAACAATCTACTAATTTTCAGGACGGCTTTTACTATTCCTATTATAGATATTTTTTAATTTAAATTTAGTTTTATAATGTGAAATTTATGTCCGAGTCTTTGGAATGATATATTTAATATGTTTGCTTGACTTATTTCAAATAAAAAAAATCGGTCCGAGACAACTTAGACAAACTTTCTCATATGCGAGTTTATAATTACTTAGCCCAGTGTTTCCATTTATTAGTTTTCAAATGTGCATTTAAATATTATTGAACATTTCATCAAAATTTATCATAAAAATAACTTCTCTTGGGCGGGGAATCGAACCCGGGCTGTCTCTGTCCGCGTTTTAAGCTAATTTCTCAGGAACCAGATTTTTCCAGGGAAAACGGCTTATATAGTTGGATTCGTATTCAAATGGACTATATTTTAGAATTTTTTAATTAAAATTGTCGGAACCGTTTTCGAGAAATATTTTTTTAAATATTGAGCTAAAATTCATTTCTCGATTTCGCCTCGGGGTATGATTTTTCAGAACATGTATGCCAAATATCGTCAAAATCGGTCCAGTAGTTTAGCCTCCAGGCGTCTGCACAGAAGACAGACAGACATTTTTTAAAAACCACTTTTTTGGACTCAGGGGACCTCAAAACGTGTAAATCCATCAAAATCACAAAATCGAATTTTCGCGCCATCACAATACTTTCTCTTTATATGAGAAAGTAAAAACTTTGACATAATAACACTATTATCAAGATCCAAAACAAATTTAAATTTCTAAATTTAAACCCATCTAAATTTATGAAGGATACAACTAAAGAGTGAGACGGGGTAGAATAAAGATATTATATAGGTCCATTTCTCAGAAAACGGACTTTCAAAAATAAATATTAAAAATGTACCTGCAAATAGATAAAAAAAAAACAATACATAATTTCTACATACCACAGATATGTTGTATAAAATACGAGTATAGAAAAAAGATAATACATAAAATATATATTTATTTTTTCCCTTCAATTCCTTGCAATTCTTTCCTCCCTGTTTTTTTCTTACCTCTATTCACTGAGGGGAATTTTTATATACTTAGTATTGTATTATTATTTTTTTCTGTTGTTAAATCCTTCTTCCCCCTCTCTTCATCTCTTCAACAATTCCTTTACACTATTGAGGAGGGGAGAGAGTGAGGAATTGAGGAGAAATGGAGGGGGAAGGGTGTGGAATTGAGGACAACAAAAATCTTTAAGGAAAAAAGAAAAGAAAGGAAGAGTAAAAGAGTAAAGAATCGACGTTGGGTCAGTTACATTCGTTCATCCGTGAAAAATAATTTCTTTTGATTTTTTCTTTCTTTTATTATTTATTTATTTATTTTTTTTTTTCACTGATATTGCTTTGTACTTTCTTTTCTTTTGATATTTATTTTCGCAGAGTAAGAATGTTTTGAGTATATATTTTTAAAAGTTTGTAAAAAGAATAGAGATTGAGAGAAAGGTGTCAAGAAATATATATATTATATAATGTATGACAAAGTGAAGTGTATATTATGAAATAAATATAATATGTAATTCAAATCCGGAATTTTTTTTATGTTAGTAGCAGGGCCTATTTAACAAATGGGCCCGGTGGGCCCCGGCCCACCGGGCCCATGCGATTGCCATGGGAATTTACTATGAAAAAATCAGTCTGAGACAACTCAGACAAACTTTCTGATATACGAGTTCATAACACTTAGCCCAGTATTTTCCAATTGCTAGTTTTGGTAGTTACATTTAATTATTATTGAACATTTCATGAAAATTTATCATAAAAATAACTTCTCCTCGGCGGGGAATCCGTCCGCGTTTTAAGCTATTTTCTCTGGAAAACTTCTTATGTCGTTAAATTCGAATTTAAACGTACTAATACATTTTAGAAGTTTATAATAAAAATCGTCGGAACCGTTTTTCAGGACTAAAATGCATTTCTCGATTTAGCCTCGGGGTATGATTTTTCTGAACATGTAGGTAAATATCGTTAAAATCGGGGGGGGGGGGGGGCGGATGTCTCTTGGGCCCAGAGCGCATCACATGCTTACCGCGGGCCTGGTTAGTAGGATGTATCATCTTCGATTTTTGTTTCATTGTATCCCAAACATATTATATATTTTATTTTGTAATGCTTATATTTTGCTACTTTTATTTTATAAAGGGATGTGGCTATTTGTTGAGTTGTTAATTCCAAACAGCTCAAGAATTTTAGATCTTAGTAATGAAATAATTAATCAAAAATAATGTTAACTTTGTTTCCTAATAATAATGTTTAACGTTTCCTTCCTGACGGAAAACATAACTTAGAAAGTATAGACCTTGCCATTATTACTAGAGGTCTAATCAGAGGTTAATACTTAATAGTAGCTCTCAGAAACTCTACGGCCTAAAGACCAATGTCTTTAGGCGCATTATTCAAAAAAAAAAAAAAAAAAAAAAAAAATTACCAAATGAACTTAAGCAAATAGAAAAATAGACTGTCATTTAGTGTGGCACATAGCTTCCTAGCATCCTATCAAGAACTATATTGTTATATCAACATTAACATTATTGTTATATTACTTTATTGTTATATTGTTTATTGTGTAAAAACTATTAATAGTTTTAGCGATCTTGAACACTTCATAGCGGTGTCGCTGTTTGTTTTTTGCTTTACAAAAAAATTGTATTTAAAAAAAATGTTATCTACTCACGGCAGCAAAATTAAATATTACTTAACTGTTTTTAGGCTGGAAAGTATTATTTCGCTGATTTCTTATAAAAATATTAAAAACAGGCAGGAAAGTAGTTAAAACAGTCAGGAAAATACTTTCTCTGCCTAGGCAGAGAAAGTAACATTGTTTACCACTGCGTGTCATAACCTCTGATTTCGTTTGTGTTTAGTTTTATTTTAATCTGTGATATTTTAATTCAGTTCCATACTTGCTTTTTTTTTACAAAGCAGTGTTATATTATTAATGTATTAATAATGTTAGTATTATTTAAGTATTTTAATTGTAGGTCTTTGAATAATTAATCTCGAGTAAGAAGTGGCAACACTGGAGCACAACTTGTTTTGGTTTGAGTTTGTTGACGATTCATCTCAAACTAACTCTTACCTAAGCTCCCATTTTTATCTAGCGTGAGTAGATAAAATATTGTATGCAACAAGGCAGCAAAGAAAACATTTCTGCCTCGATTATTCATTTTTGGTATGACTTCCCATATGATTTTCTCACAAGCTAATTTAAATTAAAACTGTCTTTACACGGTATGATTTTCTATTGGATTATGATTAGGCATACAGAAAATCTCGTCAGTCATAAGGAATAGTAACTGTCTAATTATTATACAAGCAACTAACTTTTAACTTGCAATGTTTGTTATGTATGTATGTATGTATGTTCGTGTCAAATCTTGCAACTGAATTTTAAAGCAGTTATCCTCACCGATTGAATTGAAATTTTGCATACACGTTTAGTTTGGATGACAATGCATGGTTAGCTAAGTGACGTCATTATTATCCAATATGGCGGAAAGCACAAGATGGCGGCCTAGTTTTTTTTTTAAGCACGCCCATAATATGGGTATCAAATGAAAGGGCTTGGTGAGAAGAATACGAATAAAAGCTTGTTTCAGTTTCAAAAATATTTTGTTATGATTTTTGTGTAATTTATCAAAATATGGTAGGTTTTATTAGGCTATTTTTACAAAGTGAAGGTTATTCGTAATTTGTTCGTTTTAATTTCAAAATTTGTATCCTTTAAAATAAAAATTTCATCATCAAATTATAATATGACCAGGTAAGTATGTACTTGTATCAAAGTATTTTTTTGGATATCGTTGATTATTTTTTTGGATATCGTTGATTATAAGTAATAACATTGTTTTATTTCAAAAACTTTTCTATATTAAAATAGAAATTGACTGCTAATTAGAGTGGCACATAGCTTCCTCGGATCCTATCACGTACTTTATTTATTATATACTTTTACCACCCATTATTATCCAATTTATTTAATTTCCCCCTGTTTTTTTTAAATCTGTCAAAATTACATTGATCTTATCATGAATTAAAGAATCAATTTAGCAAAATTTAAAGAGCGTAGACGGTTGAAATTAATCTGGCTCTATCTGCGCTATACTTTCGACAAACTATCAATATTTCATAAAAATCAGATAAGTACTTTTGAAGATATAGGTGTAAATAAATGTATGTTTGTGAGCATGTGCAAGAGAAACAAATGGGCGCAGAAGGTTAAAACTTATATGGGACCAACAATGGGCTAATTATGACCTACAATCAAAATTTCAATAAAATCGGGGGAGTAGTTTATAAGATATCTTGACCGACAGAGAGACCGAGAGACAGACAGACCGACAGAAACAAATGAAAGAAAACAAATAAGGCGGCGAGCTTCACGTAAGTGAAGTGAGGCGATAATCGCCGGTTTCTGTTTGATTAAGTTAAAATTATTAAGTGTAAAATTTTAATAGTTGCATATTCTTTTTTCACACTTCAACACCTTTAAATTGATGTATAACATGTCATAGTGACTAAAAACGTTTTTTAAGTCACCCCGCCATATTGGCCGCCATCTTAAGAGAAGAAATATTAAGTGTGGTAACTCCAAAAACTGTTGTCACAAATGCCGAGATGTACCTGTGGGCCGAATTTCATATTCCTAGCTATAGTAGTTTATGAATTTAAAACATGTCAACGGATAGACAGACAGACAGAAAGAAAGAGCCGTTATACGTATAAAGGTTCCTTTTCGTACTTCGTACAGAAACCTAGAATGTTCCCTACGTCTACAATAGATTAATGTATCGGAATTTTTGAAATCGGAGACCCAAAAATTTCCTTCGGCGACCTCACAAGTAATAAAGAAATTTAGGTGGAAGGCCCTAAAAATATAAGGATCCTTGGTTCGCTCCCCCGGGGGGTCACAATGTTTTTGCGCATAATAAATTTTTTTCTTCTCTATATTTTTATTTCTACTATGCATAGGCCAAAAAGTTACGCTAGTATTTCAAATTTCATCTTTTGAGCTTGAAGGTTCGGGAGATATTAACCAACGGACGGACAGACACATCACCCTCGGCATTAAGGGTTTCGAGAAGGATCTACGAAACCCTAAAAATAAAAGTTATGATTTTTATGTTTCATTTAGTCACATGGAAAGTCATAAGACAAAATCATATGGTGTAAAATGGCAATTTGAAGATATCACTTGTTCATACGTGTTAAAATATAAATTTAAATTTATAAGTTACTAGCTGGATACCCGTGCTTCGCTACGGCGTGTTATTTTAATTTGATACGTTTATAAACTACCGTTGAGAAACATTTAAATTATTTTACTATGCGAGAATATCTAGATTATCTCCCTCCCACTTATTTCTACACCCCCTTCTCTTTGATAAGATAATTTGCAAATATCCTACATTTACCCCCCTCCTAAATGAAAATATTACAAAACTGTACATAACAACAATTACTGTACTCTTAAAGAGTTTTTTAACAAAATTGATTCATTATAGATATTCATTACTTTGACCCCGTATCATCAAATCATCATATTGGGATAAAACTGTAAATTTGTATAAAAGATAATATACTCTCATACGGATACTCTTCTTTTTTTATAAGATATAGCTACATTTTTCCATTCCCCCCCCCCCCCCCTTTCTAAGTGAAAATATGATAAAACTGTACATAACAATTACTATACTCTTAAAGAGCTTTTCAACGATATGCATCATGAAGGGTATTCATTACTTTGACCCCGTATTCATTACTTGTACCCCGTACCCCTGTGACCAATATTTAAATTTTAAAAATTCATGTAGACAGTGAGATCGGACTAAAACTGTAGATTTATATAAAGAACATACACATATTTATATATATATATATATATATATATATATATATATATATATATATATATATATATATATATATATATATATATATATGGCCGCCATCTTGAATCAAAACGCTCGATAGGTAAACCATTTATCAAAAGTTTCTACTTTCATAAAAGGAAGCTAACTTCTAAATTTCAAGGTTCTAGTGCCATTAGTTCCGGAGATATTGTCTTGTCGAATTTTTTATATAAATGGCCGCCATCTTGGAACAAGATGGCGGATTTCAAAAACATTTCTTAGTGAGCACCTAGGAGGTAAAAGGAACACACCTACAAAATTTTATGGTCATAGGTCCAGTGGTTTCAGAGATATCGTGATGTGTCAGTGAGTGAGTGAGTGTTATTTGGATTTTATATATATATAGATATTTTATTGTGGGTAAAATTTTTCTCAATATTAAATTTCATTTTAATCAATTCATAGTTTCAACGATGAACCTTCTTGGCACTTCTTTAGACTGTTACTGCCCTTATAAAGAAAAAAGAGGGGAGTAAAAATAAAAAGAAGGAGTACAGTATGTTCTTCTTTAGACTGTTACTCCCCTTATACAAACAGAAGTATGATATTCCTTTGTCCCAATGTACATTGGACTAAACATTCCTTTGTCTTAATAGTTAATTAGTAAAGTCGTTGTTATTCTAAAAATACATAGGGGAGTAACAATCTAAAGAACTACCTACCACATTTTTATGTTTGCATTTAAAGGACCTTCAACATTATAAATACAATGAAAATCTTAAAAATCGAATACTCACATCAAAATACTTTCTCCCAATAATAAAAATCAAACATGAGAAAGTAAAAAATGCAGTATTCAAATCATAAAATTTAAAGGGGGGGGGGGGGGGGGGGGTCCTAAAAAATCAGTTGAAAAAGTTGTATTTTTAAGGTATTTTAGTTGAGGTCAGAGTTGGATAGAGTGCGGTAGTGGTTAGATTGTTAGTTCACTGTTTTGTCAACAGATGTCACGAGGTGCGCTAGTTTCAACAAACCTGACTTCTATCGGATATCTAAGACTTAAACTATAATCTAAATACAGAGTTTATTTCAGTTAGTAGATAATAAACATAATATATTTATAAGTATTTTATTTTATTTTATTTTATTATTATTAAGTAATTTATTAATAAGTATAATATTCTCAACATTTTTAAAATTCAATAAAGAAAACACTTAGTATGTAATAAAATAAAATTTGATAAGTACCTATGTATATTATTGTCAACTGAGTAAGTACATTTTATACAAAATATTATATAATAAAACATGTAGAAAATTTGATTGTTTTAATCAATTTTTTAAATTTTAATATTTGTTATTTTATTATTAATGTTTTTGTTATTTCATAGTAAGACTTCAGTCAGTCTAATTAATTAAATAATTTTATTATCTTTAAATAAAAATGACGCTCTCTTAATGGAGACTGTTTAATTAAATTTTTATTTTAATAAAACTAATGTACAACACCGTATATGAATACAAAATCGGTCCGAGACAACTCAGACAAACTTTCTCATATACGAGTTAATAATTTCTACTTAGCCCGGTGTTTCCTATTTATTAGTTTTTGTGTTTTCGTAGGAACATTTTATTATTATTGAATATATCATCAAAATTTATCATTAAAATAACTTCTACTCAGCGGGGAATCGAACCCGGTCTCTGTCCATCCACGTTAAAGGTATTTTCTCAGGAATTATATTTTTTCCGGGACAGGGCCGTCCCTAGGGGTTTAGGCGCCCGGGTCAAAGGCATCATTGCCCCCCCCCCCTTATTGCCATATTCACCTAGTAGTTAAGAAGGGGGCCTGGCGGCGCCCCCTAGCCGTGGCGCCCGGGTCAGCTTGACGCGGTTGACCCCCCCTAGGGACGGCCCTGTTCCGGGAAACCGGGCTATATCGTTAGATTTGGATTTAAATTTTCTAGATCAAAGATTTTTTTAATCAAAATCGTCAGAACCTTCCTCGATAAAATATTTACTTTCGTATTTTATTATTTGAAGTGTAATTATTTTACACCATTTCTTTTCTACTGCAGTTTTCTTTAATCCTATTTCGAAATCAGAGACATTATATTTTCGATATATTTTCGTTGTTCAGAACGATCACATAGCTTCCGTTACTTTCGGTAACCTCGGAAGCAAAATTATTAATGAGAGTGGTTTAAGATGACAAAAAAACGTGTTCCGACTGTATAGTTCGCAAAAATGTTGTCTAATAGAGTTACCGACACGAGACTATAAATGTTCCCAAATTCCGGAACGGATTTCTGTATTGATAGTTTTTAAATCGGAGACATTAAAAAAATGATCATTCTGTAAAGTGATCACATATGTTCCGTTATCTTCGGTAATCTCGGAAGCAAAAGGGGAAAAACATTAAATAAATTAGAGAATAATGTATTGTAGCTGCATAACACCAATAAAGTACGTGATAGAATGCGAAGAAGCTGTGTGCAGTGGCGCACCCAGGATTTATCTTTGGGAGGGGCACAGATTAAAAAAAAAAGGGGGGGGGAGGGATATAATGTGGGCTTAGCATAATAGCAGACAATTAACCAGTCTGGTTTTATTTGTTTTTAAATTACTTCATATCAAGGGCGGATCCAGCCAATTTTGAAGGGGGCTGGGTTCTCTTTTAGGGGGGTCCGGGGGTCCTCCCCCGGGAAAATTTTTATAGTTTACGTTACTTGAAAACGTCTTTTTAGCCTATTCTAAGAGCATCTAAAATGTTATTATATACAAATAAATTTAATTTTTTTTATGAACGGGACAAGAAGACCGGGGTATTTTATTTAAACAAAATTATATACATACAAATAATATTTTATTATTAAAAGTTAATAGATTAATGTTTTATTTTAGTAGCCAGAAAAATAAATTAGTACATTTTAAAAATATTTTAGATATGTGAATTAACAAAACAAAAAAAAAACGTATGCCAAATGTTTTGAGTTTAACAGAAATTAGCTGATAGTATTAGGTTAAAAATAAACATAGTAGGGTATATAATAGTCCAGTCAATAAGTACAAATAAGTCTTCCTTGCGAAAGGTCGGGTATCTGCAATTTTTAAAATCTTATTCTACAATTGAACCCGCTTCCAAATTCGATAATTAAAAACTATTCTAATGACTGCTACTAACTATTTTAATTAAATTTAATTAATATATTAAAGTAAAACTTTAGACTAAAATAAAACCCTTAAAACAAGAAAAATTTAGTTAAAAACTTGATTTAAAAATGTTATATTGTAACCTTTCATTCAAAATAAGCAATGGATAATAGTCGGAAAGAAATTCGTCCCACTAAAAAGTTCTGACCATGCACAGTCGTAATTTTATGCAGATTTTTCCAAGTTCAATAGACGACACTTTTTTGCCCAGGAGCTCTATCCCTATTTTATAGATCCTTAACCTAAACGGGTTGATAACTTAACTTACTTCTATTCTTTTTCTTCATCTTCTTTTCAAACACACAAAAAAATATATGTCGGGCAAAACTAGGTAGATTATTACTTATTTATTAAGTGATACTGACTAATTTAAAATACTGACTTATTTGCATACTTAAATTTTAAGTCTATGGCTTTGGAGCAGGGGGGGGGGGGGGGGCACGTCTTTTTAAACGCCAAAAAAATATGCCGGGCTAAACTAGGTATATAATTACTTATTTATTTATTTATTTTTTGACTATCACAACACTATTACTTTAACACGTGCTGCAGAATTGCATACTTAAATTTTAGGTCTGGCTTTGGGGGGGGGCACGTGCCCCCCGTGCCCCCCCCCCCCCCCCCCCTGGGTGCGCCACTGGCTGTGTGCCACACTAATTGGCATTGGCAGACTATTTTTAAATTTTGCTTCCATGTCGCCATTTTTAGGGTTCGTAGGTAAAACCGAAAATGGCTCTTTAGACATCTCTATATAGTCTAAACCAGGAGTGCCCAACCTACGGCCCGCGAGCCGATTTTATGTGGCCCGCCGTGTTGCCATAAGAATTTACAAGCATTCAGAGAATCTAAAATACATTAATTTCCTAATGCCGAACAGCCTAGCTGATTTTGCCCAGCAACATTGGAGAATGGGTCGTCTTGAAATAAGTAAAGCAGTTGCAGCCAATGATACTATGGCGAGTGCCAAAAGAAGTCTGTTTGAGGCGGTTGATATTTTTGATTAATAACTTTGTAAAATGAAAGACTAACTTCTTTGATATTCATACTGTTATTGTTATATTTTTATACTTTTGTGGTTAATTACAATCATTTTTAGTATATATTTGAGTGTTTTATTTTCTGCAAAGTAAAACTAGGAGAGTAACAGAAAAAAACTTTATTAAAATGGTGTTTCAGCTAAAACCAAAACGGAAAATTGACCTTCTAGGAAGCATAAAAACGTGTTTTATGAGGGTAAAAATTCTAAAATTTTCTGGGGGAGGACCCCCCCCCCCCCCCGGTACACCACCGGCCCCCCTTCACTTTGAATTTTGTCAATGTGGCCCTTGATTAAAAAAGGTTGGGTACCCCTGGTCTAAACCGTTATGTGAGTTAATTTTTTTTGGGTGGGGAGGGGGGGGGGGGGGGGATTTCAACAACAAATTAAGAGGTAAATGAACGTGAAAATCCATCGAATCTTAAAATTGAATTTTCGTGCCATCAAAATACTTTCTCTCTATAAATACTGCGTTCAAGAGAAAGTAATAAGAAATTATTGTTAACATCAGAAATAAATATGTAACCTATATATTTTTGTAAATCAGTCTAAGAATAGAAAAATAAATAAAATAAAAATAAAAAAAACACGAGTAAAACAGAAAAATTAGCAGAAATAAGTTTAATTTTTTTAAAAATAAGAAAAAAAAGTGTAAAAAAAAGTTAAAGAAATTAGAAATTCATGTAATACCTAATTATTTCTTTCGTGTTCCAGAGTTATCCAAGTCACGATACAAGAGAAAAGTGTGGGGTAAGTGGGGGAGGAGGAAGGGGTAAAAAAAAGCTACAATGAAAAAAATAAGCTACAAAAAAAGGAGGTTTTTAATGCACTAATTAAGCTTAAAAAGTTAGGGGGTGAAATGTAATTAGTGAGAACTTAAAAAACTACCTTGATCTTATCAGCAAGTAGAGGAAAAAAAGAAAAAATAAAGGTTTTTTTTAAGTGGGTTTGGGTTTAATTGCTCACGTGTTGGATGTTAATACGTAATTAACATGATGTGATTTTATTTGTGTGTGTTTGTGTTTTAGGAGGGTGTCCCCCCTCCATCAATTTAAACCCCCCACCCTTAATCTCTTGTGATTACATTTACGTGGTTAATAATCACACCTTAGTTAACGTATGTTTTTTTTTTTTCTCATTCTTTTTTTAATAAGAGTTGTTAATGTTATATAAAGTTAGTTTTTTATGATTGTATTTTGTTACCGAGCTTAACGAAGGTAACGGAAGCTACGTGAATGTTCTGAAGAACTTATTTATGACTCGCGAAACCGAAAATTGCAAGACACAAACAGGGCCGTCCCTAGGGTGGGTCAACCGGGTCAAGCTGACCCGGGCGCCACGTCTAGGGGGGCGTCGCCAGGCCCCAGTCTTAAAATATTAGCTGCATTTGGTAATAAAGGGGGGCGACACATGTGCTTTTGACCCGGGCGCCTAAACCCCTAGGGACAGCCCTGGACACAAATTTGTTTCGGACATCAGGGAATATTTTTTGAGGAATTTTTTTTATTTTTTTCAAAATTATGTAATGAATGATACATAATTTAGTAATGATTAGAGGTGGTACACATTTTTAAATGGACTAAATAATAGATCTTATTAGATATTTATTGAAATATATTTTCAAGTTTCAACCTTCTGTGCCTATTTGTTTTCTCTTCCACATGCACACAAACATACATTTATTTACACCTATATTATTTTCAAAAGTATACTAATCTGATTTGTATATGAAAATTTAATAGTTTATTGAAAGTAACCCGCAGATAGCCTCAGATTAATTTGAACAGTCTGGGCTATTTAACTTTTGTTAATTTAATACTTTATTTCATGTAAAAAAATCCAAACAATTTTGACAGATTAAAAAAAAAAACGGGGGAAACAATAAAACTAATTAGACAATAATTACTTGTAAAAGCATAAAATCAATATAGTACGTGATAGCATGCGAGGAAGATATGTGCCACACCAATTGGCAGTCTATTTTTAATAAGATTAGAAAGTGTTATTTTTGTGTCCGGTATTTTGCTTCCGAGCTTACCGAAGGTAACGGAAGCAATGATCGTTCTAAAAAAAAAAATGTTTTTGATGTTTTGATTTCAAAAATTCCAAGACAGACATCTTTTTCAGACATTATTGATTCCGTGTCTGTCTGTCTGTCTGTCACTCAATTTTTGCGAACCAACATATTATCTTAAAAACTACTTGTCCTATATTAATGAAACTTGGATGGTAAGTCATAATTAGCCCCATTGTTGGTTCTATATGACTTCCAACCTTCATCCTATGATTTGCAACCCTTCATGTCCCATTGTTGGTCCTATATGACTTCCAACCTTCATGCGCTATGACTTGCAACCTTTATGCCCCATTGTTGGTCCTATATGACTTCCCACCTTCATGCTATGACTTGCAACCTTCATGTCCCATTGGTGGTCCTATATGACTTCCAACCTTCATCCTATGATTTGCAACCCTTCATGTCCCATTGTTGGTCCTATATGACTTCCAACCTTCATGCGCTATGACTTGCAACCTTTATGCCCCATTGTTGGTCCTATATGACTTCCCACCTTCATGCTATGACTTGCAACCTTCATGTCCCATTGGTGGTCCTATATGACTTCCAACCTTCATGCTACATACACATTTAGAAGAGAAACAAATGGGCGCAGAAATGGATGTACATTTATTTACACCTATATCTTCAAAAGTACTCATCTGATTTTTATGAAATATTATGGTTCGTGGAAAGTAGACCGTAGATAGCACTTGATTAATTTCAACCATCTGAGCTCTTTAAATTTTGCTAAATTGATACTTTAATTTATGTCAAAAATCAAAACAATTTTGGAAGTTTTAAAAACTTCAGGGAGAAACTTAAATAAATTTGACTATTAGGCTTTAAAAGCATAAAATCATTAAAGTATATGAAATAGTACGTGAGGAAGCTATGTGTCACACTAATAATTGGCAGAGTACTTTTCAATATTTCAGGAACTAGTTTTTTTTCGCAAGAACGGCTTATGCGAATCTAACGTATTTAAATGGAGTATATATTTTAGATTTTTTTTAAAATTATAATGGTCGAAACCGTTTTCGATAAATAATTTATTTTTACGTATGTCACACTTTTTGGTTGGGCTACGCCCCCCAAATTTAGGGCTAAAATTCAATCCTCGATTTCGCTTTTCTGAACATGTATGCCAAATTTCGTCAAAATCGGCTCAGTAATTTAGGCTCCAGGGGTCTGCACTAACGACAGACGAGGGGCAACAGACATTTTTTGGACTCAGGGTGCCTCAAAACGTTTAAATCAATCAAAATGAACACATCGAATGTTTAAGTAATCCCAATACTTCCTCTTTATCTTATAATAATAATAAATGAGAAAGTAAAAAAAGTTCATAAAACCTTATTTTATAACTTTTTACAAAATTATTTAAACAAATAAATACACTGAGTAATAATTTTTAATAGTTGTAAAAAAATATAGAAAAAAAACAGTTTTTAGTTATTACCTCCATTTACCTTAGTTAGGGAAATTATCGTTCTATGAATTAATTATATTTAAAAACAAGTGGCTTTGGCAATTATAACGTAATATTATTTTTTGTCGTGCCATAAATTATTAAATAAAATAATTAAAAACTACGAAAAATATTCCTTTTTTTTTAGAAAAGCTTACTTAACATTTAAGTTATTTTAGTTAAAAAAATAATAATATTTCATTATTTTTATTTTTCCCTCTGCTGAGAAATTTATAAGTGTATAAAAAATGAATTAAATATTATAGTAGTACTTATAAGGGATAATTATACTTTATTTTTAATTTTTTTTCCACTAATCTTAAGTCTGTTAAGCTAATTTTATTCCACCCTCCCCCCCCCCCCCCCCATTCTAAAATTATCAGTTATTATTGTGTAGGATTATGGCAAAAAACGGTTTTAGAATAATTTAATGAGAAATTAGGTGTGGAAAAATGCGGGAAAACTAGCACCAATAATTATACTCATTAAGTATTCTGGCCGTTGTTTTTATCGATATTTGTAAATAAATATAAAGGGTGATTCATTTTTAATGTAAAAAAAAAAAAAAAAAATATTACATAGGGCAAACCTAAAGGGAAACAAAAAAATTCCTATGGACCATACTTCAATTATTAATCGTTCGGCAGCCATGACCCCTTTCAAATTTTTCAAACAAATGTACATTATATGGTTGATATAGCGTATCTGGGACATCATATATAGAAATTGAAAACTGACAAATGTAATACATTTTGCTTCCGAGCTTACCGAAGGTAACGGAAGCTACCGATTTCAAAAGTTTCAAAACAGAAATCCGTTTCAGACATCAGAGAACATTTTTGGTTCCGTGTCTGTCTGCCAAATGGCTCTTATCATGAGCAACCCCCTTAAGAATGATCCCTAGAAATGAGTTCAAAACGTCAGGTATCTCAAGGTATTTGTTCATGATGAGCCAATTGCAGAACTCTCATCCTGAGCAACCATCTTAAGTGTGATCCCTGGTGATGATTTCAAAACGTCAGGATTCTCTCATTATCAGGCCATTGCATAAAACTCTCATCTTAAGCAACCCCCCTTAAGAATTATCCTTCATAATGAGTTTGACACATCGGTATTCTCAAGGGATTCACTCATGATGAGCTAGTTGTAAATTACTCTTATCATAAGCAACCCCCTTAAGAATTATCCCTGGTAATGAGTTCAAAATGTCAGGATTCTCAAGGGATTCTCTCATGATATGCCAGTTGCAGAACTCTCATCATGAGCTACCCTCTTAAGAATGATCCCTGGTAATGAGTTCAAACCTCAGGGATTCACTCATGATGAGCCAGTTGCAAATGTCTCTGATCATGAGCATTTCTCGTAAGAATGATCCCTGATAATGAGTTCAAAATGTCAGGATTCTCAAGGAATTCTCTTATGATGAGCCAGTTGCAGAACTCTCATCATGAGCTACCCTCTTAAGAATGATCCCTGGTAATGAGTTCAAACCTCAGGGATTCACTCATGATGAGCCAGTTACAAATGTCTCTGATCAAGAGCATTCCTCGTAAGAATGATCCCTGATAATGAGTTCAAAATGTCAGGATTCTCAAGGGATTCTCTCATGATATGCCAGTTGCAGAACTCTCATCATGAGCTACCCTCTTAAGAATGATTCCTGGTAATGAGTTCAAACCTTAGAGATTTACTCATGATGAGCCAGTTGCAAATGTCTCTGATCATGAGCATTCCTCATAAGAATGATCTCTGGTTAAGAGTTCGAGATTCTTAAGGGAGTTCATGATGAGTCAATTGCCAACTCTCGTCATGGCAACTGTCTTAAAAATGATTCCTGGTAATTAGGTTGGAGAGCCAGTTGGAAATAATTCTCATCATGAGCAACCCCCTTAAGAATTATCCCCGGTAAGATCTGAAGATCTAGATTTATCTCATGTGTGTAACAAATCTTCGTAATAAACAACGTAAAAGTTTATTCTTTTCAAATGATAAGCAGAACGAAATGTATAAAGAAACCAAACCGACTAACTTAATTTATCATATAAGAATACGAAAGTAAATCGTTCGACCACACAAAATATATATTTCATCACAAGATGCAACTTATACCTTCATATTTACTGACCTTTTACCATATCGCACACGTAACCTTTTTTACTTTTGTTTTTTATTGTTCTAAATACATTTTCATTTCCCATACATTATAATGAAGTTGGCAATTGGTAATTTTCATCACATTAAAAAAAAAGGATTCACGGAATAAACTTATAAATTCTCTGCCATAAGATAGATATATCTTCAGGGCATTATTTTTTTAAAACATTCTTCTTCTTCTGTGACCCTTTCACATATCATTGAATGCATAATTTACGTCTATAGATTGTTCTCATTACACGTAAATAAATAAATAAAAAAATATATCCAGAGCTTTAAATTGTATTTTAAACATACAAACAGTGAGATGGTTTTGACTTAATATTTTTTTTTTCTTCTTCCTTCTAAATATTTTATAACGCCCCTGGGCGAAGGCAAAGTTCGCCTTCTTCAGGTGTGGCGCAATGATCCCATAAATCCCCTTTAGAATCTCTCTTATATTTTTTTCCGCCTTAAGCGTTTTTAATTTTAATTTTTTTTTATCTTATAATAAAAATGCTTCGGAAGAAATGGGGTGTAAGTCTATTATAATCATAATTAGAAAAATGTCCGTAAAAAATCAAAAGCTCCGTTTTTATTATTATTACATAAACACATATATATATATATATATATATATATATATATATATATATATATATTATACACATTTAATAATAGGCAATTTTATTTATCAAAATAGGGTTTTTTTTGTTTAATTTTCTTTTGTTCAAAATACAATTTACTTATATGCGTCATTTTGTCCTTTCTAATTCGTGATTTTTTATTTTAAGTATTTAGTTGTATAAGAGGTTTTTAATTTTTTGTTTTGTGTTTCTTTTGTTTTTTAGACCTCTAAAAGAAGGTTTTATGTAAAAGTGAAATGTCGAAAGTATAGCGTAGTGAGATTAAAAGAACGAAACTCTAGAGTAAGATAATTATATTTACTGATTTATATATTTACTATGTTTAAATTTGTTTTTCCAATACGTTTAAATACAGATTTAATCCTTATTTGGGATGTAACAAGTTAGGTGTTTCCATACGTTGTATTGAATCCGTATTAAATACGTTTTCAATTCACCAATCAATAATTATTATAATTTTGTAACCTTCACTTTTTATAACCAGGTTTGTTATGTTAGTTTTTAAAAACAAAACTAAAAATGACAAATAGAGGTTATGTTATTTGTTTGAGTGAAGTCTCAGAGTAAAGGAAGGGGTAGAGGGAACAATACTATAGAATCGAGGTCTCAAAAAGTGGTTCATTATGCGACACCCCTATACTAAACCTCCCACGCGGCAGTTTGGTGAAACAGTATCGATATCTCGATAAAAACTCGAAATTCATGTGATGTCAGCTGATAAGGATAAGTATAATGTGATATCTTCTTACGACATTTAATATTTTAATACAGTTTTCTTTATAAATACATATATGTACTTTAGTGTTTGTTGTTAACCGAATTAATTATCTAAAGGCAGTTACGTTGTTAATAACATGTAATAGTTCCTAGATAACCAAAAGCAATCTTATATAAAACAAAATCGTCTTCTAAAGCAATCACGTCAGATTTTTCTCTTAAATATTTTGACATATTTGACATTTCGATAATAAAACAATCAAACAAAGCACATGAGGTTAAAGGTTTTGTTGACAAGCGTCCGTGGGCACGGAAGGACAAGGAATAGACCAATAAGACAAGGACCAGTGACCACGTGATCGTGGTGTTGTCACTTTAGTTCGGATTGAGCTCGCTTGAGAGGTTTAGTATATGGGTGTCGCATAATGAACCACTTTTCAAATCGCATTGCTCCCTCTACCCCTTTCTTACTCTGAGAGTGAAGTGTAGTGTTTTGACAGATTTTACTAGTTTGACTAAAAAAACCGCTAGGGGCGCTAACAATCACACTCTGCGCAGGTCATGATCGAGTTCAGATGTCTCCATGAAACTCGAATTAGATTCAATCTCAGAATTTTGTGTATCGTACCTGGATCTAAATCGTATCCAACCCGAATTGAATCTAGGTTTCCATGGACAATTTGGATCCAAAAAACTGTATTCAACTCGTATTGAAACATCATAAAAGCATAGTAAATGTATAAATAGGTAAACAGATGACCAAACAAGACATGTGACAAAAAATTTACGACTTGATCCTTACGCTTCGTTGGATTAGTTGCTGATCAACTTCCTAATGTTTGCCAACTTAACAGCAAGTTATTTCGATCTATCAATGGTAAATCTATTACGAGATGTTCACAAGAAATTTAGATTTGCTTCAAATATCATTTCGGGGGCCCCATACTCTATTGTTTCGATTGTAAACATCGATAATTCTTGGACAATACATCGATTTCCCAACCTAATTCTACTCTACATTAATAGACTCTAGAGTCAAAGCCTCCTAATCAATATACTTCATCCCAATTTTATCAATGTCAATATACTACATCCCAATTTTATCAATGTCAATATACTACATCCCAATTTTATCAATGTCAATATACTACTTCCCATTCTTATCAATGTCAATATACTACATCATAATTTGATCAATGCCAATATACTACATCCCAATTTTATCAATGTCAATATACTACATCCCAATTTTATCAATGTCAATATACTACTTCCCATTCTTATCAATGTCAATATACTACATCATAATTTGATCAATGCCAATATACTACATCCCAATTTTATCAATGTCAATATACTACATCCCAATTTTATCAATGTCAATATACTACAGCCCAAATTTATCAATATTAATATACAACAGCCCATTTTTTATTGTGTTTCTTTATCTACCATGGTTATTCCCCTTGAAGCGATTTTCGCCGTGAATTGCTACAGATAGTAATATGCAAAATAGCATATATTATAAATCTTTATGTACAGTAAACTTAATTTTAGGTCTTTGGGGTTTTTTGAGCACCCGGGTCATATGACCATCCTAGCCCCCCCCCCCCCTTAATCTGGGCCTGGGTTATAAGATAGGACTAGTTCGCAAAGATATTAAACGACAGAGACCGAGCGACTGACTTAAACGAAACCAAAAATGTCCCCAGTTGTCTAAAACGGATTTTAATGATCACAATGATCCTGTTAACTTCAGGGAGCCCGGAAAAAAAATAATAGTTTTCAGGTTCTGTATTCCAGACATTCTATTAATGTGTAATTCCTTAAAGACAAAAAAATAGAAAAAATCAATTGAAACCGTATCATCAATAATTAAAGAATCAATAAAAAATTGATTGTATACTAATCATACTGTTGTTTTACCAGACCAATTTCGCTTAAAGTTTCCTTATCCATCTCTACCGTTTTATTTGTTTTTATTTTTCGGCAATAGGTATTTAATAAGGGCTGGGAAAAAGGTAGAAAATAATAAAACAGAGCAAGAGAAAATTACAAAATAAAAAAGAAAAACACCACACAAAGGTCTAGTAATTTTTAATATTCAACTGGAAAATTATAGGCTTGAGAAAACAGGGTGTAATATATATATATATATATATATATATATATATATATATATATATATATATATATATATATATATATATTCGATTCAGTTAAAAAATGGTTAATGACAGGGGTTTTGTATTAAATCCATATTAAGTATTTATTTACACAAAAAACAAACTTTGTCATTAATTAATACCTTAATAAATATTAGTTGAAACAAAAAAAATTAAATTAAATTATTAATTCGTAAAGGAACGAAAAAGAAAAAAAACACGAATATAATATTGTACTTTGTAATTTGTAATAAAGGTGTAATCATTTATTGGTATTTTTTCCTTTAAAGCTTTTCGTTTACCTCTTTTTATTTACGTTATCAATTATCACCTTAAGAAAAACAAAAAATATTATAAAGTAAATCAATTATTAAGTGGGGGAAAATTACTTGAAAGATAAATACAGACTTTAGGATGACATTTTGATTTTCATTTGATTTATTTGAAATAATTTTTATTGGAGATTGATGTGCCGGTCTTCGGCTTCTTGATTTGATTATTGATTTGAATTTAATTGAATTTGACTTAAAGTTACATGAAAAGAAAAAGACCAGAATCTCTGAGTTCTCGCACAAGACTGACATTATTTATTTTCTTTTTAACAATGTAACTTGTATTGAAGATTGATAAAATAAAAAAATATATAGATATTCTTTTTAGCTTTATAGAGAAATTGGTAGATCAAATCTTTAAATGAAATGAAAGGGAATTTTTCGCTGGTAAGTACTAAGTTACAACGTGTAAGTTTTGATTTGTTTATACAGGGTGGAGCGCGGCAGACGTATGAATTTGAAGAGGGGATTGCTTCCTTCCTATTGGTCCTAGACGGTTGAGAGTAGGGTCGTTTGAAAGAGGGGGACGGGAAGTTTATGTTCCACGTTTCAGCAGGACGGGGCCACAGCCCACACAGCAAGGGTTTGCGTAAACTTTTTGCAAGACAGATTTCCCGGGTGTCTCATCTCTTTAAGAGGCGATTTAAACTGGCCAGCAAGATCGCCTGATTTGGCTCCTTGTGATTTTTTTCTGTGGGGATACCTTAAATCCTTGGTGTACAGCGATCGTCCCAGAACCCTGGAAGCCCTCAAGAACAACATTTGAGCCAAAATTGCCTAATAAAAGTTTTTAAAAATTGCCTAAATAAGTTTTTGTGCACTCTTTAGAGTGCACAAAAACTTCGAAAAAAGGCTTGATCAGTGTTTGGAGTGTGAGGGGAACCACTTATCCGAATCTTTGTTTAAATCTAGGTAAATTTAAATTTACCATGTTATTAAATCAGAAAACAAATTTTTAAAAATTTATTTTGTTACATTCTGTGTTTTATTACATTTTCAAATTCATACGTCTGCCGCGCTCCACCCTGTATTTACTTCCTAGTTATGTGTAGTATACAGTGTATCTCATGCCTTATAAGAACTAAAAATCGGTCCGAGACTACTCAGAAAAACTTTCACATACACGAGTTCATAATTACTTTGCCCAGTGTTTTCCATTTATTAGTTTTCGTAGAAACATTTAATTATTGTTAAACATTTTATCAAAATTTAACATATAAATAACGTCTCTTCGGCGGGGAATAGAACCAGGCGTGTCTCCGTCCACGTTTAATGCTATTTGCTCAGAAAGGACATTTTTCCCGGGAAAAGCCATTTATTTGATTCGTTTTTAATGGACTACCAATTCTAATTTTTTAATAAAAATCGTCAAAACCGTTTTTTGACAAAATTTAAAGCTAAAATTAATTTTTTGATTTGACCTCGGGGTATGACTGTTCTGAAAATTTGTGCCAAATTTCGTCAAAATCGGTCCAGTAATTTAAGCTCCACGCTATTCTGCACAGACTACAAATATTTTTTAAAAACCACTTTATTGGACTAAGGGATGTCAAAACGTGTAGATCCATCAAAAACTCAAAATCGAATTTTCGTACTATCACAATACTTTCTCTTTATATGATGAAGTAAAATGTAAAAAATAATAATATTAATAAAATCTAGCTCTCACTAAGGTACAACCGATGGAGGAATACGAAAAAAGTCATAGCATCTAACTTGTAGATTTTTCCAAATTAGAAGGTACACCTGTTTGCCCTATCAATTTTGTCGACACGACTTACCGTTAATTCTTAATTTTTATGGGGGGGGGTAAAAATGTCAACTTTTTGGTATTTACCCGTCTACAAGTATGCCTACAAGTATTTACAAGTATGCCACATGTTAAGTTCCTACACCTATTCTGGAAACAACTTATAATTTTTATGAAAATTCTGTGAGTAACAAAAATTCAAATTTGGAAATTCTTCCTTTTTGAAAAGACTTTTTAATTTGTCAAAATTGTTTTGATATTTTCCATAAATTGAAGTATTAATTTAGCAAAATTTAGACAGTGAAGATGGTTGAACGTTTAACCTGGGGGCTGCCTGCAGACTACTTTCGACAAACAATCAAAATTACATATAAATCAGATGAGTACTTTTGAAGAAATAGGTGTATGTCTGTGTGTATGTGGAAGGGGGACAGAATGGGCGCAGAAGGTTGAAAGTTATAAGGGCTAATTATGACCTACTATCCGAATTTCATTAAAATCGGACGAGCCAAAAACAGACACGGAACCAAAAATGTTCCCTGATATATGAAACGGGTTTTTGTCTTAGAATTTTTTAAAAATAGGAGACATACTTTTTCTTAACGATCACATAGCTTTTGTTAACTTCGGTAAGCTTGGATGCAAAAACAATTTTTACCGACAGAAATCAAAATGCCAAACGGTCAATTATAGAATTGTAGCACTCAAAAAATGATTCAACTAAACGCAGAGGTAATGACCATAAAAAGTTATATTCTTCTTCATAAATAATACAAAAGAATTTAGCATCATTTCTTTTCTTATTATAATCAACAAATTTAATGACTTACGAAATAATTACAATTAGATCATTTACAATAATTTTAAAAAAAGAAGTAATTTCGTAAATAAGGGAAGTGTGCCAGCGACATATGTCTGACGTTTTTTTTATTTTTCGTTGAATGAGAAAAATAACTAATCCCCCCCCCCTCCCCCGGAAGATATTCGATTTATATAAATAACTTTTTTTTGGCAGTATAAAAAGATACTTTAAATAATTTTTGATGAAGGTAGAATAATTTAAAATTACAAAAGGTCCTTTTTTGTTTGTACAAAAAAAGAACGATACAAGAGTGACCTTTTATATAAATATATATATATATATATATATATATATATATATATATATATATATATATATATATTTATATATATATATATTTTATATATATATATATATATATATATATATATATATATATATGTATGTAAAAGGTATCAACAGCTGACTCTAATATCACATATTGTTAACGCACTACAAAAATTAGGTGTTTTTTGGAATAATTGGAGCACCTTATGCTAATCCCGGTAAAATTGAGGGCCCACCTAGCACGTGCCAACTGAAGAATTTTTACAAAAAACACAATCTAATGTATTGTAATATTGATCCAAATCCATTTTTTTCCACTTGTAGAATTAACTTTACAATTAACCGTATGTTTTCTTTTCATAAGTTTGGATACCAGTTGCTTTTGTTAGATGTTATATTATACTGGGATGTGTTTTTTTTTTTTATCTGAAATATGTTTAAGAACAAAACACAGCAGGTAACAGGTTGAAGTTAGGTAGCAGATACCTTTTTATGAATTAGGACAAAAACACAAAGCATTAGTTCAAAAAAATAATCCTGACAAATTACACCTTGTTAGAATCAATGACTCAAAATAAAAATTAAACAGAAGTTGTACAACTTTTTTAATATTAATTGAATTAAGTTTGTTTAAATTTTGTATTTTGTGTTCTAGAATATTGAGTTCAATTTTTTTAATATAATGTATAACCTCAATAATTTCGTTCACGCTTACCGAAGGTAACGGAAGCTATGTGATCGTTCTTAAGTTCGAAAATTTTCTAAGTCTCCGATTTTTGGTTCCGTGTCAGTTTGTCGGTCTGTCACTCAATTTTTGGGAAATCAATATATCTTAAAACCCACTCATTCGATTTTAATGAAATTTAGATGGTAGGTCATAATTAGCCCATTGTTGGTTTTATATAAGTTTCTACCTTCTGCGTCCATTTTTCTTCTCTTCCATGGGAAAAATAAACATACATTTATTTACACCTATATCTTCACAAGTACTCATCTGACTTTTATGCAATTGTGATATTTTATCGAAAGTACGCAAATAGCACCAGATTAATTTCAATACTATTAAAATTTTACTTTTTAAATTTTGCTAAATTTATACTTTAATATAAACTTTTATATAAACTTTAATAAATATACTTTAATTGCCTCACCAATTAGTGAGGCACGCATAGCTTCTTCGCTTCCTTTATCGCATTCTTTAATTATTTTACGCTTTTACAATCTACATTTGTCAAATTTATTTAATTTTCCTCCTGTATTTTAAATCTGTCAAAATGGTTTTGATTTTCCTCTCTTCTGAACACACATAGCTTTTGTTTCTTTCGGTAAGCTCGGTAGAAGAATCAAAAATATTTTTACATATTTTAAAAACAGGGGTAAAAATAAATAAATAAAACAATAATAGGTTTTAAAAGCAAAAAAAAAAATCATAAAAGTAAACGAAGTAGGATGCGAGGAAGCTGGGATGTGCCACAGGATGTGCCACATAAATTGGCACACTAATTTTATTCTTAATGATAAATAAAGTTGAACAGGTAGAAGTATTAATAGAAGAAGGTAAGTATAAGTAAAACACTATTACTAGTCCAATTAATAGCTATATTATCACACTTTAAAAAAAAATTACCTACGAAAATACATACTTTTTTCGGCTTCACGCAGTCGCAGAGCATT
The DNA here is from genome assembly GCA_951217055.1 of Gerris lacustris. Lineage (NCBI taxonomy): Eukaryota > Metazoa > Arthropoda > Insecta > Hemiptera > Gerridae > Gerris > Gerris lacustris. The sequence goes on from OX578286.1 coordinate 25,797,857, forward strand.
TAAAACGCTAGTCAAGCGAATTTTATTAATATGTTTCATAAGTTAAAAAGTTTATGGGAGGTAAAATGGCTGATAAGGTGTAACATTTAATACAAAAACAACTGCTATTTGATTAATTAAAATGTTTCGACCCCTATTTAAAGGTCATCTTCAAGATACCTCAAATTAATTCAATAAATCAAGCTATAGATTTACATTTCTTTTTACTACGTTATTATTAGCTTGCTTTCTTGTTTTTTTGTTTGTTTGTCCGGTACAAATCTGGCAATCGATTTCTAACTGACTTCCCGAATACTAGATATGAAACTTTTAGCATAGCTCAGAACACGATGACAATGCATTATTTTAATACTTTTAGCCATCTTTCAGCAGAATTTAATTAGTTTTTAGCAAATTTTGCTGTATGGAAAGTTAGTTCGGAAAAAATCCGCAAGATATTTTATTTGTTTTGCCATGTCCCATATTTATGTAATCTTCATTTTGACGGGTTTAAAATTTGTGGTTTTTATAAATAGAGATAAACATTGAATGACAGTAAAAAAGGAAATATATCGATTATATTATTTCAAATATATCGATGGCACGGTTTAGATTTGGTGTTGGGGAGATCCGTTGTACAAAGATTTGTCCTTTTTATAAGTTTAAGATCAGCTCTCTAGATGGTTGTCATTTATGTGAAGTAAATAAATTCGGAACTATTTTTTTTTTTTGTTTACTAACATTATATATTGTATAACAATAACAATTATATTATCAACATTACATACGATTCAATAGAAAATTCAAAAACGTAGTATATAAAAAGTTCTTTTTATCTTGAAATTATTAATTCTGATCATAATACAATTTTTCAATCTCCAAATAAAATCAATGGAGACGAAGAAATTGTATAATTTAATAAGATCTCTTCGATTTCTTAAATTTTTTCGATTTTTAAGGAATGGTCGGGAACAGTGGTTATATCCTAGAGGTGAAACATCGGAAACAACATCGAACATGACAGGGTAAGTACTCACTGGAATTTATAGATTTTAATGTAGACACCAACCATGAAAGCCTTTGTACTAAGGTGTATTGAGAAATGCATTGTGGTAAGAAATAACTAGCATCAATTAAGCAATTTAAACATTATTTATCGGTGGAGTGGCTATAAGATTTTTTTGAATTTCGGTCATCGGACATTGACTGATAGGTCAACGTCAGACTTTTACAATATGTGCGGATTCTCGGAAAAGGCGGTGTTTTACCGAGTTTTTTCCGTGTCTTGACTGTTGCCGTTGTCTGTGCCTTCAGGGGGTTGTTTTGATATCGTGTTTTGGTAGGTTCCATGGATCGTGCTAAGGAGTTCTCCGATACCGAAGCTATTAGGTTTAATCAGGTAGAAGGCAAAACGTCTGTTTCTCTCCTCCAAGGGGATAAGTTTAAACCTCAGGTTAGGGTGTGGCACGAGATTAGCATGGCTTGAGGGCGTACAAAAAAATATATCTCCAAGTCCTTCCTTTTTTTTCGAAATAATTAGTTAAATAATAAGGAATTAAAGGATTCCTTCGTTGGAGTCCCTTTCATCTCTGCAGAGGTGAAGGCGAAAGAAAGATTTCCTTACTCCTTTCAAGATAATCCCTTCAGGCGATAAGCGACCTTTTGGCTCGGGAGAGTCCATAAACCACGCCGTGCTCCTCCGCATCTTCGGACCCAACGTGAACCAGTATTATTAGTTAAGAACACTCCAGACTCAGCTCTGCTTCAAAATGCGATCGATTTTTATTTTCTCTTTAAATGCCTTTCAAACGGAATAATGTAACATCAAGTCAATGAAACAAAATAATTAAATTAAAAAACAAAATACAAAAATGTATTCCTCATGGCCATACATCGCGTAATTACTTGATGATACACATGTTCATATGATAGGAATATATTATAAGTATATAATAACACACCAACATATCCTTCCACGCTTAAGGCGTTTTCCCAAGGACTAAAGATGAAACACCAACACAAATCGATAGATGAGCTTAGGTGGTTAATCATAATCAGCATTAAATGAGCTGAAACTGTTCATGCACAAAAACAGAATTGTCAAGGCTCTCTTTCTTTGAGGATGAATTGCGAATAGGAAAATGGAATGACAGTTGGTAAAACTGATGATGGGGAAAATAACTGTTCTTAAAACCTTATTGAACCAAGGACCGTCTTCTTCAGAATGAACTACGAATTAGGAAATGGCACAACATGTGGTAAACCTGATGATAGGAAAAATAAATGCTCTTAAAACCTTAAAATTTTGTAAAAACCCTTATTGAACCAAGGGCGTCTTCTTTAGAATGAACTACGAATTAGGAAACGGCATAACATGCGGTAAACCTGATGATGGGAAAAATAAATGCTCTTGAAACCTTAGATGTTAGTAAATACCTTATTGAACCAAGGTTTCAGAAGGAACTATACGAATAGGGAAATGGTAAACTCGGTGATAAAAAAAAGTACCTGCTCTCGAATCATTGAAATTTGAATCCCTTATTGGACCACGGCAGTCTTTCTCAGGATGAACTACGAATAGGAAACAAGAATGACAGTTAGTAAACCTGAAGAATGGAAATAGTACCTGCTTTCGAAAGTTATAGTAAATAACTTAGTAGTGCCAATGTCGAACTACGGAGTGTAAAATGCCACAAAAAGGAATAAACCTAATAAGAAGAATAGTACCTGATCCCATCTCCTAAAGTTATTAGGTACAAACAGGTTAATAATAATTAATAAATAATTCTAGATGCTTTTATTTATTGTAATATATAGTACAGGAGATAGCGTGCAAAAAAGTGTCTGACTAAAATCAAGCTAGAATTTTGTGTACAAGTAAATCTTTTGGTGTCTTTTAAGAATATGTGGTTGGCTAAGTTCGTCTGCGGGGCATATCTTGGCAATAGGCATTTGAGAAAAACAAACTGGTGGAGAGCGGCCATATCCCGCCCTTTTTGGTGGACATGTGATTTTCATGATCCTGAGTACTAACTTATTTAGTAGACCAATAATTAAGTTAATGGTAGTATGTCACTTAAAAGGTAAGTCAGTCAAATATTACTCCAAATCAAAGAAGTCACCTATCAAGGGACAAACTACTATCAACTTAATTTTGATTATTGGTCTAATACTAAGTTCGTACTCAGGAAAATCACATGTCCCCCATAAAGAGCCGGGATATGGCCGCCCCCGCTTTGTTTTTCTCAAATGCCTATTGCCAAGCTAAGCCCCGAAGACGAACTTAGCGGACCACATATTCTTAAAAGACACTAAAAGATTTACTTACAGACAAAATTCTAGCTTGATGTTAGTCAGACACTTTTTTGCACGCTATCTCCTGGACTAACAGAACATTAGCAAACGAATTATAGACAAAAATTTATATTATTCATATTTATATTATATTTTCAAATTTTTAAATTTTAGGTAGTATTCATACTACGGAAAGATTAAATTTTAATTTAAACCAAATTATAATTATCATTAACTACGGGAGACATACAGAGAAAAATATACCCCAGCACCGGGACTTGAACCACAGGCCTCCTATATATCCGTTACAAGCGCTGATAATTATAATTTGATTTAAATTAAAATTTATAAATGTGTGTGTGCTGAATATTTATTTTTGTAAATACATATATTCATATACGCATATACTCTTACATTTCTGAAGTTTAATTTTCATCGGCATTCAAAATAGAATAAACAAAATTATAATGAAAGAAGATATCAGGATAATCTGTCATTTTCTCAATTCCTTCATTTCCAATTCATTACTCATGTTGTTCAGCAGACGCCTTGTTCTGAATTTATTAGATTCATTAAGGAACATCAAGGAACATCACCATTCTGAATTATTAGATTCATTAAGAACATCATTGTAATACGAATAGAAATATTCTCGCTTGTGAGGAAGAACAAAAAAAAAAAAAAAAAAAAAAATTACCCTTTCTTTTTTTTTTTTTTCATCCTCTACAAGGTGATTATAAGTTGAAGAAAAAGAAATTTAACATTTCAAATCAAATGATACCTCTTTCACTCGACACTACTTGAGAGAAATAATAAAATAAAAAAAAACAACACCTGAATAATAATAATTTATCATTGTAATCACAGAACTAACAGCTAACGAAATGGAAATAGAAAAAGAAAATAATAAAAGAACAAATATAAATGAACTGAAAGAAAGAAATAAAAAAACTCTACAAGACCTAAATGTAATAGGTACTCCAAAAAATATATTTATAAGTAGATATAACTTGTCAAATTTTAAATAATCGTTGTTTCAAAAAGTACCATTATAATCTACAATACTTATCATCTTATATCTTCAGTTGATTTTAAATGGCACATTTTTTTTTTTAATAATGATACTTTATTTAAATATATATTTTTTAATGGCTATAATGATTTTTATTTCAGATGTAGAACCTACAAGGCGTTAGATTAAAAAAAAATGTATATAATAAATGAATCAGTGACGTGATAAATGGAACGAATATATGATACATATTATAATATATATATATATATATATATATATATATATATATATATGCATATGCGTAAGCGTAATTGAGATTATATGTACTTATATACATTAAGAAATGAATGAGTTATGTGGCTGAAAATTATTGGAGTATATTTAGACGAGGTTATTATCATTTATGAATTTATTCATTAATCATTCATTTTATTTCATTCATTCTTTTTCTTATTGTCATTTGGTTAAAAAAAAAAGTTTATTGATTGAATTAAGTTTTTAACTTCCAAATATTAAGTGGAAGTGTGCGGAGGAGTAGGCACGTGTCAATTTTCTTTATATAGAATTGTCAAGTGAATTAATTGTAATAGGTTTTAACATGCATATGTATATATTTTAGCTCTGAGGGACAGAAGAAATATTCGTCACTCAATAATACTATATGAAAAAAAGTGTTTTTAAATATCGTGCCAGGAAGTTAGGATTTAACAGGAGGTAGATAGATTTTCATCTATAGTACAATATTTTGACGATAGGCGAGCTGGTTTCAATAAACGACATGCAAAATGTGATGCTCTTAAATATCGTGCCAGGATGTTAGAATATAATAGGAGGTAGATTGGTTTTCACTTATATTCATTGTAGTACTATATTTCGATGATAGAAGTTCTTAATTTTTTATAAAATGATATCAGAGCTCCTAGCGGACCAAATGGTAATCAAAATGGATTAATGTATCATAATTTGACAGCTTAAGATGCATCTACTATATCAATTAGACAAATGTATACTGGTTTTCTCCACTTCATGAAAAGACATTAAAATGTCGATATGTGGCTTCAATGACCAAAAACATATCCATGATTCCATGTTTCCCCGTAAAGGGGCAAAATGATAACAGATATTATGTTGTAATATGGAGGACTTCTTTATCTATTTAAGTTCATAAGTCGATATTTTCAAAATGGTGTCAGATAACAAAACGAAATTGGTGAAAATTTCAGCGGAATTAGAAAAATTGCAGAGTTAGAGCTGCTAATGACGTCATAAATTTATGATTGTTCACGCACCACAACAACATGTAAGGATTGAATTTTAAACTCTCTAACTTAAAATACTGTGGGAGTTATTCGTGACAAAGACCGACACAAGCAAAAATCGGATAATTCCGTTCTTGGTTTCAGATTTTTTAGGTGTAAAGAATACTTTTCCTTTAGGTAAGGAAAAAACCAAGTAGTGTGACACATAAATTCCTCGAGTGCAAGCCAAATTTCATTAAAAATTTGAAAAATTTATTTTAAGATGGGAAGTTACGCAAAAGTATTGAAGAGAAGAGTTTTCCTGATGTCTGAGTGAATTTCTATTGACCTATTCTTTCTTTTAACTGATCCTTTTTTTTACTGTTGACTTAATCCTCTTCTTTTTACTTTTGACTTATCCTCATTTAACTTTTGACTTATCAATTCATTTTTAACATTTGACTGATTCTAACTTTTGACTTGATTATCTTTTAACTTTTGTCTTGATCCTCTTTTTCTAACTTTTGACTTATCAATTCTCTTTTAACTTTTGACTGATCCTCTTTTAACTTTTGACATGATTTTTTTTTTTTTTAGGGTCCGTAGGCAAAACCAAGGACCTTTATATTTTCCTGCGTGTGTCTGTCCGTCCGTCCTCTCGCGTGGTCTACACCTTTCGTCCGATCACTTTGAAATTTGGCATGTATGTGTCTTGTACCTACCCGCATATTTTAAAAACATAGCGCCTTAAAAAAAATATTTTTCAAAAAAATTAGGGTAAAAAACCTTAAGGGTTAACATTTTTTATTTTTTTTCGACACCGTGAGGGGTATCATATGAAAGGGTACGTCGAGCTGATTACAAAAATATATAATTCTTATTTTATAACTTTGATAGGGCGAGCATAGGCAAGTTTGAAGTGGGTGTGAAACGTGTCCCCCCCCCCCTCTATCTCGCTTATGTGAAGTGCAAAAAATCTGAAAAAATTCCTGAACATTCTTCGACCAAAAGTAAAGATACCGCTTTTTGGAAATTTCGAAAAAAATATTATTTTATTTTTTATTGAAAAAATACGTTTTTTTTTATAATTATGGTCTTTTCGATGTATTTATATGGTTGTAGTCTGGTTCAGTGGCAAAAAAATACTTAGCAGAGTGTGTTTTGAGAATATCAGACCCTTAGAATGGTTCAAAGTAAGCTTTTTAGCATTTTAAAAAAACACTGTTTATATATACACTTTACAGTTAAACACTATATAGTGTGGCCTACGGACCCTCGATGTGTGACCTGTTTATTTTATTTACTTTTGACTTATCAATTCTCTTTTAACTTTTGACTGATTGTCTATTAAGTTTTGACATGATCCTCTTTTTTAACTTTTGACTTATCAAGTCTTTTTTAAATTTTAAGTGATACTCTTTTTATTTTTAACTTAATCCTCCTTTTATACTTTTGACTTATCAATAATTCTCTTTTAACTTTTGACTTGATCCTCTATTTACTTTTGACTTATCAATAATTCTCTTTTAACTTTTGACTTGATCCTCTATTTACTTTTGACTTATCAATAATTCTCTTTTAACTTTTGACTTGATCCTCTATTTACTTTTGACTTATCAATAATTCTCTTTTAACTTTTGACTTGATCCTCTATTTACTTTTGACTTATCAATAATTCTCTTTTAACTTTTGACTTGATCCTCTATTTACTTTTGACTTATCAATAATTCTCTTTTAACTTTTGACTTGATCCTCTATTTACTTTTGACTTATCAATAATTCTCTTTTAACTTTTGACTTGATCCTCTATTTACTTTTGACTTATCAATAATTCTCTTTTAACTTTTGACTTGATCCTCTATTTACTTTTGACTTATCAATAATTCTCTTTTAACTTTTGACTTGATCCTCTATTTACTTTTGACTTATCAATAATTCTCTTTTAACTTTTGACTTGATCCTCTTTTTACTTTTGACTTATCAATAATTCTCTTTTAACTTTTGACTTGATCCTCTATTTACTTTTGACTTATCAATAATTCTCTTTTAACTTTTGACTTGATCCTCTATTTACTTTTGACTTATCAATAATTCTCTTTTAACTTTTGACTTGATCCTCTTTTTACTTTTGACTTATCAATAATTCTCTTTTAACTTTTGACTTGATCCTCTATTTACTTTTGACTTATCAATAATTCTCTTTTAACTCTTGACTTGATCCTCTATTTACTTTTGACTTATCAATAATTCTCTTTTAACTTTTGACTTGATCCTCTATTTACTTTTGACTTATCAATAATTCTCTTTTAACTTTTGACTTGATCCTCTTTTTACTTTTGACTTATCAATAATTCTCTTTTAACTTTTGACTTGATCCTCTTTTTACTTTTGACTTATCAATAATTCTCTTTTAACTTTTGACTTGATCCTCTATTTACTTTTGACTTATCAATAATTCTCTTTTAACTTTTGATTTGATCCTCTATTTACTTTTGACTTATCAATAATTCTCTTTTAACTTTTGACTTGATCCTCTATTTACTTTTGACTTATCAATAATTCTCTTTTAACTTTTGACTTGATCCTCTTTTTACTTTTGACTTATCAATAATTCTCTTTTAACTTTTGACTTGATCCTCTTTTTACTTTTACTTATCAATAATTCTCTTTTAACTTTTGACTTGATCCTCTATTTACTTTTGACTTATCCTTCCTCATTTTACTTTTGACAGAAGCTCAAATGTTATTTCATCAACAGTGGATATCCACAATTATTATATTGGTAACAAATTGTGTTTTTCGTTTTCTCTTTAAAGTTAGATGGTACTTAAAGTGACTAAGTGACGTAGGTGTCTTTATTTTAACTGTATACTACAGAACTTTAGCTAGAACGGAAATCCAGACCCATAGCGCAGCTGACACCGGATAATTGTAATTATAAATTAATCGTTGAACAAGACTGACTCATACACCATCTCATTAATTACATCCACTCTCTAACCAATCAGATTTATCCTATGTCCTTTATTCTCATTCAGTAAATAAAAAAAAACCCAACTGTCCTTTAATTGTCCAATTGTGTCCTTTATTATTGAAACCACCATTTGTAACATGTTCTAGTCTAATTGTAAATCACTGTTACACAATCTTTTTTAATTAGTTAAAAGTCACTTCTAGCAAACACAAACATAATGAATGTTCTTTCAATATCAAAAGCAACTAATTTTAATTGCCCTTTTAAGTGACAGCCCGCTTGTTTTTAAACAATCTAACTTTATACATGTCCTTTTTTTTAATTTTTCGTTTCTCTTTCAGTACTTTAGTCTCTTCTTTCGTATTGTATTTAACTAAATTTGTTTTTTTGTTTTTTTTTATTTTCATTTCTTAAAAAAGATTTAATTATCAATGAAAAAAGGATCTCACGAGAATATTGTTGTATAATGTTGACAATGAGGATTAATCTGTTGTAATTAATACTCTTCCAACAGCATTAATAAAATGATTCGAGCAAATACACATTAATTATGACATATTATCTTGAGAAATAGATTTGTTAGCTTATTGAGCTTAATTATTAATTCAATAAGAAAATTCGGATTTCTTGGAGAAAATTCAATTGCTTAAATATTGCTATTAATATACTATCATTGTGCCACTCTTAATTCTTAATACTTGCATAATCTCATTCTAAAAGATAACCTAACAATTTTCTTAATACTGTAGTATAATCTCATTCTTATGTTTCAACATATTGCTATTATTAATACTAGCATAATCTCATTCTTAAGTTCCACCACAATGTTATTCTTAATCCTAGCATAATCTCATTCTTAAGTTCCAACACAATGTTATTCTTAATCCAAGCATAATCTCATTCTTAAGTTCCAACACAATGTTATTCTTAATCCTAGCATAATCTCATTCTTAAGTTCCAACACAATGTTATTCTTAATCCAAGCATAATCTCATTCTTAAGTTCCAACACAATGTTATTCTTAATCCTAGCATAATCTCATTCTTAAGTTCCAACACAATGTTATTCTTAATCCTAGCATAATCTCATTCTTAAGTTCCAACACAATGTTATTCTTAATCCAAGCATAATCTCATTCTTAAGTTCCAACACAATGTTATTCTTAATCCTAGCATAATCTCATTCTTAAGTTCCAACACAATGTTATTCTTAATCCTAGCATAATCTCATTCTTAAGTTCCAACACAATGTTATTCTTAATCCAAGCATAATCTCATTCTTAAGTTCCAACACAATGTTATTCTTAATCCTAGCATAATCTCATTCTTAAGTTCCAACACAATGTTATTCTTAATCCTAGCATAATCTCATTCTTAAGTTAAAACACAATGTTATTCTTAATCCAAGCATAATCTCATTCTTAAGTTCCAACACAATGTTATTCTTAATCCAAGCATAATCTCATTCTTAAGTTCCAACACAATGTTATTCTTAATCCTAGCATAATCTCATTCTTAAGTTCCAACACAATGTTATTCTTAATCCAAGCATAATCTCATTCTTAAGTTCCAACACAATGTTATTCTTAATCCAAGCATAATCTCATTCTTAAGTTCCAACACAATGTTATTCTTAATCCTAGCATAATCTCATTCTTAAGTTCCAACACAATGTTATTCTTAATCCTAGCATAATCTCATTCTTAAGTTCCAACACAATGTTATTCTTAATCCTAGCATAATCTCATTCTTAATTTTATCACAATGTTATTCTTAATCCTAGCATAATCTCATTCTTAATTTTATCTCAATGTTATTCTTAATCCTAGCATAATCTCATTCTTAATTTTATCTCAATGTTATTCTTAATCCTAGCATAATCTCATTCTTAATTTTATCACAATGTTATTCTTAATCCTAGCATAATCCCATTCTTAATTTTATCACAATGTTATTCTTAATCCTAGCATAATCTCATTCTTAATTTTATCTCAATGTTATTCATAATCCTAGCATAATCTCATTCTTAATTTTATCACAATGTTATTCTTAATCCTAGCATAATCTCATTCTTAATTTTATCTCAATGTTATTCTTAATCCTAGCATAATCTCATTCTTAATTTTATCTCAATGTTATTCTTAATCCTAGCATAATCTCATTCTAAATTTTATCACAATGTTATTCTTAATCCTAGCATAATCTCATTCTTAATTTTATCACAATGTTATTCTTCATCCTACCATAATCTCATTCTTAAGTTCTAACACAATGTTATTCTTAATCCTAGCATAATCTCATTCTTAATTTTATCACAATGTTATTCTTCATCCTACCATAATCTCATTCTTAAGTTCCAACAAAATGTTATTCTTAATCCTAGCATAATCTCATTCTTAAGTTTTAACAAAATTTTATATTTAATCCTAGCATAATCTCATTCTTAAGTTTCAACAAAATGTTATTCTTAATACTGCAGCATAATCTCATTCTAAAGTTTCTACACAATGTTATTCTTAATACTGTAGTATAATCTCATTCTTAAGTTCCAACACAATGTTATTCTTAATCCTAGCATAATCTAATTCTTAAGTTCCAACACAATGTTATACTTAATCCTAGCATAATCTCATTCTTAAGCTTCAACAAAATGTTATTCTTAATACTAATAATCTCATTCTTATGTTTAACAAAATGTTATTCTTAATACTAGCATAATCTCATTCTTAATTTTATCACAATGTTATTTTTAATACTGTAGTATAATCTCATTCTTAAGTTTCAACAAAATGTTATTCTTAATACTGCAGCATAATCTCATTCTAAAGTTTCTACACAATGTTATTCTTAATACTGTAGTATAATCTCATTCTTAAGTTCCAACACAATGTTATTCTTAATACTAATAATCTCATTCTTATGTTTAACAAAATGTTATTCTTAATCCAAGCATAATCTCATTCTTAAGTTTCACCAAAATGTTATACTTAATCCTAGCATAATCTCATTCTTAAGTTTCAACAAAATGTTATTCTTAATACTAATAATCTCATTCTTAATGCTACCGCGATGTTATTATCAAACTAGAATAATCTCATCCTACCCGTCTAGTACTAGTACTTTACTACTTCTATTACTATTAATACTACAACATTAACTTAATTATAATTATATGCTACTTCTTTAGATTTTTACTCCCCTACAGGGGTGGATCTAGGATTGGGTAAAGGGGGGGGGGGGGGGGGGCTAATGCCTGTAATTTGGGGGTTACAACAAGGGGTGGATGCAGAAAATTTGGGGAGTGACACTTCTGGTGGTCCGGGATATGGAATACCCCCCAGTCGCAGAGGGGGGTCCGGGGGGGCTCCCCGGAAATTGTTTTAAAATCTAGGTGTTAAATGGTGGGCTTTTAGGCACATCAAAATACAAACTTTCGTCAGTGACATAACTTTTGTTTTGTTTACGTAGGTAACACAACACTGAGTCACTGAGTTTATATATTTAGAAGTAAAAATTTATAAAATATTTTCAAATGAAAAATTATCTTCGACGAAAAATACATCGAAGTTATAGTCTCTAAACCAAAATAATTAAAAGTGGTTAAAAAATAAGGCGATGCAAATAAAGTTTTTATGAAAAAACCTTTGTTCATTAAAAAATACAATCTACAGCTTAAACATTCTTCACTCCAGTTGACCATTACCATTGTTCTTTGCTTTTTATTGAAAAACTGTTGATAATTTCATACACGTCGATTTTTCTGTCTTTGTGAATATTTGCTAGTGCCAATCCAATTCAGTCTAGGCTCTGCCATTGTGGTTCTTAAGAAAAAAAAATATTCTAAAGAACTATTTTAAACTTGATATTTATGGTACACTCTATCTATGTACCAAATTTTATATCTCTATATCAACGGGAAGTAAGAGAATTAGTAACTTTTAGTCCTATATATATAGATTGCAGGTCGAAGGGGGAAGGGATTGAGCACCTCCCCCCCCCCCTTAGATCCACACTGCTCACCTAGGTTTTTTTTTTTTTAGAATATACATAACTTTTGCTAAATAACTATTAAGATAAAGGGATATTTAGTCCAAGTACATTAGGACAAAGGAATATCACTTCTATTTTTTAAAAGAAGAGTAACAGTCTAAAGAAGAACATTCCGTACACCTTCTATAGATTGTTACATCCTTCTTTTTTTTATAAGGAGTGTAACAATATAAAGAAGAAATTCCGTACACCTTCGTTGGATTGTTACCCTCCTCTTTATTTTTTATAAGGGGAGTAACAGTCTACAGAAGAACATTCAATACAACTTCTTTAGATTGTTATTCCATTCTATTTCTTTATAATGGGAATAACAGTCCAAAGAAGTGAGGTATACATTCAGTACACCTTCTTTACATTCTTACTACCTTTTATTTTTTATAAGGGGAGTAACAATCTAAAGCCATACACCTTCTTGATGCTGTTAATCCCTTATTTTTAAGGGAAGTAACAGTCTAAAGAAATACATTCTGTACACCTATATTAGATTGTTACTCCCCTCATTTTTTTTTCTATTTTTTTGGGGAGCAACAATCTAAAAAAGTATCCTTATTTACATAGATATATAACATAATTGCTATGTTTGAACAAGTAATTCGTTCTACCCGTGTAGTTCAAATTCTTTACTGTTACTAACAACAACATAAACATACGACATAACAACATATACATGTAGAGGCCCGTGGTTCATGTCCTTGCACTGGAGTATATTTTTCTCTGTCTGTCTCCCATTGTTTATAATAATTATAATTTGATTAAACATATATATTATAAAAAGTAACCTTCTTATCCGTGGATTCCGCTAGAATCTAACCTGGGTTAACCAAGACTCACTTCACTGTATATTTTCATAACATAAGTGTGTGTGACTAACAACAATTATTATATACTACATTATAGAAGTAAAAAAAATAAAGAAGCACACCTAATTATAATTCACATGTTCTACTTAATTAGTAACAATTTGTCTACATTTTCTATTCTAGTTGTGACAAACCTACAAATTATAATTCTCGTTATAAGAGAGAGAAATAAAAAAGTTACAAAAAAGTTGAAAGAAAAATGATAAAAAAAAATTACAACATGCCCTTTTCTCTTATTTATATGAAAGCAATCACCTTTAATTTTCCCCATCTAAGTATTGTAATTTAGTAGTTGATTGTATACTTAGTTATTACTTTTGTTGGTCTTTTTGTTGAATTCTTTTGTTGCGGTTTACAAACAATGGTAATCAATTACAGCTTCGTTTGTTTAATGTCATTGAGCTTTTGTGGGTTTTTTTACGTAAACTAAGAATAGTATGAAAAAAAAAAAAAAAAACTATAAATATATTCCTGTTAATTTTACTTCTTTACCTTTTTTTATTAGTGTTAATTTTTTTTTTATATTTCTTTTTTTAGTTTAAGTTCTAAAAGGAAATGGATAAAAAAAAATAAGGATGTATTCATTTTTCAAGTTAGAAGAAAGTAAACAGTGATAAACATATGGGCTATAAAAAAATATAATAATAATGCAGAAAAATTATATAAAAAAAATATATATATAAGTAATATGTAGAAATTGAAAAAACGCTTATTATATAAGTATGAACTTTAAAGAAGGAAATAGCTTATTATCAATGAAACCGTTATAAATTATTGTTATTTGTTTTACTATAAGTTTTAAATAAAAAATAGACTGACAATTGGTGTGGCACATAGCTTCATCGCTACCTATCTAGTACTTTATTGATTTTATGCTTCTACAAAATATTATTGTCTAATTTGTTTAATTGTTTCCCTCGTTTTTGCTTCCGAGCTTACTGAAGGTAAAGGAAGCATTGTGTTCACTTTTGAGAACGAAAAACTTTTATGCCTCCGATTTTAAAAATTCCAAGACAGAAATCCGTTTCAGACATCAGGGAACATTTTTAGTCTCGTGTCTGTCTGTCTGTCTGTCTGTCTGTGTGTCCGCGAATTATGAAACGTGCGACGATAACTTGAGTAAATGTCGACCGATATAGATGAAATTTGGTAGACATGTTCATTTTACTAATGCCTAGGACGGGTTTGTTGGACAGCGTTATCCGTCCAAGCGTTCACGAGCAACGCTCGCGTAAACGTGAACTTCAAATTTAAAATTGGAATTTTAGGTCGGGAAAAAAAACTAACTTCATCTATTTAATGAGACAAACATTTTTTTACAAATACAATTTTCTAGTAAAACCAACAGCGACACCTGTATGAAGTGTTAAAGATCGCTAAAAATATTTAATAGTTTTTACACAATAAACAATATTACAATAAAGTAATATAACAATAATTTTAATGTTAATATAACAATAAAGTGCATGATAGGATGCGAGGAAGCTATGTGCCACACTAATTGGTAGTCTATTTTTAATCTGCCAAAATTGTTTTGATTTTTCACATGAATTAAATTATGAATTTAGCAAAATTTAAAGAGCGCAGACGGTTCAAATTAATCTGGGACTACCAGCAGGTTATTTTCGATGAACTGTAAAAGTTTCATACAAAGCAGATAATTTGTTTTAAAGCTATAGATGTAAGTAAATGTATGTTTGTGCGCATGTGGAAGAGAAATAAAGGGCAGAAGGTTGAAACTTATATGGGACCAACAATGAGCTAATTATGACCTTACATACAAATTTCATTCAAATCTGACGGGTAGTTTTTAAGATATGTTGGTTCGCAAAAATTGAGTGACAGACTGACAGACAGACACGGAACCAAAAATGTTTCCTGATAGATTATTATGTTAACTGCTTTACCCAATTTTATACTAATAAATTAGTTTTTATTGGTACTTTTTAGATTGTTACTACCCTATGGCTTTTAGATTAGGTATAAATGACTTTGAGTAAATAACTATTAAGACAAAGGGATGTTTAGTCTAATGTACTTTGGGACAAAGGAATATCACACTTCGGTTTTTATAAGGTGAGTAACACTCTAAAGAAGAACATTCTGCACACCATCTTTAGATTGTTACTCTCCTCTGTTGGTTTTTATAAGGGGAGTAACAATCTAAAGAAAGTGTCTTTTTAATAATAATATTATTAGTTATATTTTATCAATAAACCAAAAATAGTAAAATTTTAATCTATTCATGTAATATTTTATATTTGCTGTTCAAAATATTCGTTACAAAAAAAATTTAACATTTTTATTGAAATATTAAATATATTTAATTTAATTAAATAATAGCGTATTGAAATATAATAAATCTTAAATTATAACTTTTGATATTGTGGAAATAATTTGACCTTTTTCAGGTCATATCCATGTCTAAATATTTCATTATTATTACCAATCAAAAATAAAAAATAAAAAAAGGTCAGATATATTTAAATTACATGGCTTATTTTTTTACAAATACATCAAAGTATTGTTTATTTCTCCTCCCCACTCTTTCGTTTTAAAAATTCCATTCTTATAAAAGTCGATCACGTCTTGACTATTAGAATGTCTAAGGGGGCGAAATCGAATGGTTTTTCCCGCAAAAATGAGGGAATGTCTTAAAAAGAAATGAGTATAGTTGTTTTAAAGCCCGAGGGCTGCGTGCGAGTAGTTTTTCTTAGAGCGCATGCTCAATCGAAAAAAAAAATATCCCGTTCTCATTTTCAACTTTTCAACTTTTTTTTTTTTGGAGGAAAGGAGGGAAAAAGAAGAAATTCTCTGACAGTATTTATTATTGGAGGAGTATATATTAGAAGACTTTGGTTTCAAATCCCCTTCAGGGGATATTTATTTTTTTCTTTATTTTTTGTTAGCTTTTTAGTTTATTTTTAAATAAAACAGCGTAAAATATGTATAAAGAAAAGACAATTTACTGTTATCTAATCTTTGTTGTAGTGATTTGTCAAGGAAATAAATTATCAATTGATTTATGGTTAATAATTATTATTTGCATAGAAAATAAATTACGACTATAAACATATTAATTGATCAGAAAAAGAATATTAAGATGTCTGTGATACATATAATATTTTTGTAAATACGTTTACAATATTTACGAACGTTTTATTGCGTCAACTATATTGGAACGAAGTTCCTTAAGGCACGTTTCAGCGTCTGGAGCCCGGGAGTGGAATCTGAAAAAAATGACCGTCACAAAACTTACTGTTACAAAATCAACCGTCACAAAACTTACTGTCACAAAACCCTCCGTCACGAAATTGACCGATGACGATAACTTGAGTAATAGATGACCGATTTAGTTTACATTTTGTTCACATGTTCATTTTACCAATGCCCAGGACGAGTTCGTTGGACAACGTTATCCACCCAAGCGTTCGAGCGCCACGCTCGCGGAAACGTAAGCTTCAAATGTAAAATTGGAATTTTAGGACGGGAAAAAAGTCTAACTTCATTTATTTAGTCAATGAGACAAACAATTTTTTTTTTAGTAAAAGCAATACCGGCACCGCTATGAAGTGTTAAAGATCACTAATAGTACATTACGCGTCGAGTGCGGAAAGTAGCATTTTGCATGCGAGTGTGGAGGTTGTGTGGGTAGTAAAACAACACGAGCAATGCAAAATGCCGTTTTCACACGAGTTGCGTACCGTACTTTATCAACGATTGTTAGATTTAAATAATAAATACTGAAAAAAATAAACTTGCTGTACGAAAGTTCGTATATCTTCTCTTGATAAAGATGGCATTAATCTTGAGTTGTATTTTTTGCCGAATTAATTATTTCTGAAGGAGTATTATTCTCTACATTTTCGTCAAAGCCACTTGATTCATTCATTGTTTTTCACTAAAAACTCGATATAAACAGTTAATTTAATAAAAGAATAGCAAATTAGTTTTGTTAAATGTAAACAAACTCGCTAATCGTGCGTAAAGCTAATTCCTCTTCTTTACCGCGCTAGCGTGGTAAAGAAGAGGAATTCTTCAGAACTATGAGACGCGCATGCGCAATGAATACAAGTATGTAAATAATCACTTTCTACGCATCTAAACAGAGATATAATGTTTATATTTCGTATCAATCGTAGATAAAAACATTAAAGCGGACCTACAAGTTTAAAATAGAGAAAATGTTTTTACCGAGTCTAAGGCCGCTCCCTGACTTGTCGGTACGGTATCGGTAAGCTAGTATGCCGATGCGGTAAGATTCTTTACCGAGCACCTATATGTTTTACCGATTCGGTACAGATTCTTTACCGCGCGGTAAGGAATCGGTGTACCGAGCCGGTAAGAAAATCTTACCGACTCTCGGCATACTAGCTTACCGATACCGCACCGATACCGTACCGACAAGTCAGGGAGCGGCCTATAGAAGAACATTCCGTACACCTTCGTTAGATTTTTACTCCCCTCGGTTTTCTTTGTAAGGGGAGTATCGGTCTAAAGAAAAACATTGAGTCCGCCTTCTTTAGACTGTTACTCGTTACTCCCTTTGTTTTCTTTATAAGGGTAACAGTCTAAAGAAGAACATTATGTACACGTTCTTTAGATTGTTACTCCCCTCTGTTTTCTTTATAAAGGGTGAAACAATCTAAAGAAGTGCCACTATAAAGATAAAGGGACAGTAACTTGATATGTATAATTGTTTAGAATGTGATTTTAGTTTTAAAATTGTTATTATCTTAAACAAAAACAAGCTGTGAGTTTTTCCAGATCCTTAGAGGATAAGGAAATGATAACAGGAGAAGAAGAAGGAGGAGGAAGGTTCTATAGGGGTTTTCACTTGTAATACCACAAGGGTTGGTAACCCTTGATTAACACCTTATTTATTTATAGGTTTTTCCTTCATTTTCTCTCCCCCCACCCCTCCTTTTTCTCTTATCAACTGTCTACTGTACAATCATTCTCAGCTGACTCAAGAAAAAGAGGAAGATTGCATTCTTCATCTCATCACAGTATTCCGTAACGCACAAAATCCTCATTTCTCTCTGTTTTTTCTTAAAAACAAATCTGACATTTTTTCCCCCTCCTATCTTAACATTAAAATCCTAATTCGTAAAAGTGTAAAAATGTTATACACAGAAATAAATTGGTTGTGCATGAAGTCTCACGTAAAAAGGGTTTCGTCGGTATTGTGAACATGAAAATAGTTAGTTTAAAGGGGGGAGGGGATATCTATTCCCCGTGACAGAAATTATCCGGCATTTTGGATCCCCAGTTAATCAGATCAAATTGCTATTCTTATTTTTTTTATGGTTCAGCAGAACGCACATTTTGGAAATATTTTTTTTTTATAGTTATAGTAACAACCGAAATATAGTTTTTTTGGAGGGGGAGAGGGGGGGGCGACACACGCAAAATTTGAATGTTTTTTTGTCATAATAGCTTGAAAAATTAAAAACTTTCCACAACTGGTATATATTTTTGTAATCTACTCTTCAATACCTTTTATTTGATACCCCCTCAAAGTTAAAAAAAAATAAATTCCCATGACAGAAATTATCCGGCATTTTGGATTCCCAGTTAATCAGATCAAATTGCTATTCTTATTTCTTCTATAATCCAGCAGACCACACATTTTTCATATTTCTTCTATTTTTAGTAACAAGAGAAATATAGTTTTAGGGGGGGGGGGGGGACACAAAATGTTGATGTTTTTTGACAAAGTTGCGTTAAAAATTAAACACTTTCCACAAGTGTTATATATTTTTGTAATATACTCTTCAATACCTTTTATTTGATACCCCACTCAAAATTTTTCCTTCCAATCTGCCATTTTCAACTCTAACCTTAACCACCTCAGACTACCTCTAACCACCTCTAACCACCTCTGAATATCTCTAATCACCTCTAACCACCACTGACTACCTCCAACCACGTCTGACTACTTCTAACCACCTCTAACCACCTCTGACTACCTCTAACCACCTCTGACTACCTCTAACCACCTCTAACTACCTCTAACCACCTCTGACTACCTCTAACCACCTCTAACCACCTCTGAATATCTCTAACCACCTCTAACCACCGCTGACTACCTCTAACCACCTCTGCCTACCTCTAACCCCCTCTATCCGCCATTTTCGATCTGAACAGCTGATAATCTTGAGTTCACTATAATTTCCCAGTGTGCGCCGTCAAAATGATCTTAAATACTGGAAAGTTTAATGTGTCTATCTCCTTTGATTTAAAAGTTATTGGAACCATACAGAGTGACAGACAGACACAGGAACAAAACTATATAAGGGTTCCTTTTTTTGGTTTTACCAACCCTAAAAAAAAGAAAAAAAGTTGAGCCCTCGCAATATTATGATATCATTAATCAAATAGTTTTAGCTCTAACTGAACGAAAAACAAGATCGAACTGAGGAATTGGATGAGGGGATGAGAATAGAGAAAGTAACCCCTCAATACTCCATTAATAGTACGGGAATATATATATATATATATATATATGAAAACGAAGTGGAAGATAATGGAACTCGGAATTGAGAGGAAATTAGTATAAGAATTGGTGTAAAAATAAGATCTCAGATTGAAAGAGGGAAAGAATTATAATTTCCTTATACTAGGGAAGTTTTGCCAAAATTCCAGGAGATAGCGTGCAAAAAAGTGTTTGACTAATATCAAGCTAGAAATTTGTGTAAAGTTAATCTTAAAGTTCCTTTTAAAAATATGTGGTCGGCTAAGATTGTCTGCGAGACATAGCTTGGCAATAGGCATTTGAAAAAAACAAACCGGTGGAGAGCAGCCATGTCCCGCCAATTATGGTGGACAATATGATTTTCATGATCCTGAGTACAAAATTAGTTAGTAGACCGAAAATATATTTCATGTTAGTTGGTCACTTAATAGATTAGTTAGTCAAATATTACTCTAAATCAAAGTGATCACGTATCAAGTGACAAACTATAATCTACTTTGTCTAATTTCGTACTCAGGATCATGAAAATCTCATTGTCCCCCAAAAAATTCAGTACATGGCCGCTCTCCACTGATTTGTTATTTTTTACTTTCTCATATAAAGAGAAAGTATTGTGATGGCGCGAAAATTCGATTTTGAGATTTGGATGGATTTACACGTTTTGAGGTCCCCTGAGTCCAAAAAAGTGGTTTTTAAAAAATGTCTGTCTGTCGTCTGTGCAGACGCCTGGAGCCGAAACTACAGGGCCGATTTTTACGAAATTTGGCATACATGTTAAGAAAAATCATACCCCGATGCGAAATCGAGAAATGAATTTTAGCTCCAAATTTGGGGGCGCTACCCCCCAAAAACTCTAAAAAAAACGTGAAAAATAGTATATTATGTTACAAGGCTGTGAAGTGAGTTTTTTCTTTACCGCGGCAATTACATTTACTGTCGAGCGAATAAGCGATACAGTAAATATTGCCAAGGTAAAGAAAAAACACTTCAAAGTCGCGTAGCATATGCTATTTTTTCCGAGGTAGCAGACAATGAAAAAACATTAAATATTAATCACTAATCAATATATAATAATAACAAATATTAGTACATACTTAAGACTTAAAAAAAGAAACCTTAAAATGAGGTTACACTATAAGAAAAGATAAATAAAACGCATTGACATCTAGCGGATTTTTATCGTACTAGAAGCATTTCTACAAAGACTGCAGCACTACTAACGGAAGTTTTGACAACTTCCCGCCGTAAAGAAAAAATCTTTTAGTGCCTAGGACGTAAAAGATTTTTTCTTTACAGCTAGGAGTAATGAAAAGATTTTTGAAGTCCACGTAATGAAAAAATGGATTTTAGCTATGTTTTTTAGGCTCTAAAGTTACTATTTCACAGCCTACCACGGAAAAAATATATTTTTCGAAAACGGTTCCGACGATTTTGATTATAAAATTCTAAAATGTAGTCCATTTAAATACGAATCTAACGATATAAGCAGTTTTCCCGGGAAAAATCTAGTTCTTGAGAAAATAGCTTAAAACGCGGACGGAGATTTTTTTTAAAATACCAATTGCCAAGCTACGTCCCACAGACCAATCCAGCCGACCACATATTGTTAAAAGATACTAAAAAATTAACTTGTGCGCAAAATTTTAGTCTTCATGTTAGTTAGGCCCTTTTTTGCTCGCTATCTCCTGGACTATTTGTTTGTCTTCCACGGTGGTGTTAAAATGTTCAGGAGTGTATGAAGAATAAAGTTCATACAGGATTGGAACTAGGATGTTTTCTTAGGGTACACCTACTTTTATTGGAAAAATAATTGATCTCGCACCAGGATTTGAAATCTAGTCAGCGTATCTAGTGCAGCGACTGACAACTAAAAGAATATTGTTCAAATGATTCCATTTTATTAAAGAAAGTTTTTTTCTTCTTTTTTTTAAATGAAAAAAATACTGCTGAACCTAATTTTCTGGCAACTTCGTGAATTACAATTTAAATTATATGTATACATTACATACATTCAATTTATTAAATCCTTGATCTATAGCTTATCATTCTAATTAAAATCTTTACATACATATATTATTTAAAATAATCTTGAATTATATACGAGTATAATATATATTTAACATTAAAAAGTATAAAAAAATTATACGATGTTGACGTCACTTTTACACAGTTAAATTCTAGAGAGAGAGAAAAATAATCTATATCCCCGTAAGGCATTATTAAACAAAAATGTATCGAAGAGTATAAATAATAATATTACAAAAAATAAAAATAATAGAAATACAAAATTGATACCAATTAAAAACGAGAAAATAATATGGTTAATAAGATGTAGTTATTTTTTTGGATTTTTAACTTTTATAATTCTACCACGTACTTAATTCAACATAGTGTTATTTGATCGAACTGTAAGTGATCAAAGATGATCAAGGGAAAGATTTTTTTTTTATATCTAAGAGAAATCATTAGACCTCAGGATATATACCGATCATGAACTAGTGATTAGATTATGCTTTTTTTTTTTTTTTTACCATACGATGATTAAACCTGGGTTTTGAAGATCCAAGAGAGAATGAGAAAGAAATAACACACAGAAACGATGATCTTGGACAGGTCTAATTATGCCTTCGTCGTGCCGAACACACAATCAACCAACGGAATAAGAAGTCTCAGGAACCGAACTTCCCAATCACGATCCAGAAAAAAAAGATGAAGAAGAAAAAAAAAAAATAATAAAAGAAAAATAATCTCTCAGTATAGAGTATAAAGAGTAGAAGAGCGAGTGTTATGCCTTGAGGCCAACCCTAATTATGAAATAAGGGAGGAGACCAGGATCTCTTGGAAGAATAAAAACAAAAAAATTATATTTCCAAGCCGTGCCATAAGAAAAATTCCTATCTCCTAATAATGCCCAGGTTGTTTCGTTTTGAAATTATTTAATGTTTATACTTAACGAATCCCTTTGTGATTAAAGCCGAATGAAAGGAGTGAGGAGAAACATTTGTATCATATCTTATGATTCGTAATTATGAATATTATACGCGTTTTCATGAGGCCAACAACAACAAGGCGAATTATTACGATGGATTTGATTTTTTTTTTTACGATGAGAATTATGAAGATGAATCTTAATCGATATTAATGATTGTGAAAAAAAAAAAAAAATAAATAAATATTATCTCTGTTATTTTTTTGAATATCTATATGGGCGTATTTTAATGATTGAGTTATGTTTTATCCTTTATTATAATTTTTATAAGGTGTATAGACTAAAATATAGTATTACTGGTGAACTTATGCAACAACCAGGTGAACTATAGAGGCTGTGTTTGTTTATAGGTACTCATGATGGATTAAAAAGGGGAAAAGATGCTTCAAATTACTTTGAATTACATAAATAAGTATTAATCAAATCTAGGTTATCTATAAGTTACTTATTTGTGAATGAAACTCTGATAACTATTGTATATCTTACTTCATAAATACTTGTAGAACAAGGTGGCCAAACCTCAAGACTTGCTAGACGAGGAGGCATATGACTTGCAGGACAAGGCGACAACCTTCAAGATTTTCAGTGCAATTGTGTCCAAACTTCAAGAATTGCAGGATAAGGCAACCAAACTTCAACATTTGCAGGACAATGCGGCGAAACTTCCAGACTTGCAGGACAAGACAGCCAAAATTAAAGATTTGCAGGAAAAGGCGGACAAACTTTAAGATTTGCTGGACAAGGCAGCCAAACTTTAAGATTTGCAGGACAAGGCAGCCAAACTTTAAGATTTGCAGGACAAGGCAGCCAAACTTTAAGATTTGCAGGACAAGGCAGCCAAACTTTAAGATTTGCAAGAAAAGGCGGAAAAACTTTAAGACTTTCAGGACAAGGTGGCTAAACTTCTAAACTTGCCAAAATAAAATCTGGGCCAAAGAAGCCAGATTTGCAGGACAAAAAGGATAGACTTACAGGACAAGGCAAAACACATTTCTTCCAACATTTTCAAATCATTATAGACCCCTTAAAATAATGTACTTATAATTGAGATATAAATCAAATTTACACTTTTTACCATTGAAGTTACTCTATTTATTTAAGTTCCATAAAATATCAGTCGATATCGACCAAGATATTTTCTTTTATTTTTTTAATCATAAACCATATTCTTATTATTCACGAATAAATATAAAATATAAAATACAAAACAATTCATTCCATCAGACCGAAAAAAAACAACCAAACAATGGATTTCCTGAAATCACGCCCACTAGTGGTTAAAAACTGAACTACTTACTCTTGTAATTTATTAACAACGTAATATATATTTTAGTTTTAAACATGTAATGATACATAAATACCACACACAAACATTATATATATATATATATATATATATATATATATATATATATATATATATATATATATATATATATATATATATATATAAACGTGTGTATGTGTGTGAGTACATATAAATTTATAATATTATTACTGGAGGCGTTTCAATGGTTAAACAGCTTCTGTAGGCGTATATAAGTAACAAAAGGCACAAAAATAATCTAGTTTATTTATTTATTTATTAATTTTGATTTTTTTTTCGGAGTTTCTTTAATTTTTTTGTTGTTGTAGTGGCACTCCTTAATGTTACCCCTGTTATTGTATTTAATGCTAATGTGCCTACTGTAAATGGACCTATTTAACTTATATAAACTATTCATCATTGTATACTTTTTGTAGGTATTATTTTATACAATACAAAATACTATTAAGTTTAGATAATGAATTACTAAATGTAGATTACAGAAGATAACAATTGTATGTAGGTTGATTCATTTTACTATGCAATTGTATCTGAGTTGATGAAAAACCAGTTTAATTCTTTATTGTTTTATTTTTTATTTATCCTTCTGTTGTAACTCATATTTTTGCTTCCAAGCTTAACGAAAGTAACGGAAGCTATGTGACCGTTCTGAAGAACAAACAATTTTTAGGTCTCCGATTTAAAAAATTCCAAGACAGAAATCCGTTTTAGACATCAGGGAACATTTTTGGTTCCGTGTCTGTCTGTCGGTTTATCCATCAATTTTTGCGAACCAACATATCTTAAAAACTACACGTCCGATTTTAATGAAAATTTTATGGTAGTTCATAACTACCTCATTTTTGGTCCCATATAAGTTTCAAACCTTCTACGCTCATTTGTTTCTCTTCCACATGTGCACAAACATACATTTATTTACAACTATTGCTTAAAGTACTTATCTAATGTGCATGAAACTTTTATAGTTTATTGAAAGTAACCCACATATAGCTACAGATTAATTAGGATATTCTACGCTCTTTAACTTTTACTTAATTGATACTTTAATTGATGTAAAAAATCAAAACAATTTTGACAGATTAAAAAAATGGGGGAAACAATTAAACAAATTAGACAATAATAGCTTAAAAAAGCATAAAATCAATTAAGTACGTGATAGGATGCGAGAGAGCTATGTGCCGCACTAATTAGCAGTCTATGTTGTTTATATTTACAATAATTCTAATATTCCCGGAGATAGCGGGCAAAATAGTTTCTGAAATTATCAAACTTAGAATTTTGTGTATATGCGTTCATCTTTTAGTGCGATGAAGAGTACAAAATTACTTCTTTAACTTGTAGTTTTGAACCCATGAATTTTCATTAACAATTTTCTCTACGAAAATATTTGGCCTTATATAGGGTTTTGTTTGGAAAAGGTATTTTATATATTAAACATAAAACAAAACATTTGCTTTTTTTATAAAATATGCTATATTTCGCGCTCCACATTGGGGCTTCTTCAGGCTTATAGTTTTTCAAATCACATGAGTCACAATATAATTACATTAACTATTATTTTCTTTAAAATAAAATGTTTAACGCCATTTTTATTATATATACATGTGAATTGAATTTACACTGTGTACTGAGAATCTTCCCTGCTTGAATGTCAGGGAGAGACTCTAAAATTAGTTATTAGACTTAAATTCAAGTTGATGTTAGTATATCACTTGATAGGTGACCACTTAGATTTGGTAATATTTGAATAACTAACCTATTAAGTGACAAACTAACATCAGCTTGATTTTTTGTCTACTAACTAATTTTGTACTCAGGATCATGAAAATCACCTCGTTCACCAAAATGGGTGGGATATGGCCTGTATCCACCGTTTCTGTTGTTGTTTTTCAAATGCCTATTGCCAAGCTGTGTCGTGCAAACAAACTTAGTCGACCACATATATTCTTAAAAGGCACTAAAAGATGAAATTATACACAAAGTTCTAGCTTGATGTTATCAGAAACTTTTTTACAAGCTATCTCCTGAATTATAATAGTAATTAATATAAAAGGTCATAATTAGCCCATTGTTGGTTCCATATAAGTTTCAACCTTCTGCGCTCATTTGTTTCATTTCCACATGCGCACAAACATACAGTTATTTACACCTACCTCATCAAAAGTACTTATTTAATTTTATAAAATTTGAATGGTTTGTTGAAAGTTGCCCGCAAATAGCCCCAGATAAATTTCTGTGCTCTTTAAATTTTCCTAAATCAATACTTTAATTTACGTAAAAAACGGTAGAAAATGTCAAGATAAAAAAAACTTTTTATATACTACGTTTTTAAGTTTTCTGTTGAATCGTATGTAATGCTGATAATATAATTGTTATTGTTATATAATATATAATGTTAGTGAAAAAAAAAAAAAAAATACATAGTTCCAAATATATTTACTTCACATAAATGACAACCATCTAGAGAGCTGATCTTAAACCTATAAAAGGACAAATCTTTGAACAACGGATCTCCCCAACACCAAATCTAAACCGTGCATCGATGTATTTGAAATAATATAATCGATAAATAATATAATCGATATTTCCTGTTTTGCTGTCATTCAATGTTTATCTATCACAAATTTGACACCCGTCAAAATGAAGATTGCGTAAATATGGGACATGGCAAAACAAATAAAATAACTTACGGATTTTTTCCGAACTAACTTTCCGTACAGCAAAATTTGCTGAAAACCAATTAAATTCTACTGAAAGATGGCTAAAAGTATTAAAATAATGCATTGTCATCGTGTTCTGAGCTATGATAAAAGTTTCAAATGTCTAGCTATTCGGGAAGTTAGTTAGAAATCGATTGCCAGATTTGTACCGGACAAACCAACAAACAAACAAACAAGAAAGCAAGCTAATAAAAACGTAGTAAGAAATTAAATAAATTTGACAATGATAAGTTGTTAATGCATAAAATTACTTAAGTATAAGAAATAGGAAGCGAAGAAGCTATGTGCCACACTAATTGGCAAACTATTATTACATCCTTATTTCCTTATCAAATTATTTATTTAAATTCACTAAACAACCATTAATACTTATAAAAAAGTTATAGATTACACAAGTTATAAGTAAATTTAAAGTTTATCTTCTAACTACTTCATTTTCAAGTTGTATTTCTTGTGCTTAAGAACTTAACCAATGTCTTCATTAAGTTTAACTCATTGGAAGCGTACTTAAGAAAATCTTAAGCTTGAAGATTACTTGAGGTATTCTAAAAGCTCTTAGTAAGATTAAGAAAATCTTGGTTAGGGTAAGTCGGAAAACTCGTAACGTCTTACTCAGAGTTTAGTAAGATTCTCTACTTACTTACGATCAACTGTTTTTGCATATTTCATTTACGTTATTTATTTATTTTTATTTTTTTTACTTAAGTAATGTGGGGATGGCTTATTTGCATTTAGATGTAGAGAAGTCAGAAATAAGTCTATTGGTAAAAATTCTTATTTTCAGCTACTTTAAGAATATACAAATTTAGAAATCTTATGTAAATATGTAAAAAATGTTAAATTTTACATTTAATAAATTTGTTTTCATAAATCGAGGAACAATCTCTAGTATAATATAGTTATATATATATAGTTATACTATGTTAACATGTCATACAATGATACCCATTTACGGTACTTCTTTAGATTGTTACTCCCCTATTTTTTTTTTTTTTTTATAAATGTATAATATATATAAATGATTAACTAAATTACAATTACGACTAAGGGATGTTTAGTCCAAATGTACTTTGGGACAAAGGAATATCACACTTCTTTTTTTCTAAGGGGAGTAACAGTCTAAAGAAGAACATTCCGTACACCTTCTTTAGAATGTTACAACTTATGTTTTTTTTACGCGTACAACTATAACTTGAACAATATTATATTGTAGGTGACATAATTATGACAAGAGATGTTGGTATAGAAAGTAACACAACAATATTGCCACCACATTTTTTTTTTTTTTTTTTTTTTTTTTTTTTTTTTTTTTATTAAAACTGACAAAAGCGTTTCGACACATAATATTATCTTCAGTGTGCGTGTTAACTTAGTAAGAGTGAGTTCTGTATGAAGCTAACAATTTTACTAATTTTTATGAAATACTAACAGTACAAGGTGAGGGTAGACTATGGCTGTGTGGGTAGAAGTATTACGGAAGGAACAAGGTAAGGGATATAGAGTTGAGATCCAACGTGGAACCCAGTAAAGGTATGGTTCACGTAAAACATTTTTGTTTTTTAACTACTTATTGCAATAAGCTGAAAACAAAAAAGTCCAGTCATGCACCATGACTTAATAAGCGAATTTTCAAAGAAATCTGCGTTTTATTGGCTTATGACAATGTAGGAAAATTTTGGTTTAGAATTTGCTCGGGTGAAAAAAAAAATTGGTACACAGGGGTACGGGGTACAAAAGTCAAAATAGTATTTACCCTTCAAGATGCATGTCGTTGGAAAGCTCTTTAAGAGTACAGTAATTGTTGTTATTTACACTTTTATCATATTTTCACATAAAAGGGGGGTAAAATGGAAAAAACACTTTTTTTGACCCTATATGGTCAAAATTTGACCCCTAAATGGACTCCGAAAATTCTGGCCAACGAACTCATCCTTTCTTTTGATATTATTGACATTTTAAAATTTGTTTGAAATTTTTAAGTACATCCTAAGGGGAGATATCGTCTGGAGTGACACATATATACATACATATATACATACATATATACATACATATATACATACATATATACATACATATATACATACATATATACATACATATATACATACATACATAAAAAAAAGTGTTAAATTTTAGGAATCGATTCAGAATGGTCTAAAACGGATTTCCATGGAAAAATTTTTCAAAAATTCGCATTACAAAAATTTTGAAGCCATTGCAATAGCGTAATTTTCTTTGAAAATTCGCTAAAATGACACTAAAAATGATATTATACGTCGAAACGCTTTTTTGTGAGTTTGAGTATAACACTTTTTATGGCAATTAATCTTTCTGTTAACCTCATCAGTCAGAATTATAAAGTGGGCACTACAAATATCTCAGTCAAAACAACTAATTATATAATTAGTTTACAGTTTCTGTAATTAGCACTTTATTCAAATCCAAAATTCTGTATCGCTAGGATAATTAATCCTAGGTTATCATACTATGGTTACTAAATCCTTTGATATTGAGATATCAATTTAGATAAAGATTTTGTTATGTATATGTATAAATAAGAATTTAATAAATACTAATATATATATATATATATATATATATATATATATATATATATATATATATATATATATATATATATATATATATATATATATATATATATATATATATATAACCCCTGAACAACCCTACAAATTAATCTCTAACCATATCCAAAAAAAAAAAAAAAAAAAAAATTAATAAGTAAAAAGGAATTGATTAACATTTATAATTATAAAATTCCTTACAGATGCGTGTAATCTTTTGTCCCACAAAGTAAATGTTGACTGACAGACACGTTAGCTTTACAAACTTTTATATTTTCTCAACTCATTCCTTTATAATATAACATCTTCAGACTATTTCACCTTCTTCTCTTTTTACTAATCTTAATTCTAAATTAATACTTAATGAAATTTTATGATAAGTGAAAGACGTTTGAAAAATTACATATATATATATATATATATATATATATATATATATATATAAGAGAAAGAAGTATTCCTAATTCTCATTTATATATTAATTTTTAAAAAAAGATTACTCGTTCATTTCTTTTAATTATCTGTCTTGTAATCAGCTGGTATTAATATTGTAAAGAAACGTTTGGTTTTTTTTCAAATTTATTTTTACATACATCACTAAGATTAATATTTTTTGTCTTCATAATATATTCACAGTTCATTACCAAAAGTCAAAAATAAATAAATTATATATATATATATATATATATATATATATATATATATATATATATATATATATATATATATTCATAATTAAACATCAAGTTAATCAAGGGCTCATTTTATTTCAAGTCACTATAATATGATTTATTTTTACATATGAATATATATATATATATATATATATATATATATATATATATATATATATATATATATATATATATATATATATATATATACTCTTTCGAAATAAGAGGATAAATCAGCTGAAGAAATTAAAAAAAAAAAAGAACAACTGTTTTAATTGAAGATGAAGAATAAAAATACGTTAGGAATTTATATATATATATATATATATATATATATATATATATATATATATATATATAGGGAGAGTGAGAGGTCTTTTGTGTTTGTGAGATAGTGTGTTTAATTTGATAAGGTGTGACGCAGCGCGACGGTGGCGCGTCTACGTAGTCACGATTGGAATTAATCAAAGAAGACTTCTTGATTCTTTTTTTGGGCTTCTGGTTCGTTACTTGATCAACTTGCTTCTATAAGGATTTGATTTCTTTGATTTGGGGCTTCAATAAAATTAAGTATGAACTATAGATTCGTATTTTGTATATTTTAATAAATTTTTGGACTAAGAATTTCATCATGTTAATGTAACTTTATAAGACTATGAGTGATTAAGCAACTACGATCGGTAAAAAGTATTATTAGTTAGCAGTAGTGAGATTTAGTAGTGAGAAGAATAAGTTTAAAAAAATAGTATATATTAGCAGAAATCAGAATTAGTAGTGAATAAGAATAAGGAATAAGCATGAAATATATTATTAATTAGCAGTAATGAGAATAATGAGTA
The DNA here is from genome assembly GCA_951217055.1 of Gerris lacustris. Taxonomy (NCBI): domain Eukaryota; kingdom Metazoa; phylum Arthropoda; class Insecta; order Hemiptera; family Gerridae; genus Gerris; species Gerris lacustris. The sequence continues at coordinate 25,828,884 of OX578286.1, forward strand.
AAAAATAGTATAAATTGGCAGTAATTAGAATTAGTAGTGATAAGAATAAGTTTGAAAAATATTATTAATTAGCAGTAATTAGAATTAGTAGTGATAAGAATAAGTATGAAAAATATTAATAATTAGCAGAAATCAGAATTAGTAGTGATAAGAATAATATAAAAAATAGTATTAATTAGCAGTAATGAGAATTGGTAGTGATAAGAAAAATAATAAAATTAGTATTAATTAGTAGTAATGAAGATTAGTAGTGATACAAATAAGTATACAAAATAGCATTAATTAGCAATAGTGAGAATTAGTAGTGATAATAATAATTATTAAAAATAGTTTCAATTGGCAGTAGTGTGAATTAGTAATGATAAGAATAAGTTTGATTGAAATTAATTAAAGTTCCTATAGGATGCTAAGAGTTTAAAGTAAATTGAACCCTTATTAATAGGAATGAATAGCAATTAAAAACATTAATAATAAAAAGAATCAAACTTCGGATGAACATTTAAAGATCAGTAAGTGAATGACTTTCTTCTTTCATACTCTTTATATTCTAAAAAAAAAAATATAACAAATAAAATATAAACATAACATCTTTAAGTCGTTAAAATATAAAATAAAAATAAAAGGTAAACTCCGAATAAAATCAAACATCATTACGAAATAAACTTTTACATAAAAGGCAGATCTAAAAAGAAAAATAAAATGAAAATCAAATGAAGATGTTTAAATAAAAAAGTTTACCTCTGTATTATAATCATTCAACAACCATCTGAGAGGTGAGAGAAAAAAAAAATAGTATGTAATATGTTATTATATTATTAAAAAAGAACAGAAAAGAAGAAAAAAATAAATCAAAAGTCACAGAATCAAATTATGACAACAAAAGGTGTTAAATAGTAAAAAAAAAGACAATTAAAATCCTACATGAAGGGAAAGAGTTTAGTGTTCGTAATCGTAGATGAAAAAAAATTGGTGTGTCCCAGGGTGTGATGCTCGGACCACTCGTATTAATTTTGTATGAAGTGTGATTTGGTGATTTAATGCTTTTCTTTGACTTGTCAAGATGAAGAGGACGAATTAAAATAATTATTCTTAATGGTTTCTTCTTTTAAAGTAGGCTAATTTTAATTTTTTTCGTGTGTAAAAAAAAATGAGATAGGTGAGGAGGGAAAGGATAGTTACGTATAGGAAAGAAGGAAAAAGGACCTCTTTTCTATATGTTCCAGGTGTGAGCAATTATCTTGAGAAGAAGGTACTTCGGAGGACCTAAAGCAAAAAGAACCTCATTAGTGAGGTCGGAGCCCGCGGTGTGAGGCCATCACTTCTTCCATTGTCCTTAAGAATCCTTCGGCAGGATAAGCATCTTAAGAAAGCGTCCAAAAGACCTCCCCCACCCCACCTTCTCTCCTACTTCTTTAAGCACTCCGTAAAGGAATCGCGCCAAAGGATCTCTCTAAGCATTTAATTGGTGCCTACCGTAGTCTTTAAGAAGTATCCTTTCTTGAACCCGGAGGCCACAACCTAGAAGATCCAAATCCTTTTTGGTCTTTATATCTTTTCCAACCCCTCCACACTTTAAAAACAACCATTGTCTTTTGGGACCGCCGAGTATCGACAAAGAAAAAAAAGAAAAAAAATCCTTATTTCTTTAAGACCAAAACGAGATGATCAGTTTTTTTTTTTAAAAGAAAATAATCGAGGTAAGAATCGTAGTCGCCTGCTTTACTTACAATAGAAGGTACCAAGATCTTGTTTTTTTTTTTATTTCTCTTCCCTAGTTGACACTGTAAGGGAACACATTGGAGGCACCAAGTGGTTATTCTTTTTATTTTTTTTGCCGGCACTTTAGTAAAAACCACTTTTTGAAAACAAAAGAGTGAAAAACCTGTATTTAACACTGGTTTCTTACTAATGGCCATCTAACCCTTTGCCGCTACTGTTTCAAAAGTTTTTTTCTTTTTTCTAACCAATTTAAACTGAAGTAGCTCCCTTTTATATATATATATATATATATATATATATATATATATATATATATATATATATATATATATATATATATATATATATATATATATATATATATATATATATATATATATATATATATATATATATATATATATATATATACGAAAAAAAAAACTAAATAAACCGCCCTCTAGAAGATTTACTAGTATAAAATACTTTGTGTATTGTAAAACACCGACGAATACATCAATGGAATCGTATTTTATACATCTAATAGTATCTTATCGTTTTAAAATTCGTTTTTAAAAAATAGATGATGAAATAAAAAAAAAAATGTAGCAGTATAGAATCCTTAAATTACAAGAAAACATTTTTTTAAGCTGAAGGTATTTCAGAGCTAAACAAGAATTTAAAAGTTATCACCTATATAATCTGTTACTCTTTTACCATCTATAATGATTGAGGAAAAATTGTGAATTAGATACAATAACATGAAGATACTCTTTTACAGATACATAAAAACGTCTGTAACTATTAATGTGGCACATACCTTCCTCGTGTCCTACCATTCGACAAAAGTTCACATGAGTATAAGATAAAGTTAAATGAGATAGCTTTCAAAATATATATACAACTATTAGTGTGGCACATACCTTCCTCGTGTCCTATCATTCGACTAAAGTTAACATGAGTATAAGATAAGTTAAATGAGATAGCTTTCAAAATATCAGTGTCTATGAAAGCTTTAAGATGTGTGTATAAGAAAATGTCTTAAAAATAATATGTCTCCTCTGAACTTGAAATTATTACTAATTTAACTTAATGTGATTATATATTCTTATTTACATGGAAATTTTAATTACATTTTTTATTACAAGGAGTGTCGTGCAAATTCTTTCCATTGCGATCAGAATTCAATGAGTAAATTTGTATTTTCAAACCCATTTAAAGGCATGCGGAATTGTTCTTGTATCCATCTAAAGTAGTAGCAATTGGAAAAGAAGTGAATTAGTAAAGTTTCCCTCTCCTGAAAACGTCTAATTGTTGGCTACACTAAAACACGGCCTCACCTAATTTTCCGGTTGGACCATTTTCGCCAAGTTTTTTTGGGGGAGGGGTGGAAACCCCCAAAAAAAGAATTAGGTAGGGGGTATGTTTTGTGGGTAAGCGTGTGAGAAAGGTTTAACAAGAAAGCCTTAATCTAATAAGTCCGTTGGGTCCCAAAACTTTTTACACCCCCCTTATTAAGGGGCTAGAAGAGTCTCACATCTCCCCTAAAAATTTTCGTGAGGGCTATCCCCGGTCAGTAATTATCCCCTTTGTTAGTTGGAAGCGTGCTTGGTTACACCGAAAGTATTTTTCTTCTCCCTGCGCTTAAGTTTTTAATTGCGTTATTTTTTCGCCCTCCTTTTCTTCCCTAATTTTCACGCTGTTACTCCCCCTTACTGTTACAACTCCCCCTAAGTCTTGATCTTTTTAATGAGTTTTAATAACCAATCAAAGGTTTTTCTCTTTTTTTGGAAAATACTCGGTCACGTAACGTTTCTTCGAGCGGACAACCGAAGAGCGTGAGAGGTGAAGAAAAAGTGCTTTAAGGTATCTAACAAATAACAAACTAGACAAGTTGAAAAACTTGCGAATCTTTAGTTGAACTTGCAATCCTAGTTTTAAGAGCCTATAGACATTTAGGCACTTCTTTAGATAGTTACTCCCCTTATAAATAAAACAGAGGGGAGTAACAATCAAAACAAGGTGTACGGAATGTAATTCTATAAACTGTTACTCCTCTTATAAATAAAATAGAAGGTAATAATAATCTAAAGAAGGTGCACGGAATGTTCTTCTTTAGACTGCTACTTCCACTATAAATAAAATAGAGGGGAGTAAAAATCTAAAGGAATAGTACGGAATGATTTTCTTTAGACTGTTACTCCCTTTATAAATAAGACAAAGGGAAATAACAATCTATAGAAGGTGCACAGAATGTTCTTCTTTAGACTGTTACTTCCATTATAAATAAAATAGAGGGGAGTAAAAATCTAAAGGAGATGTACGGAATGATTTTCTTTAGACTGTTACTCCCTTTATAATAAGACAGAGTGAATTAACAATCTATAGAAGGTGCGCAGAATGTTCTTCTTTAGACTGTTACTTCCATTATAAATAAAATAGAGGGGAGTAAAAATCTAAAGGAGATGTACGGAATGATTTTCTGTAGACTGTTACTCCCTTTATAATAAGACAGAGTGAATTAACAATCTATAGAAGGTGCGCAGAATGTTCTTCTTTAGACTGTTCTTTAGAATGCTCTTCTTTTCACTTTAAAATTCCTATATTTTAGGTGTCAAATTTTCAGGAAATTCCTTTCTTAGCAGAAATTAATATTACGATAGAAAATACCATAACAAATATAATGGGTACTCATTTACTTGGATAACCAACCATAAGTGGGGGGTACATCTTTAGATTTTTACTCCTCTATGTTTTTTTTTAGAATATAATTGACTTTGACTAAATAACTATTAAGACAAAACGATGTTAAATCCAATGTATTTTGGGACAAAGGAATATTACACTCCTGTTTTTATATGGGTAGTAACATTCCATTGACCTTCTTCAGATTGTTACTCCCCTATGTTTTTTTTAAGGATGTAAATAACTTTGACTAAATAACTATTAAGACAAAAGGAAAATATTATAACATATAAGGAAAAATAGCAATTTTGGTGTTCCAAAGAAATCGCACATTAAAGTCTTATGAATCCAAAAAAGTGTTTTTAAATAAACAGGTTAAGTGTGTGCTAGTCAGCTCACAGCGAGGGTCCGTAGGCCACACTATATAGTGTTTAACTGTAAAGTGTGTAAACAGTGTTTTTTAAAATGCTAAAAAGCTTACTTTGAACCATTCTAAGGGTCTGATATTCTTATAACACACTCTGATAAAGTATTTTTCCCCCACTGAACCGGACTACAACCATATAAATTCATCGAAAAGACCATAATTATAGAAAAACGTATTTTGCCAATAAAAAATAAAATAATATTTTTTTCGAAATTTCCAAAAAATCTTTACTTTACGTATCTTTACTTCAGGTCGAAGAATGTTCAGGAATTTTTTCAGATTTTTTGCACTTCACATAAGCGAGATAGAGTGGGGGGACACTTTTCACACCCACTTCAAACTTGCTTACGCTCGCCCTATCAAAGTTATATCCAAAGAATTATATATTTTTGTAATCAGCTCGACGTACCCCTTCATATGATTTTTTTTTTTTTAAGTCGCTGCATTTTTAAAATATGTGGGTAGGTACAAGACACATACATGCCAAATTTCAAAGTGATTGGACGAAAGGTGTAGCCGTGAGAGCACGCGACAGGACGGACGGACTGACACACGCAGGAAAATATAAGGGTCCTTGGTTTTGCCTACGGACCCTAAAAATTACAAAGTCAAATTAAGAATGATAAATTGAACCAATATAGACTATACCAAGAATTTATGCATATGAAAAAGTTCAGGGCGAGTTCTAGAGGACGAATTTTTATTTTAGAGTATATGTAGAGCACTAATGAGACATGAACAGGCAGTTGGTTTTATAATGAATATATTATGTATAGAAATAGATATTATGTACCTATATATATATATATATTATGTACCTATATATATATATATATATATATATATATATATATATATATATATATATATATATATATATATATATTTCATGAATCTTAAATGTGTATATATGATAATATGTTAATGTATTTCACTTATGTGGGTGTAGATCTCGAGTCAATGTTCAGATCTGGCTTCTAGTTCATGGCATTAATTGGATGGATCCATCAATCCTTAGCTGATGGATTTGGATGTCCATCAGAGTTTGTTTATTTTCTTTTTTTTTATATTTACGATACAATATCTTCTATATAAGATCAGATCACGTCACGTGAACAAAAAAAGAAAAAGGTTAAATGAAAAAAAAAAAGAAATAAACAAGGAAAGTAAATACATAACGTAAAAAGAAGAAAAAAGAAAAATGCCATTGACATTTTACTCCTGAAAGAAAGACTTAAATTCGTTCATTGTTCAAATCATGTTTTTGTTTTCCTTTTTAAATATCACATTTTCTTTTTTTAAATTCAAAAAGGTGTGACAAAGACGAAAAGAAGATCAAAAATGTTTCGGAGTATCAAAATAAAAAAATAAAAAAATGAATAAATAAATAAAAAACCGATCTTGATAAATAACTCAAGATCATCTGAATGGGGGAGTTCTGTACGAACAGAAGTCAAAATCTCAATGCATATATATATATATATATATATATATATATATATATATATATATATATATATATATATATATATATATATATATATATATATATATATATATATATATATAGTCAGTGGCTTTGTATAATATGTATATTACAAATATTTTTTACCAGATCATTCCATCATATAAAAAAAAAAGTTAAATCGGAGAGTCAATGATCTTCAATATCAAACACCTTTACCCTTTTGAGAATCAAGTTACAATTCAATGATCTTGCAGATCTCCTCAACTCTTTTGAATGATTCTTAAAGGAAATAAAGAATTCACTGGATCATTTGATATTTATATTCGATCTTTTTTTTCCTTTTTTAAATCATTCATAAATATGTTAGATTGGGGATTTAGATAATTGAACTTTTTTAAAAGTTAAAAAAATGTTTGAATTAATATCTGCGTATATATTTAGCGATACATATTTTATGAAATCCTACTTCACTCTGTTCTTCTTTTCGTTTGTTAGATTCAATTTTAAATGTGATATTGTCAGCCAATTAGTGTGGCACATAGCTTCCTCGAGTCCAAATTCGTATACTCTAATGATTTTATGCTTTTACAACCTATTATTGTATTTATTTATTTATTTTTCTTCTCGATTTTTTAATTTGTCAAAATTGTTTTGATTTTTTTCTACTCTTATTATCAGCTTGCTTTCTTGTTTGTTTGTTTGTCCGGTACAAATCTTGCAATCGATTTTTAACTAGACATTTGAGTAGCTAGACATTTGAAACTTTTAGAATAGCTCAGAACACGATGACAATGCATTATTTTAATACTTTTAACCACCTTTCAGCAGAAGTTAATTAGTTTTCAGCAAATTTTCTGTATGGAAAGTTATTTTCCATGTACGTATCCCATAGTACGAGCCCGCGTATCCCTTAGTAGTTTATTTATTAAGAGGTAAACATTGAATGACAGCGAAAAGCAAACAAAGAAATAAATTATTTGACTTGTGACACCCAGGTTTGTTTACACTTGTGTCCTAGGTATAGATTTAATTTTTCTGCATCTGTACTTCTTTACTTGTACACATTTTTCTTCTCTTACTGTCCCTACACAGGGGCATATCAATGGCTCGGTTTAGATTCGGTGTTGGTGAGGTCCGTTGTACAAAGATTTGTCCTTTTATCGGTTTAAGATCAGCTCTCTAGATGGTTGTCATTATTATGTGAAGTAAATAAATTCGGAACTATGTATTTTTTTCACTAACATTATATTATAACAATGTCAATTATATTATCAACATTACATATGATTCAACAGAAAATTTAAAAACGTAATTTATAAAAAGTTCTTTTTATCTTGTAATTATTATCTTGTAATTATTGCTTCTGAGCTTACCGAAGGTAACGGAAGCTATGTGATCGTTTTGAAAAACGAACATTTTTTATTTCTCCCACTTAAAAAAATTCCAAGACAGACATTCGTTTCAAACATTAGGGGACATTTTTGGTTCCGTGGCTATCTGTTGGTCTGTCACTCGATTTTTGTAACCAACATTTCTTAAAAACAACTCGTCCGATTTTAATGAAATTTGTGTGGTAGTTCATAATTAACTCAATGTGGTCCCATATAAGTTTCAACCATCTACTCCTATTTTATCCTCTTTTTCATGGACACGAGCATACATTTATTTACACATAATCTATAAATGCACTCATTTGATTTTTTATTATATTTGGATGATTTGTTACAAGAATGGAAGAAGCTTGCAGATAGCTACGCTAAACTTTCTCTAAATTAATAGTTTAATTCATGTGAAAAGTCAAAAAAATTTTGTTTGATATATGAACCGGTGAAAACATTTAAATAAATTAGGCATTAGTGTGTTGTAAAATCATGACATCAATATAATTCGTAACAGGATACGGTTAAATTCGCAGGCGGTTAAAGTTAATCTGGGGTTATGACCAGATTACTTTCGACAAACCATCCAAATTTCATTAAAATCAGATGAGTTTTTTTTGAAGATATAAGTGTAAATAAAAGTATGTTTATGCACAGGTTGAAGAGAAACGAAGTGGCACAGAAGGTTAAAACTTATATGGAACCAACAATGGGCAAATTATGACCTACCATCCAAATTTCATTATATATTGGTTTACAAAAAATTAAGCGATAGACAGACAGACAGACACGGAAACAAAAATGTTTCCTGATGTTTAAGAAAGGAGTTTTGTCTTGGAATTTAGGAAATTGGAGACATCAAAATTTTTCGTTCTTCAGAATGATCAAATAGCTTCCTTACCTCCGGTAAGCTCGGAAGCAAAAATGGATGTTTTTAATAAACAATTTGGGAACGATTTCGACTAATATTAGTTTCTTATTTCTTTTTAGTGTTTTTAACTTTAAAAGTGCTTTAACCAAATTCAGAGCTAAAATTAATTCTTCAATTACGCCTATGTATGCCAAATTTAATTGAAAACGGTCTGCAAAAACTACAGCAGACTGAGAGACTTAAGACAGACACTTGTGACACAACGTGTAAACTGATTAAGCTCAAAATCAAATTCTTACGTTTTCACTACTCTTTATATATGCTATGTATATGTGGTTTATATATGCTATGTATATGTGGTTTATATATGCTATGTATATGAGCTTTATATATGTAATGTATATGAGCTATATATATGCTATGTATATGAGCTTTATATATGCTATGTATATGTGGTTTATATATGCTATGTATATGAGCTATATATATGCTATGTATATGAGCTTTATATATGTAATGTATATGAGCTATGTATATGAGCTTTATATATGCTATGTATATGTGGTTTATATATGCTATGTATATGAGCTTTATATATGTAATGTATATGCTATGTATGAGCTTTATATATGCTATGTATATGAGCTTTATATTTGCTATATATATGAGCTTTATATATGCTATGTATATAAGCTTTATATATGCTATGTATATGCTTTTTAAGAATACTACTAGCTATGATTTAGGTATCTTGAAAGCCATATAAAATAAGAAACAGTAGAATTAGAACAATGGAAATGATCTTGAGATCTTAAAATGATCGATTTTTAACCTACAGGTAAAAAAGAAACGAAACGTTTCATAAGCTACCAACAAACATTTCAAAATATAAAACGATCTTAAGGACGTGCCAACGATCTTTAAAAAAAAAACAACTTCAAAAAGCCATCAAATTTCAAAAAAGTTGTACTCCTCAATTAGGTTCGGGGAGAGAAAACAAAAAAAATTGACATCATTTAAGACCAAGGTACCAAAAGAATTATCATAATTTTTCAAAAAGGCGCAGGAAAGATATTTAAAAAAAAGTAAATAAAAAGTCCTCTTAAGAGTCTACGAAGAATGAAGTTTGGTTTTCAAAAGCTGTTGTTAAGTAAGACCGTAAATAAAGAGAAGATAACTTCGAAGTGTAAATTACTTCAAAAGAAACAAATCATAGTAAAAACAAGACAAAAACAAAAATTTTAGTCTATGATTTCTTTTAGTTGACTTTAATGGACCACTATACTTTATGGACTACACAAGTCTTTAAATTTTAACACTCGTAAAATGCGTCTAGGTTCGCAAGAGAGGAGGTAAAAAAGGTGGCAATTACAAGAATACTCAAGTTCACATCTTCGCAAGCATCTATTTAAGTAGTAACAAGTTTAAAGTGTTGTCGGTCAAGTACTTTAAAAAAAGGGGTACTTTGTTGAGCACAAAAGACTTTGTAGAGAGGATTTTTCGTACCTTTTTAGTTTTTTTTTAGAAAAAAAAGACCGAAACGAGGCACGAGGTGCTATCTGTCGGATACAATCGTTATCCGGTTAAAAGAAGGGAATAACAATTGTAAAAAAAAAAGAAATAAAAGAATTACAAAAACACGCTTCGGGGTTTTAAAGATTGTGCTAGGTGGAGACTTCAGGGGTGTAACGCCAACTTTAAAGAACAATGGACGCCACCTCGTTCGCCTTCTTGTCTTTTTCTTCTCCCCCTAAAAACAAAACACTTGAAAATATCCGTGTTTAGCAATTCAAAAATCTCCGTGCTGAGTTCTAACTAGATTTGTTAGGTAGTAGAAAATTGTCTAAAGTAATCAAATAGAATATATTTTAAACAAAGGATAGTTTGCAGAAAAATTTACGGTAGGTTTTGGGTTATTGAAGAAGGTATTAGGATTGCATACACTTCTAAAGTTGGTATTAAATGCATTTCTAGGTCAGTTATGACAAATCTATGACAATAATATGAAATTCCTGATTATTTCTGACAAATCAAAGATAATAAGAAAGTGATATTATGCTTAATACGGGAGCATCTATGGAGGTAATCTTAAAGAAATAACACAAACTGTATCTCTAAGTAAATTGAAAAAACTTTAATCAATATTTCTTGTTTGTTCTTAGGCACTGAAAGCTGCTTTGGCCTTAAAGTTTTTTCAATTTATGTTGAGAGACAGTTTATGTTATTCCTTAAAGTGATACTAAGTTAGTCAGTCATGACAGTTTCATGATTATAATGAAGTACAAGGTTATTTATGGCTTATGACCTAAAACATTAGGACTTAGAAGAGGAGGTGGAACTGAAGTGCTAAAGTGTAACCTATATTGGTGCCTTCAAGGGAATTTTTTTAAACTATCCCACTTTTATCAATAATTTTGATGAAATTAGCCAGGGAACGATGGTGCTTCCCCCTGTTGACAGAGCCTAGGGGTAAGCTGTTACACAACCTGTCATTGACTATGGCAATGGTACTTCTACTTCCCCTGCAAACAGATCCAAACAGTCAGCTATCACACAACCTGTCATGGAATAAAGCGATAGTCAAGGAGTCAGCTACCACGTAATCTGCCATGGAATAAAGCGATAGTACTATCCCCTGCTAATGAAGATAAGGAGTGAGCTGCTACACAACCTGCCATGAAATAAACGAAAGTGCTATCCCCTGCTAATGAAGACAAGGAGTGATCTGCCACACAACCTGCTATGGAATAAAGCGAAGCTGCTGATATTCCCTGCTGATGAAGACAAGGAGTGATCTGCCACACAACCTGCCATGGAATAAAGCGATAGTGCTATCCCCTCCTGATAGATCATGATTATCTTTAGCTCACCTCCATCAAATTGGAGTCTGAAATCACCCGAAATTTTTCACTGGAAAATGAGAACTTAATGCCTGTTCTACATTCAGATAATTTTCAACTACAATTAACATCAGCGTTAATTGTTCTTTAATGATCTCTAATAAAGCTTCGGATCAATTAAAGAATGCTTCGGTATTCAAATATAGCATGTCATCTCTGAAATTACTAATTTTTTTATATTATCCCCAGAATATTATCTGTAAAGGTTTATTTTTATACTTTATAAAATCTTATATGACAAGCATACGAGAAGCAGTATGAGATATGATGCCATGCAGTAAGTAGATTAAGGTTGATTGCAAAGCATATAAAGACCAACTCATTTCGTACTAAGGAGAATGATTTCAAAAAGTTTAAGACTCCAATACAACTGGGGAGCGGTAATAGGTAAAGTTAAATCGTTTTCTACCCCCCCCCCCCCCCACCCCTCCCCTTTCCCCTTCCCATGCCCTTTTCTACGTTCTTCGTTCTGTACCTCCCCCCCCCCCGTGTATCTTCCCCTCGACGGATTAACTTTCAAGAGAATTTCCCTCGGATTTTGCAGATTTACTTTTCTTTAAAACGTAAATTCTTAGAAAGAAAGCCTTTAAGAAAACAAGGAAAAGAAATGCAGAAATAAAACTATATAAATATATATATATATATATATATATATATATATATATATATATATATATATATATATATATATATATATATGTGTGTGTGTGTGTGATAGTTGATTCGAGTTTTCGTGGATACATTTATTATTTTTGAATATTTTATCAAAATTTAAACTAAGAATAAATCTTCCCGACGGAGACTCGAACCCTACCTTTCACCCTTATCCTTTATCACGATTTTTTTTCGAAAACTTGATTTGTCCCAGGAAAACTATGTAAAAATCCGTATTTAAATTAATTTAATAAAAAGTAAATTTTTAATCAAAATTGTCGGAACCTTTCTTAGGTTTCTGTACGGAGTACGAAAAAAAACCTTATATAATGGCCGACTGTCTGTCTGTCTGTCTGTCCGTTGGCAAGATTCAATTCATAAACAACTATAGCTAGGAACATAAAATTCGGCACACAGATGCATCTCGGCATTTGTGACAACTGTACACTTTTTGGAGTTATCACACTTAATATTTCCAAGATAACGGTCAATATGGCGGGCGACTAAAAAAAAGTTTTTAGTCACCATGATATGTTGTACATCAATGTTCTTGAAGTGTAGATAAAAGAATATGCAACTATTAAAATTTTACATTCAATAATTTTAACTTAATCGTACAGAAACAGGCAATTATCGCCTCACGTACTTACGTGAAGCGCGTCTTACTTGTAAAGAAATGGTTATTTTAAAGTTTTTCTGGGTGCACCTAGCTTTCGATCACATATAGCTTCCGTTACCTTCGGTAAGCTCGGAAGCAAAAGATTAGGCAAAAATGTGGAAACAAGCATTCGTTTTAGCAAAACTTCTAAGTTGTAGAAACAATATTCTGAGATGTGTATTATATGTAATTTGTTTTTATAGACCCATACCTTTCGTGAAGCTTAAATCAAATACTTTAATTTAAAAAAACAAATCGGGAATCAAAAGACAAATGATTTGCCAAAGCCTAGAAGAGACCTAGAAGACTCTTTTATTATCTTTGTTTAATGGGGCGTTACCTCTGTACTATAACGTACATACAGATGTAACGTACATATTGTATAATCACATTTGGAAAATAATATAAAAGGTGAGTACAGTAAATATATTATGAATATCTCTTTTTTCTATTCTATACCACAATTCATTTAAGTCAATGAGCCCAATAACAATTGTTAAAAAAAATACATATATATATTATATACATATGTATGATCGATTTTACAAGAGACAAACAGTTAACAGTACTCACATGTAGATGTAGAGGTTCGTAATAACTCAATAAGAAGATTTTGTTTCACGGTACAATGAGAAAGCCAAGCCTGTAAAAAAAATAAAAAAATTAATAGTCCATGGATAAAACCATGTCTATGACTTATTCAAGAATTAGATAGGAAGCTTAAAGAAGAGTCTAAATTAGGGAACTCCGGATGAATACTATAGTCTCAGTAATACTTAAATTGCAATAGAATGAAGTTTTTACTACATTTTTATTAGCTTGCTTTCTTGTTTGTTTGTTTGTTTGTCCGGTAAAAATCTGGCAATCGATTTCTAACTAAATTCCCGAATAGCTAGACATTTGAAACTTTTAGCATAGCTCAGAACACGATGACAATGCATTATTTTAATACTTTTAGCCATCTTTCAGCAGAATTTAATTGGATTTCAGCAAATTTTGCTATATGGAAAGTTAGTTCGGAAAAAATCCGCAAGTTATTTTATTTGTTTTGCCATATCCCATATTTACAATCTTCATTTTGACGGGTTTCAAATTTGTGTTTTTTATAAATAAGATATAAACATTGAATGACAGCAAAACAGGAAATATATCGATTATATTATTTTTCGATTATATTATTTCAAATATATCGATGTTTAGGTTTAGATTTGGTGTTGGGGAGATCCGTTGTACAAAGATTTGTCCTTTTTTAGGTTTAAGATCAGCTCTCTAGATGGTTGTCATTTATGTGAAGTAAATAAATTCGGAACTATTATTTTTGTATACTAACATTATATATTATATAACAATAACAATTATATTATCAACATTACATACGATTAAACAGAAAATTTAAAAACGTAGTATATAAAAAGTTCTTTTTATCTTGAAATTATTCTTAATTATTTGTTTTTACACTTTTAATAAATGAGCACCCCAAATTCGAGAAAATATCAAGGTTTTTGTTAATAGATTGATTTTTTTTTAAAATTATCTTTTTAGGTCGTATACAAGTACACATTTCCATCGAAAAAAGTTATTATCGACCCTAACCTCCACCCCTTATCAAAAAATGATTGAATTAACCCCTAAACATAAAAAGAAAAATTTGGAAATCACTCAACTTTGGAGGTTTATATCTCCACTTGGAAGGGTCCAGATAGAAAAAAGTTCAATAGAGTACCATCTCCAAATTGTACTCCACAATATAGAATACATTTTATTCGGTTCGGTCATCACGTAAAAAAGTACTCGTGATAATAGGGTACACTATCAGAAACACCTTATTTGGCAATAAAGAGCGCTAGAGAGGTCGGATCCGAAAAAAAATAAAAAATACATGTGGTGTCGGTGTTGGTTTCAATAAAAAATGTATTTATTAAAGATAGTTGTTGTTGAATAGATGAAGTTTGAATTTTTCCCGTCCTAAAATTCTTACGTTTACGCGAGCGTTGCGTCCAAAAGTTTGGGCGTATAACGTTGTCCAACTACTTGTTCTGGGCATTGGTAAAATAAACATGCGTATACCAAATTTCAACTAAATCGGGTAATTTTTCTCAAGTTATCGTCATCGGTCGGTTTTGTGACGGTTGATTTTGTAACGATCGGTTTTGCAACAGCCGTTTTTTTTCGGATTAACTCCCGGGCTCCAGACGCTGTAACGTGCCTTAAGGAACTTCGTTCCAAAACAAACAGTCCCTCAGAGAAACTTTTTCATATACGAGTTCATAATTTGTACTTAGCCCAATGTTTTTAATTTATTAGTTTTCATATACGTTCATTTAAACCGGCTAAAGGAACCTCCGGAAAATTCAAGTAAAATCTACGTTCCAGAAAAGCAGCATAAATTCGTAATTTTTCTCTCCAGACGTCCGCATATTTTTTTGTTGCATAGAGTTGACATCTCGATGCACCACTTCCTTAAAGATGCTTATATCTTTCAACTCCTATCGTATCCAGTCCTTACAGTCCAAAATCCTAAGAAGAATAGTCCACGCTCCTTTCTACGTTTCTATAACTTCACCCTTCATAACGACCTTAAAGTCCACTTCGTCCATGACCTAGCCATATCGCGGTACAAATCCTTTCATGACTCCATATCCCAACATCCCAATCCTTTAATTCATAACCTATCATTTCCATTCTTTCCTGGACATCTTCCATAACGTCTAAAGATGCAGTGGCCACTTGATTTTTTGAGCGATGCTTAAGCTCTAAATATTAGTAATAATGCAAGCTACTGTTAATGGACAGTTCCTCACTTCAAGCCAATCATGTCATTCTAAAACCATACATCATTATTGATTATAACATGAAATTAAGTAGTTGCAGTTATCTAATAAAAACTAAAAAAATAGAGTTTGCATCAAGATGCATCATTACCCTGAATATAGTTCCAGTAGTGGAAGCGTCGGACTTCAAACCCATTGTCATGAGGATTTCACAGGAAAACCAGGCTGTTCAAAATTAAACAAGAAATTTCCCTGATATTTTTATAAGATCAATTTCGCTTATGACTGGTCAAGAAGAATGGTTATGGATTTTTTTTATTAAGGAAGAATGGTTAAGGATTAGATGTTAAGGAATGGTTAATGGACAAGAAGAATGATTAATGATTAAGTGTAACGGAATGGTTAATGGACAAAAAGAATGGTTAAGGATTAAGTGTTAAAGAATGGACAAGAATGGAATGGACAAGAAGGGATGGACATGATGAATGGTTAAGGAATGGTTAATGGACCAAAAGAATGGTTGAGGATTAATTGTTAAGGAATAAACAAGAATGGAATGGTCAAGAAGGAATGGTCAAGAATGGATTGCACAAGAAGGGATGGACATGATGAATGGTTAAGGATTAAGTGTTAAGGAATGGTTAATGGACAAAAAGGGTGGTTAAGGATTAAAAGTTAAGGAATGGTTAATGGACAATAAGTATGGTTAAGGAATAAGTGTTAAAAAATGGACAAGAATGGAATGGACAAGAATGGATAAGGATAAGGTGTTAAGGAATGGTTAATGGACAAGAAGAATGGTTAAGGATTTCTGCCACATCCCAGACTCTATTTTCCTTGTTCATTTTTGTAAGTAAAAATTAAAAACGTTTAAAGCAATGAGGATGGAATGAACTTTATATCATTAATAGAGTTTCTAGAAGTTCTTAAAACATACCACAAGTACAATATATCATGATTCATTGTTCTTCTATTTTCTTCTTGGCTAGAGTTCAAAGTAATTATATAGAAGATGGTCTTTCTTGAATTATAAAAAGGATGCGAAAAAATAACTCATGAAGTTAGTTAAGAAAAGCCAATATCGTATAATTTATTCTTATTAATATCTAATTCTCGTCCAAGGCTTTACTAATGATTCGTTAGGGAAGTTTTTTTTAATTTATTTAAAGTCGTAAGCATTTGGAACGATCAGTGTATCTTGTCTTCAAGCCCTCCTATGTTGTCTTCAAATGCTGGAACTCATTTCCTGTGTCCAAAACCAGTATAGTGAAGCTATCTAAAGTCTTACCCCGGCAATCACATTTCATTTAACATTCACCTCTTGTGCATCTAATCACGTCATCAGTCACCGGCATCACATGCCAAATGCTCGATTCACTTCTTCTTCTATCTACACATTGGAACAAAGTTAAAACCATTGTGTTAGATACCATTTAAACAATAGAGAAGATTTTTTTTTTTTTCAAAAACACTATTATAAAACGTACAGTAGTTAAAAATCTCAGTTTAGGTTCTCGTATCATTTGTTCCTATTAATGATACCCTCACAAGCCCATTTGTATGTTCCATATAATGTCCTAAGTCTCCATACCTACTCTATTTCCATATTGAACACTATAGACGCGGCGTTGTTCAAGTACCATTTGTTTGATTTGTATTGCTTCATTGTTTTATTATAAGAATATATTTTCTATTTCTTTTATCTTTAGACTCACTTTTTATTTAGATGACTGCATTGTAACAATGGTTACGCGTGGTATAGATCTCATTTAGAAATTTTTTGAATTAATTTAATTTTCCTTCTCATTCCCAAAAACAGTTTCTAAAGCATATTGCCATAAAATAAATAGTCTGTCAATTTATTTATTTATTTACTTGCTCATTTAAATATTTACAATTTACAATAATACTATTAGCCATTCCTACTAGAAAAGCCACTAGTAATTTAAAACCGACATTGTACAAAAGATCTACTTTTAGGGAAGATGTTCATTATTCATTTATTCTTAATCTATGACTCCGCTGTTCTATATCTAGACAAGAACGGTTTTAGATGTTCCTTAGTAGTTTAGTAAGTAGTTTTAGTAAGAACGGTTTTAGTAGTTTAATAAATAGTTTTAGTAAGAACAGTTTTAGTAGTTTATAGTAAGATCATTTAGTAATAACAGTTTTAGTAGTATATAGTAAGTATATTTAGTAAGAACAGTTTTAGTTGTTTAGTAACTAGTTATAGTAAGAACATAAACAGCTTGGTATTCCGGTGAAATCAGCGTCACTAAGGAGATGAAGTGTGACGTTTCGCATCCACTACTGGAAGCATCTTCAGGGGTGTGGTGCATCGTTACGTTTACTCGAAGCAACAACAAGACATACTGACATACTGTTGCTTCGAGTAATTACCACGACGCACCACACCCCTTAAGATGCTTCCAATAGTGGAAGCGAAACAGACTTCAAACTTTTCTGACACGGATTTCACCGGAAAATTAAGCTGTTAATGACGATTCTACCCGCGGAAGCCTACGCACCAGGATTGTAAGAACAGTTTAAGTAGTTTAGTAAGTAGTTTTAGTAAGAACATTTTTAGTAGTTTAGTAAGTAGTTTAAGTAAGAACAGTTTTAGTATTTAAGTAAGTAGTTTAAGTAAGAGCAGTTTTAGTAGTTTAGTAAGTAGTTTCAGAAAGATCAGTTTTAGTAGAAGTAGTTTTAGTTTTTGTTCTTCCACCTTCTGTGATGCTGAATCGAATTAACAAAACATTAACAAAATTCTAATTAAATTTGATTTTATATTTATTTTCTTAAAAATTACCTGATATTAAAGGAAAAAGATAAAATTTAATCTAGAATTAAGAGCCGATAATTCGCAATCGTGCTAGGAATTAATCAATAACTAATCAGTTCTAATTTTCAAAAGAGTAGAAAAAAAAAAAAAAAAAAAAAAAAAAATGGGAGGGGGGAAAAGTTGGGAAAGCTTCGGATTACGTGAAGTTCTACTCCCTCCCCCCTCCCTTTCTAAACCAATTAACAGATTGGATAATGTATATAGGAGGGAAAGAGGATGTCTGTATGTGTACAGTCTCGGTTACCTTCGCCGAGGATCGGTTAAACTCGGTCAAAAACAACTCCGGGAGGGCCTTAAAACTAATCAGGGTAATAGGATGAAAACACCAAAATCACATCAGTTTGTTCCGAGGGGGTTGGAGTGGGGGAAGGCTCTGATTAGGAAGCGTGGTGAGGTTGGGGGCGGAGCTATAACGAAAGAAGAGATCTCAATTAGCTCTTAGTGAATTAGTGTAATATTTTTCATAATGGATTAAATATATTTTCTTTTCTTTTCTTATATACTTTAATTATGTATAATTAATTATTACTTTTATTTAATTATTAGTTTAATGTGATTGGTACTATCATAAAAAACATATATTAAGCATTTAACCCTAAGAATACTTGAATCAGTCATATGTTTTGTTTTTATCAAAATAATTTTATTACCTAATTAAGGTTGAACAAAATTACAAAGATTTTTGTACAATATTGTTATCACATTTATAATTATGACTAGAAAGGGTAATAAAAAGTCCAGTCATGCACCATGACTTAATGAGCGAATTTTCAAAGAAATCTGCGTTTTATTGGTTTATGACAATGTAGGAAAATTTTGGTTTAGAATTTTCTCGGGTGAAAAAAAAAAAAATTGGTACACAGGGGTACGGGGTACAAAAGTCAAAATAGTATTTACCCTTCAAGATGAATGTCATTGGAAAGCTCTTTAAGAGTACAGTAATTGTTGTTATTTACACTTTTATCATATTTTCACATAAAAGGGGGGTAAAATGGAAAAAACACGTTTTTTGACCCTATATGGTCAAAATTTGACCCCTAAATGGACTCCAAAAATTCTGGCCAACGAACTCATCCTTTCTTTTGATATTATTGACATTTTAAAATTTGTTTGAAATTTTTAAGTACATCCTAAGGGGAGATATCGTCTGGAGTGACACATATATACATATATACATACATATATACATACATACATAAAAAAAGTGTTAAATTTTAGGAATCGATTCAGAATGGTCTAAAACGGATTTCCATGGAAAAATTTTTCAAAAATTCGCATTACAAAAATTTTGAAGCCATTGCAATAGCGTAATTTTCTTTGAAAATTCGCTAAAAGTAACACAACAATATTGTCACCAAAATTTTAAATTAATAAACATACACGTTTCTTTAATTTTTTTTTTCAAATAACGCATATCAGGTGTAAGATACATATATTTTAGGTATAGTAAAATGAGTAAATTATTTTAGTTTTAAGCAGTTGAAAAATAATGTTATACCTGACCTTACCCTCCATATCCCTTATTTTTGGTTCCTTGATCCTTATTATAGCCCTATTCTTCGTACAATTATTTCTTTTGTTAACAGTTATTCATGTAGTTCTGTGTTTCGCTTGAATTATTGTCTAGTATTCAGTTTTTAGTCTAACATTTGTTTGTTCCTAGGCACTGATGATGGCCTTATGAAGGCAGAAAGCTGCTTTATAATTTAAAATAAAGAAATTAGCCAGTTTACGTGGACAATTTATATTATTCATGTTATTATAAGTCATAAAAGCTTGTAAAGTAAATATGTAATATAGTAGTCCTTCACTCACTATACTATACTGCCCTGCTAAGCGAAAATGTCGTATCTACATTTTTTGCCGAAAATGAGGTTATGTCATTTTTAGGGTTTTGGGGGGTGGTTTTTGCTGTTTTTGATGGTCCCGAAGCCGTATCTCCGTCCTAAATAAGAGAAACAAAAGGTTTCGTAGATACGACATTGTGAAAAAGAGGTAATATACTATGCGATTTTTTTTTTTTTTTTTTTTTTTTTTTTTTTTTTTTTTTTTTTTTTTTTTTTGATAGAACACATTTGATAGAAATTAGCACTGATATTGAAACACAATTTTTATCATTTGAAACTTACATTTTATTTTTTTTTAAAGGATTTGTTATTGTTACCTAATTAATAAAAGAAAATTTGTTTACTCCTACTATGATATTTACATAAAATTTTAATATTTTTTGATCATTCATTGTACTATTTTTTATTAACTGTTTTTTACAGCAGAGATTATAGAATTCATTAATTTATATTATTTTTTATATTTTGTCTTATAGAAAAAGAATTTAAACGTGAATCTTACTTTTTTTTATCTTTAAGTAGAAACCGTTGACTAATATTTTAAATAACTAGGTATTTGAATTAACAAAAATAATGATCTCAATAACAGTCAACTTTCTTTTAATTTTGAAAAATTGATGGCAGTTAATATTTTTATTAATTGATAATTAATCCATTAATAAGTCACTAATTTAATTAAACTCAAAAGCCTTATTTTGATTACTTAGTGACTGAATTATAAATGAAACAAAAAGCCCTTTAAATAGTAAGTACATATATTTAAAGATACGGCAAATTGGCTTATGAATTGCACTCTCCCCAACTGTTATTATTAGTTTATAAAAGCCTTATCTACAGGTATTTCAATAAATCTTATTGCCCTAACAAATGTATTTTATTAATTTATGTAAAACCAACATGGCTCTAAAGAATTGATATTACTTGATAAGCAATTGAACAAATACTATGAGAGTAACGAGGCTTCAAACTTTGAAATGTTTAAAGTCAATTATCTCAAAACTTTTTTTCCCAAAAATCCCGTAGATACGACATTTTCGCTTAGCAGGGCAGACTAAGACTTACACTGAAGATTATATATATGTATCTCACCAAAAACCACTTGTGTGGTAAAAAAAAAAAACACCCCACCAAGTCTGTGGTCCAAAAAAGTTGTAAAATCAACTTTCTGTTCCGCCAAGTGATGTTGGCACTTTCTCCTGACCCAACACTGTCAACTTAGATACTTATCAGTTTCTTCTCCTTGGTGGTGTGCCTTGCCATTTCCTGAAACTGGAATTTTAATATTCTTCCAACACAACTACAATATCTTGTTTCACCTTCACGCTTGCCACATGAGGTTTGTGTGGAAAGATAGTTGTTCACATCATAGTCTTAGTTCTAGACAACTAGTACTAATATATGCAGGCGCATATTGGAGAGGAAAGCCTTTTAACAGTGTTGTTGAAGGCTCTTCTCGATGCCACAATGATCATTGCTGTAAATCTTTCCTATTATCAGAAATCAAATAAAATAGAGATAAGAAATATACAAATTAAGCTTTCAAGGAATAACCCCATGCAACTACTACTTTCTTTGCAGAGGATGCGTAGAATACAACCAGTTAACTTTAGGTAGTACTGCCGGCACACCGCCAAAGAGAAGAAGCTGATAAGTATCTAAGTTGACAGTGTTGGGTCAGGAGAAAGTGCCAACATCACTTGGCGGGACAGAAAGTTGATTTCACAACTTTTTTGGACCACAGACTTGGCGGGGTGTTTTTTTTACCACACAAGTGGTTTTTGGTCAGATTTCATGACATTTTGTACGGTTCCTAAGGAAGGATTCTCAAAACTGTTTATTCCCACACATTAGAGTCAAATAAAAGTGAAGTTAAGAGCTTGACAAGGTCTATGGAGATTGGAGAACTACGAGACCTATACAGTATACACTAGGGCCCTAGACGAATCCAAAAAGCCCTCATTCATTAAACTTGGTTCAGTAGTTTAGGCTGTAGGTGCGTCAACGTAAAATGAAGGAAGACTAAGAATAAGAAGATGTATCAAAACTTCTATTTTCAAACCTATTTTTCTCTTCTGTCGGTCTGTCGCTCAATTTTTGCTAACCAACGTATCAATAAAACTATACATCCGATTTTAATGAAATTTGTATGGTAGGTCATAATTTGATTATTGTTGGTCCCATATAAGTTTTAACCTTCTGTACACCTATACCTTCAGAAGTACTCATCTGATTTATATGAAATTAGGATAGTTTGTCGAAAGTAGACCGCAGATAGCACTAGATTAATTTTTGCGCTATTTAACTTTAATTTATACTTTAATGTAACCAATCAAAACAATTTTTAAATATTAAAAAAAAAAAACGGGTGAAGCAATGAAACTATTTAGACAATAATGGTTTGTAATAGCATAAAATCAATAAAGTACGTGATATGATCCAAGGAAGCTATGTGCCACACTAATTGTCAGTCTATTTTGTTAAGACATATTTTTTAATAATTAAATAGTTAATAGTATAAGGTTTAATTAATCAAAAAAGAAAGATTTTTTTTGTTGTTATAGTTAAAAAAAAATCATAATTAATAGTTTTTCTCTTTGAGCTACTGTTTCTTTCTTTTTATTTTTTTTTTTTTTTCTTTAAGAAATCTATATAGAAGAAGAAGAAGTTTTAATTTCGGTAGCTGGGAATCCATCAAGAACAAGAGTCTATAAAGGATAGTTAAGGATGTAACGCAAGGGCGGTTTTTTTATTCTTTGGGTTCAGGAGGCCCCCCTCATTAGTCATTCTCTTTATTGCCCGGGCAAGAGAATAACCCCGAACTATACCAACAAGAGAGAAAAACAACGTTAAGATAGATTAAGAAAGAATAACGATCAGGTAGTTAGGTTTTTTTTTTTCAAAAGAAAAAAAATTAAATGCTTTTTCGCTACCTGTGTTCCACCTTCGGTTATACAGTAAAGTATCATCAGACACAGATAGACTTTGTGTTGTTAATCATTTTTTTTTTTTTATATTTCTCTTTCTCTCATAACTAACTAATATCTGTGAGTATACAACTCATAACTGTTTTAAATGAGTAAGATACAGGATAACTCATTATTCTAGTTTGAACTTTTTTAGGTCACCATCAACAGCTCAGGTTATTAAAGAATGAGGATCCTAGTCCAGTAGATAGTGTGCAAAAAAATGTCTGACTATCATGAAGCTAGAGTTTTATGTATAAGTAAATCTTTTAGTGCCTTTTAAGAATATGTGGTCAGCTAAGTTTGTCTGCGGGGCATAGCCTGGCAATAGGCATTTGAAATTATACAAACACTCTGAGAGCTGGCCAGGTACCGTTTTTTACTACCGTGTTTTTTTTCAAGCTATGTCCCGCAGACGAACTTAGCCGACCACATATTCTTAAAAGGCACCAAAAGATTTTGCTCATACACAAAATTCTAGATTTATGTTAGTCAGACACATTTTTGCACGCTATCTCCCGGACTATCCGGTCACTTTACTCAACGACTCGATGAGATCATCAGTGTAAAACATGTCTCATCTCACTGGGATTTGAACTCACCACTGGTGTTTAGACCTAGGTTACAGAATTGAGTGTGCTAACCACTCTGCTACGCTTGTTATCAGGAGGAAATAGTAAATAATATAGCAGTTTAATGTTTGTAGAATAATATGTTAATTACCCTCTTTTTCTTTATCTAAATTGGAGTTTTACATGTAAACCACTCTTATTACTCAAATAAAGGCCTGATGATGCCCAGGTATGGGTGAAAATTTACACAAATTATACTGTTCTTTAAAAATATAGCAAAGTTTTTTTTAATGATCATATCTAGAGCCCAAGAAGAAAAAGAGTAATTATTATTAATTATAAGCCCACAAGGGGTCAGGATAAACTAGATAGCTCTTTGCTAAAAATAGCTGTGATGGGTGGTCTTGCGGTTAGCGTTTCTAATCCAAAGCCCTAAGCTGTATATACGAGCTGTGATTAAATCTTAAGCTGTATATCCAAGCTGTGATCGAATCGTAAGCTGTATATCCGAGCTGTAATCGAATCCTAAGCTGTATATCCGAGCTGTGTTCGAATCCTAAGCTGTAAATCCAAGCTGTGATCGAATGCTAAGCTGTATATCCAAGCTGTGATCGAATCGTAAGCTGTATATCCGAGCTGTAATCGAATCCTAAGCTGTATATCCGAGCTGTGATCGAATGCTAAGCTGTGAATCCAAGCTGTGATCGAATTGTAAGCTGTATATCCGAGTGGCGTCCGAATCCTAGGCTGTGTATATACTGGTTTTCGAGACCAATAGACGCTACTCGTACTTCCATCGAGTTGCTTAACAGCAGAAAGTTTTTTACATGTCGCTGTCATGTCATTGTTTTGTTTTGGTTTTGTTATATGTATAATTTGAGTTGATGTGTGACCACAGTTTATTTATGAAATATAATAGTGTTTTAATTAGTCTCATATACTTCAATGGCGACGAGGCGAGGAAAGAACCGCGACGCAGACGAAGAGCAGATCGAAAAATACACGAAGCTGATAAAATATATATGTATATATATAATATATATATATATATAATATATTTAATATAATATAATATAATATATATATAATATATATATAATATATATAATATATATATATATATATATAATATATAATATATATATATAATATATATATATATATAATATATATGTCTTTGTAGCCATATGGTTTTACACTTTCTCCTTCCTTTAACGCCTTTATAATTTCCTTGAGTTGGTGTTCGGTCTCAGTCTCCCTTACAATTATAACAGACCACAAACCTTTACTTAACATACTAGGACCATACTCAGGACTGCCACCGTTAACAGCGACTCGACTGATTCATTACGCATTATTCTTATCAGGCTTTAATTATGATATAGAATTCAGGAATACAAAATCACATTCTAATGCTGATTATCTCTCTAGGTTCCCTGTGGAGAAGCCAAAATCAGTAGAATGGAAAGATGAAGCAGAACAGTTCCAAATATTACAGATAGAAGTACTACCAGTGACAGCTAAGATAATTGCAAGGGAGACTGAGACCGAACACCAACTCAAGGAAATTATAAAGGCGTTAAAGGAAGGAGAAAGTGTAAAACCATATGGCTACAAAGACGGAGAACTGACTCTGCAGGATGGATGCATTTTAAGAGGTACGAGAGTAATTATCCCAAAAACACTTCAGAAACAGGACTTGATGGAGCTACACATGGGACACATGGGAATGGTCAAAATGAAACAAGTAGCGAGAAGGTTTTGTTTTTGGAAAGGGATAGATCAGGCCATCGAAGAACTAGTAAGAACGTGTAAGCCGTGCTGTGAAAAGCAAAATTCACCAACTAGAGCCGAGTATCATCCATGGACAGAGCCAACAAATCCCTGGCAACGAGTCCATATAGATTTTGCGGGTCCTGATGCAGGATCGTATTATTTTATAATTGTGGATGCATATTCGAGATGGATTGAGGTCATTCCAACCAAGACGACAACCACGCAATGGTGCATAAATCAGTTACGCAAGTTATTTTCAACTTTTGGACTACCACAAACCCTTGTATCTGATAATGGACCACAATTTACGGCATTAGGTTTTAAAGAATTTTTAGACAAGAGAGGAATAGTGCATCGCACAATCGCTCCATATCACCCAAACTCGAATGGATTAGCAGAGAGAGCCGTACAGACTGTAAAAAAACAATTGAAAGCCATGGGAGAGTTACCAAAAGATGAAAAAAATTCATGAATTAGTAACTCAACTAAGAAACGCCCCGGCAACAGCTACTGGAGAGTCAGCTTATAAACTTATGTTTGGACGGGACGTAAGAACTAGGTTAGATCTTATGAGACCAGATGTAAGATCTAGAATGGTAGGTGAGAAAAAAGCAACTAGAACCTTTAAAATAGGAGAAAAGGTGCAAGTCAGGCAATACTCTCGAACTGGATGTAAGTGGATGTTTGGGACTGTGTGCGGAACGGAAGGAGAAGTAATTTACAGAATTCGGCTCAGTTCAGGAGAGGAATGCAGAAGACATGTTGATCAGATCAGACCAACCAGACTTGGAGGGGAGATCTGACATGTCGCTGTCATGTCATTGTTTTGTTTTGGTTTTGTTATATGTATAATTTGAGTTGATGTGTGACCACAGTTTATTTATGAAATATAATAGTGTTTTAATTAGTCTCATATACTTCAGTTTTCAAACACATAATTGACTATTTAATGGATAGCAGTAACCATACATCGTCCTCCTAAATCTATGTGTTAATGTGTTACAAGAATATGGAAAATGTTGACAACTTTGTCTTACGATACTGGCTGAACACCTAGCACGATTTCTCTCATCGGAATCCAAACTCCAACAAGGACGTCCTCCGTAACAAACGAAAGTGGAAAGATGAGCTAGGAGGAAGGTTTAGCCTTTTGAACATTACTCTTTGAGATCCATCGTCAAGTAAGTCATTCACTTCATGACTGATGTACGCAACTTCCATCCAGTAAGGTTAAAGGTTACCCATTTGCCTTACATTACTGATTGAAAACCAATCATAAGTTCTTCAAATTGAAGTCAGGAATCATCCGGACCTCATCCGTATAACAAACGGAAACGAAAAAAATAGACTGGCAATTTGTGTGGCACATAGCTTCCTCAAATCCTATCACGTACTCCTTTTTCCCCCGTTTTTCTTTAATCTGCCAAAATTGTTCTAATTTTTTACACAATTTAAAGTATCAATTTAGCAAAAGTGAAAGGGCACAGACGGTTCAAATTAATGTAGGGCTATCTGCGGGTTACTTCCAATAAACTATAAAAGTTTAAACTAAGAGCGCAAAGAGAAACAAATGAGCGCAGACGGTTAGAATTTATATGGGGCCAACAATGAGCTAATTATGACCTATCATACAAATTTCATTAAACTCAGATGAGTACCTAGTTTAAAAAAAAAAAAAAAACAGGAAGAAGGTTTAGTCCTTTGTAAATCATTAACTAATTAAAATCCAAACCCTTATTAAGGATCTCAATCCACAATTAAAATTATGGAGAGTAATTAGTAAATAACTATTTTCAGAAATTTCATAAACAAATCTTGAGCCGTCCATATACACCTTCTGGTATACCTGAGCAGGTAACCTGTAAAGGTAAACCACAGCGCGTGTGTTATCAAATTATGACATACTGCACAGTTATCATAGCACACACACACCGGGTTCACTTGTACAGGTTACCTGCACAGATTTATCTGTCAGGTCTACCACCAGTATGGCCAGCTTTAGGTTCTACGCATAAGCTGCTAATCAAAAGAAATTGATCACAGACGCAAATAACTAACCAGTCCGTTATGAGTGACAAATTTTGTAATTGAATGAGACACTCGAGTTGCTTCTAGTTACTAACCAGTCATTTAGGCGTCAGAAATCATTTATTGAAAACTAATCCTACCACTTTACAAATCACTTTAGTCACCTGGTTCTTCGTCCGATTGAATACAACTTGTTTATTATTATGTATTATTTATTTTATATTTTAACATAAAATATGCTTAGTATAACATTTAAAAAAAATATTTCTAAGAAAAATTCGATTTTGATAGATTTACAGTTATGAGGTCCTATAAGTCCAAAACAGTAGTTTTTAAATAATGCAGGTCTGTCGTCTGTAGTCTACAATCTGGGCAAACGCTTGGATCCTAAATTACTACGCCATTTTTTTTTATCAAGTTCAAAGGATTTTTATGAAATTTGAGGGCACTATCCTCAAAAACTCAATAATAACATGGAAAAAATGCTCTAAAAACGGTTTCGACGATTTGATAAAATAATTGCAAAATGAAGTCCATTTAATTACGAATCTAACCTTGACTATTGAGCATTATACCTTCCTTTGTGTTGTCCCCTTTAATTTATTTTTTTTTTTTTCCTTTTATAATTAAGAGTATTGACTATTGAGGCTTAAAGGTGAGTAACAATTATTTATAGGTTTTGGCGTTTTTCCTTGGAACTTAAATTTCATTATTATTTTAGAATCTATATGTACCTATATTTACATTGAAGCATTCATTTTCTCTTTTTTTGGGCCCTGGAATTACTGTATTGCATCAAATATAAGACGTCGTCGAATTTAGGACGCACCCCAATTTTGAGTCTTAACATCATGAAAAAATTTCAATAATAAATTTTATGCACACAGGTAGATTGTAAATAATAGTATATTATGTTACAAGGCTGTGAAGTGAGTTTTTTCTTTACCGCGGCAATTACATTTACTGTCGAGCGAAGCGAGACAGTAAATATTGCCAAGGTAAAGAAAAAACACTTCAAAGTCGCGTAGCATATGCTATTTTTTCCGAGGTAGCAGACAATGAAAAAACATTAAATATTAATCACTAATCAATATATAATAATAACAAATATTAGTACATACTTAAGACTTAAAAAAAGAAACCTTAAAATGAGGTTACACTATAAGAAAAGATAAATAAAACGCATTGACATCTAGCGGATTTTTATCGTACTAGAAGCATTTCTACAAAGACTGCAGCACTACTAACGGAAGTTTTGACAACTACCCGCCGTAAAGAAAAAATCTTTTAGTGCCTAGGACGTAAAAGATTTTTTCTTTACAGCTAGGAGTAATGAAAAGATTTTTTAAGTCCACGTAATGAAAAAATGGATTTTAGCTATGTTTTTTAGGCTCTAAAGTTACTATTTCACAGCCTACCACGGAAAAAGGTAATTTTTTACCCCGTTCGAGTGGGCAATTTTAAAGTTTGTAAACATATCTAACATCTTTAGGATTAGAGGAAAATATATGAATCAGTGTTCGCAACATGATTTTAGACGAATAAGAACTTATTCTATAAGAACATCTAAATAACAACTTTGGAAATGTTAATCTTAATGACATGTTATTGTTCTTATTGTTCTTGTTATTGTTTATGTTTGGGCGTATGAAGGAAGGAGAGGTGTCTGTTCTAAAAAACAAACAAATTACTTAAGATTATACAGGGGGAAAAAAAATTATTATTTATATACTGTAAAACTTATTATGAAGAGAAGTCACATAAAATATGTTACTTTTTTACTTTAAATCTTGTTACCTTCTAGGTCTTTCACAGTATTAAACTTATGTGTCCAGAGTTTATCGTCTTGTCGTTATACACACTCTTAAGTTCCATGTAGTACCATCCCACACGATACGCTGCACTTGGGAAAAACAACGACATGAAAAGTGAAAAAAAAATCAACGACACTTTACTAACAACGAAATTATAACGTGACGAATCTTTGCAATACACTCTCTGTGACAATTCTTAAAACCTGCGAGATAAATACATGACTAATAAACAAAACTTAAAGCTAAAGTAAACAAGACTTCAACATATCAACTTAGGAAGAAAACAACAAGAAACCTATAGGATATTTAATCGTAACTCTTTTTAAACAAAGACTTTTTAGTTGTAGTTTTTTTTTTTTTGTCTCCGAGGATATATATTTATTTAAAACAAATCAGTTTTTTGCTAAGTATCGATTTAGTATATGTTTATGTTTAATGTTTGTTTCAATCGCAGAATATCTATTTAGTAGGGGTTAATAATTTTTAAAAGAGCGCCAAAATTATTAGATTGTCACTAAGAAAAAAAAATACAAGATTGCTAATGTTAACTAAAAAATCGATCCGAGACAACTCAGACTAACTTTCTCATATAACCTCGGCCCCAGATCCCAGAAAAAATAATTATATTTTGATATCTATACAGACGGATATGCGTTTCGATTTGCAAGCTGTGACTGTAACCCACCTTTAGCAGGGTTATAATAGAACCTTCCAAGTGAAGTGAGAATCCTACCTGGCACTACCCTCAACTCCAATCATCCTTTTAAACTATAAACTCATCAGGTTTAACCATTAATTTGCTCAGTATTAAATATTTTGTTATTTGGGGGGTAGCCCCCACATTTAAAGCTAAGATTAATTTCTCGATTTAACCACGGGGTATGCTTTTTCTAACATCATGCCAAATGGAACATGTATGCCAAATTTCGTGAAAATCGGTCCTTTAATTTAGTCTCCACGCGTCTGCACAGACGACAGACAGACATTTATTTACCACTTTTTGGACTCAGTGGACCTCAAAACGTGTAAATCCATCAAAATCTCAAAATCGCGCCATCCAAATACTTTCTCTTTATATGAGAAATTAAAAAAAAAAAAATCGTAAAAAGCAGGTTATTATAGATTTGTTCTAACAAAGCAGTTTACCGTCTATGGGATCGTCACAGGCATGCGCATGCGCAATGGATAAAAGTCGTTCCAACCCGACTTGTGACAGTGTTTCGTACTGTCCTCCAAACTGTTCCAACCCGCACAGGGATCGTTTGCGAACCGTTTACTGTGCCGTTCAAACGATCCTCTGACAATACCATGTACTGGTTTGTATGACATGCGCAGTTATGTCAATTGTCGCACATGTCAATAGGAAGGTCCCCTACCTTTTAGGTTACCTTGAATGTTTTTAATACGGTGCGAATTATAGTCCTAAACCCGTACCAACCTGACATGATTTTACTACAGTACAATGTTAGGGCATGCATATAAACCTTGTCCTAAACGATTTCCGAACGATCCGCGGGACGATACAAAGGATGGTACAAATAGGGGGGGTTGGAACAAACATAGAGAATCAACGAAAATTCATTATTAACACGGCTAATTTTCAGGTATTAAGACGGTGGTATGCTATTTAGTAAGCGGATGAATTATAAACTAAACGTTCACTGTACGGTCCAAACGATCCTCTGACAATACCAAGTACTGGTTTGTATGACATGCGCAGTTATGTCAATCATCACAAAATCCGTTCCAACCTGACATGATTTTATCACAGTACAATATGTTAGTGCATGCGTTTAATAACCTGTCCTAAACGATTCCCGAACGATCCGCGGGACGATACAAAGGACAACAAATAGGGGGCCCCACGCCAAACAAAATTGATGAGCAAAAAAAATTGTGTTTAGAACTGGGGGCCCCCTTCGTCGTTTATTTGGGGGCCCTCCCGCAATGCGGGCCCGTGCGGGCCCATAGTTACGCCACTGGCAACTGGATGGACGTCACTACACTACAGAAGATCTCTTTTATGTCATTAGTTTCATGCCAGATAGATTAATCTGGTGGCATGAAGTCTGTTTTCTCGCCACTACTTTCATTAATATGATTGGATGATGTCTCATCCAGTTAAATGCATGAAATCTATTTAACGCTATTAGGTTTCTCGGTGTTCATTATGCCTAATTCTATAAATTTCGAAAACGACATTCACCAGTTTAATAAAATTTCAGAGGTTTAATTAAAAGTAGAAGTATATAAACGTTAAATGTTTTATATTTAACAAACCTCATAATGATCTATTAAATTTTTTCATATAAAAAATATGATTCAATATTATCAAATAAAAAAACATATTAATTAGAAAAGAAAAAGAAATAATATTTCTTTTAAAGATTCTTTTTATAAAATCAAGACAATTATAAAGAAAAATTATTCTAACAATTTGAATCCTCAAAAAGAAAAACTTATAACAAAACAATATTTATTTTAAACATCATTAATTTTATCATTGTTAAAAATTATTATTTAGAAAAAAAACAAAACGAAATAATAAATAAAAAATTCTCCACAAATGATTTATTTTTTAATCAAAATAATTATTCAATAGCTTTTATATTTTTTTCATCCTCTAATTTATTTTTCTTATTATTGTTTCGTACAGTGTTAAACCCAATTATAATAATAAATAAAAAATATATAATTATATTTTGTAGTTTTATTCATTTAAAAAAAAAAAAAATAAACCTCTCATCATATATCTCGTTAATAGTAAAAAAATCCAGTCTTAGAATTTTTTTTTTCTCAAAAAAAAAAATAAGAGTTATTTATGATTATTTACGTATATAATTTTTCATTTTTTTAAATCAAGGAATATAAGGTAAAATAAAAATAAAAATATTATAATGAAATTTGCATATAAAAAAATTAAGTGTTAGGTTTTAGATATTTCTATACTTCATTATATATTTCCTTTCTATATATATATATGTATATATATATATATATATATATATATATATATATATATATATATATATATATATATATATGTATTGCATCTCTCCAAAAAATTATTAATAATTATATTTGATTCTTTGATATATGATTTTTTAATCAGATGTGATATACGATTATACAGGTATGAGAATTTTTTAAAAAAAAAAAAAGAAAAAAAAAAGAGGAATTATTCGACAGAATTCTTTTTATTTTACCCCTTTAATTTGTTTTTGTAAAAGAAAGAAAATAATGAAAGAAACAACACTTTTTGAATTGGGAATCAAGAAAGTCCAAAATATAATTATATAGAAAGACTTAATTTGAAAAAAAGTAAAAAAAAAAAAAAAATCAAAAAAGCAAATTATGAGAAAAAAACTTAATAAGATATATGTATAGACACACACACGGAAAAAAAGTTGATAATAATTGTGTAGGATAATTTGAATGTAATGAGAACCTATAAAAAGGATAAACGATGTATTAAAAGTATCATTAAATAACTATAAATCAAAAAATTTTTAGTTTTTTGGGGGTTTGTGTACTACCCAGTAATTTTCGTTGTCCGAAGGTTTCTAAAATGTGTGTTCGGTGGAATAATCAAACATTTTTTTTTTTGTAAAATATTGTGACTAACCAAATGTGTTCTTTAGGTAATCAGGTATCACTTGTCACTTGTGTAAAAATTAACTGTTACATTTGGAGACAAATTTAATTAAAATACTCTAACTAAATTATGTGAATAGAGTACATAATACGTAAATATACATAATAAAATAAATAATAAAATATAATAATGTTTATGAGTTTAGTGAGAGTTGTATTAGACTCATTTTTAGGGTTTCGTTGGTAAAACCAAAAAAAGAAACCCTTATAGTTTCGTTCATGTATCTGTCTGTCTGTCACTCTGTACGGTTCCAATAACTTTTGAATAAAAAGAGATAGAAACATGAAACTTTCCAATATTAAAGATCGTTTTGACGCGCACACAGGAAAAATATAGCGAACTCAAAATTATCAACTATTCAAAAATGGCGGATCACTCACGTCATGCGAAAAAAGATTTTTTATAAATTTTGAGTGGGGTATCAAATGAAAGGTATTGAAGATTAGATTACAAAAATATATACCACTTAGGGAAAGGGTTCAATTTTCGGCGCCATTTTGTCAAAAAACATCGAAATTTTGCTTATCCCCCCCCCCCTAAAATCGTATTTCCGCTCATACTAAAAATATAGAAAAATACGCAAAATGTGTGGCATGGTGGCCCATAGAAAAAATAAGATTAGCAATTTGATCTGATTAACTGGGAATCCAAGATGGTGGATAATTCATGTCACACGAAAATAAATATTTTTTAAAAATTTTGTTTGGGGTATCAAATGAAAGATATTGAAGAGTAGATTACAAACATATATATATCACTTAGGGAAAGCGTTTAATTTTGGCCACCATTTTGTCAAAAAACATCCAAATATTGCGTGTCCCCCCCCCCCCTAAATCGTATTTCCGCTGTTACTAAAAATATAAAAAAATGTGCGGTCTGATGGGCCAAAGAAAAAGTTAGAATAGCAACTTGGTTGGATTAACTGGGAAACCATGATGGCGGCTGATTGATGTCACGGGAATTTTTTTTTTTTTTAATTTTTGAGTGAGGTATCAAATGAAAGGTATTGAAGAGTAGATTACAAAATATATAACACTTGTGGATAGCGTTTAATTTTCTACGCCAATTTGTAAAAAACATCAAAATCTTGCCTCCCCCCTTACTAATTTCATGTTTACAACACCAACGAAACCCTTTTTACGTGAGACTTCACGCTCTACCAATTTTTTTTCTTTTTCCACCAAAAATATTTAGTATTTCTAGATTGCTAGATTGTTACTCCTCTATGTATTTTTTTTAATATATATTACTTTGACTAAATAACTATTAAGAAGTGTTTAGTCCAATGTACGATTACTTTTGGACAAAGGAATATCACACTTCTGATTTTATAAGAGGAGTAACAGTCGGAATCTAAGAACGACAAAGTATTATGTCTTCGATTTCAAAAACTCAAAGAGAGAAATCCGTTTCAGACATCAGAAAACATTTTTGGTTCCGTGTCTGTCTGTCATTCGTTGCAAAACAAAATATTTTAAAAACTACTCCGATTTGAATGAAATTTGTATAGTAGGTCAAATTTAGCCCAATGTTGGTCCCATATAGGTATGTTTCAACCTTCTGCGCCAATATGTTTCTTTTCAACGTGCGCACAAACAAACATGTATTTACACCTATAGCTTCAAAAGTACTTATTTAATTTTTATGAAATTTGGTTGGTTTGTCGAAAGTAGGCCGCAGATAGCACCAGATTAATAACAACCGTCTATGCTCTTTAATGTTTGCTAAATGTATACCTTAATTAATGTAAACAATGAAAACAATTTTGACGTATTAAAAAAACGGGGGAAACAATAAAACAAATTAGACAATAATAGCTTCTAAAAGCATAAAATCAATAAAGTTCGTGTTAGGATTCGAGGAAGTGCCACATTAATAGGCAATCTAATTTTATTAACATACATATTTAAAATTTGAAATTAAAAAAATTGATTATTCAATTTACTGAAAATTGATTATTCAATTTACTGATATGTATTAAAACGGGGGAGCATTAAATAGATGTAACAATAGTAGTAGTAGTATGTAGTAAAATCACAAAATCGGAGGAAGCTATGATACACACTAATTGACTATTGTGTATGGATACCCTAAGTAAATTTGTTTGGAATTATTTTTAGGAATTTAGAACAAATTACATTAGTTTTTTTTTTTTTTGTTTTTTCTTAATTAAATTTTATAATTTATAAAAAATTTAAAATAATTGACTGATATTAAAAATGGGACAAAATTAAATAAATGTGAGTAAAAGTATAAAATCGGAGAAAGCTATGAGCCACAATAATTGGTAGACTATTTTTGTACGGTTACCTTAAGCAAATGTGATTTGAAATTATTTTTAGCAATTGAGAACAAATTACTTTAGTTATATCAACTATTAACTTTTATTCCAGGTACTTAAAAAATAAAAATTAGATGTCAATGTCGTTATAAAACCCTTCTAATAATCTCATTTTGTTATATCTATTTTGTCACTAGTAGTGCGTGGCCATCCTGTATCCTATATACTGAAACATCCTGTATTTACACCCCACAATAAGGTTACAAGTTCATTTACTTATAAATAAAAAAAACTCTTTAAAAAAAGATAATTTGCTTTAATTTGCATATAATTACGTATAATAACATCAAATGTTTTTACAACAAGAAAAAAATAATTATCCTAGAAAATTATGTTTTCAATTACTGAAAATAATTTAAAGGCAAGAGAGAAAGGAAAATATCTATTAACAGATATCTATTAACAGATATATATATATATATATATATATATATATATATATATATATATATATATATATATATATATATATATATATATATATATATAATATTATACGATGTTGTCATATGGCGGCGACGATTATAATAAATTGCTGTCACAATTATTATAATAGTAAACAAAGGAGAAAATGGCGACTAGTTATTAAGCAAGATAGTTCTCATAGGTATTATATTGTCATTATTATGATTATTAAATTATTTTCTTATTGTTAAATAATAATGTAAATATTATAATTATTAACAGAAGCATATTGCGGATAATATAGGTTATTATTTTTAGGACTTATTCTCTATTGTTGACATTGTCAACGACGTACCATAAAACCTAGAACGACTCAATTACAAAAAGCTACAGCCGTTTTATTTATAGGAAATCTATATTGGTTTTGTCAGAATAAGCTACAGCCGTTGTATCTATAGGGAATCCAAATTGGTTTTGTTAGAATAAGGTACAGCTGTTGAATTTATAGGGAATCAACAATTTTTTTATAATTAGCTACAACCATTGTAGTTATAAGAAATCAACGTTGGTTTTTTTTTTAAATAAGCTGCAACCGCTGTATTTATAGGGAATCCACATTGGTTTTGTTAGAATAAGCTACAGCCGTTGTATTTATATAGAGTCCTCATTAGTTTTGTTAGAATAAGCTACAGCCATTGTATTTATAGGGAATCCACATTGGTTTTGTTATAATAAGCTATAGCCATTGTATTTATAGGGAATCCACATTGGTTTTGTTAGAATAAGCTACAGCCGTTGTATTTATATAGAGTCCTCATTAGTTTTGTTATAATAAGCTATAGCCATTGTATTTATAGGGAATCCACATTGGTTTTGTTAGAATAAGCTACAGCCGTTGTATTTATATAGAGTCCTCATTAGTTTTGTTAGAATAAGCTACAGCCGTTGCATTTATAGCGAATCCACATTGGTTTTGTTTGAATAAGCTATAGCCATTGTATTTATAGGGAATCCACATTGGTTTTGTTAGAATAAGCTACAGCCATTGTATTTATATAGAGTCCTCATTAGTTTTGTTAGAATATGCTACAGCCGTTGTATTTATAGCGAATCCACATTGGTTTTGTTTGAATAAGCTATAGCCATTGTATTTAAAGGACATCCACATTGGCTTTATTAGAATAAGCTACGACAATAGTTTTATTATACTATCCGTCACCCCGGGCCCCACTCGGGGTTCATGCTAGGTATTAGCGGCTATTTTTTCTATTATTATGTAGGCCTAGCAATTAAATTAAATGCATAAATAGTTTTATTTTTAAAGCATTCCAGAAATAGAATTAGGACTATATTATGCATAATTAATTCCATCACAAAGAATATAATACTCTCCAAATCGAAGTTTCCAGTCTGTTTATATATAAAAACAAGTTTTTACAATTTTAAAAACTCTATGTTTAAAAAAAATAAACTTATTTCCTATTATTATATAAAAAAAAATAGCCAATCAAAACTAAGTAATATAGTAATAAATAATATTTCTAAATAGAAAAGTGGTCAAAACCAATTAGACTGGGAAGTCATTGAACAATATTATTTTTTAATTTAAATTCATAAATTCCACATATTATATTTTTAATATCAAACAACTACTTTAAAATATTAATCATTAACATTTAGACTGTAAGTGAAAGTTTCTTTAAAACAAAACAATAAAAAAAAAACATAATTAATTTTATTCTTTATTCACATTACATTATTAAATAGAATGAAATATCATATAATATAAAAATATTAAATATTAAAAAAAAAATTTAATAACAAATGAGAATATCGTGATATTAATTAAATTGATATGGCGTCAGATTAGATATGCAAAGTTTAAAAGCAATCAGTTTGGAGATAGCAAAGGAAAAGAAATATTATAATGATAAAGGACACGAATATAAAAGGAATTATATAAAATAAAAAGTTTAATTTGGTATCCGAGTGTGTGCCTTAAGGCGAAATCATATCTCAGCGCACAGTTCATTATTTCACATAAAGCCGTGAGTGTGTCTTGAGAAACGCACGACTTTTTTTTTTTGCATAATAACCTATAAAATAGCATTTACACTCACCTCTCTCCAGAAGAAATTAAACTAAGAAATTATATTAAATACTCTGGCAATTAGTGTGGCACATAGCTTCTTCGCATCCTATTTCGTCAAATTTATTGTTTTATGCTTTTTAAAACTTATTATTATTATTATTATTTATTTTATTTAATTTTAAATCAAATTATAATTATTATTTACTACGGGAAACAACAGTGAAAAATACAGGAGACCCGTGGTTCAAATCCCGGCGCGGGAGTGTATTTTTCACTGTCTGTTTCCCGTAGTAAATAATAATTATAATTTGATTTAAATTAAAATTTAAACTTTCCGTAGTATAAAAAACTACCAAAAACTTAAAAATTGAATTTCGAATTGATTGTACAAGGTACAGGTACTAATTGAGTACTTTATAATTATAAGCGTTAATTCTTGGTTTAGTTCTAATGTCATAAATATTGACTGTCTAAATGAATATGAATATTGAAAGCTTGGATTCGGGACTAGTTATCGATTACGGCAGTTAAAAATCATTCTCCTGCGTATCTTAGTTGGCCAGAGCATTTGTACTGGAAATACAGGAGACCCGTGGTTAAAATCCCGGCGCGGGAGTGTATTTTTCACTGTCTGTTTCCCGTAGTAAATAATAATTATAATTTGATTTAAATTAAAATTTAAACTTTCCGTAGTATGAAAACTACCAAAAACTTAAAAATTGAACTTATTATTATCAAATTTATTTCTTTTTTCCCTCGTTTTTTTAAATCTATCAACATTTTTTTAAATTTTTATAAATATTAATTTAGCACAATTTAACAAGCGTAGACGGTTCAAATTAATCTTGGTCTATCTGTGGTCTACTTTGGACAAACTATAAAAATTTCATACAAATCAGGTAAGTACGTTTGAAGATATAGGTGTAAATAAATATATGTTTGTGCACATGTGGAAGAGAAACAAATGAGCGCAGAAAGTTGAAACTTATATTATGACCTACCATCGAAACTTCTATAAAATCGAACGACTATTAGTTGTTAAGATATTATGTTGGTTCGCAAACCTTGAGCGACAGACCGACAGTCAGACATGGAACCAAATATGTTCCCTGACGTCTGAAACTGATTTCGGTCTTGGAATTTTTGAAATTGGTGTGATCTAAGAAGTTTTCTCTCTTCAGAACGATTACATAGCTTCCGTTACCTTTTGTAAGTTTGGAAGCAAAATCAAAACAATTTTTACATAATAAAAAACGGGAAGAAAGAATTAAATAAATTAGACAATAATGGTTTGTAAAAGCATAACATCAATAAAGTACGAAATATGATACGAGGAAGCTATGTGCCACACTAATTTTCCATAAAAATCAAATGAGAACTGTTGAAGATATAGATGTAAATAAATGTATGTTCTTGCGCATGTGTAAGAAAAAGAAACAGGCGCAGAGGTTTGAAACTTATATAAGACCAACAATGAGCTAATAATGACTATGATTATGACCTAAAATATTGTCCATCCAACAAAACCAAACTAAAAATTTAATATGTGACTATCAAATTGAGTTTATTAGATAAAAAACATGCAATGAACATTGAAAGAACACTTATAAAACCGTTCTTACATTGAAAGAACACTTATGAAACCGTAGAAAAAGATGAATCCTCTTCAGCAATTATTATTAATTGAAATAATCTTTTCAACACAGATCCATTGTAAATCTATTACAGTTAATCTCATTTGTTATTTCCTGGTCCGATTCTGTCCATTGTCCGTAATGGACCATAGACAAGTTTGGTGACAATAATAAGGTTTTTATTTTTTGACCCCTCTTTCTTTTTGTATATATATATTTTTTTTTTTGGAATACATTGTCGTATTGAATCAAACCGGAAGCAGTAGCGTTATTATTACATGGGTTATTTAATCAAATACTCTAAGAAATTATTATTATCCTTTTTTTAAAACCACTATTTTATCTCTTACACGTTATAACTCTTAATTTGTTTTATAAGGCATTTCAAAACGTTTTCTACAGAGAGCTATTTTAAAAAGTAGATTAATTTAACTATCTTAAATAAACAGTTTCTTTACTAATATGTTTTAATCTTAACTTCTTTTTACTTTTACTCTGGATTTACTTCTAAAATATATCGTTTTGGTTTACTTCTATTTTACTTTCCCACATAAAGAGAAGAAAGTAAAAATATGATAACACGAAAATTTGATTTTGATGGATTTACACGTTTTTAGGTCACCTAAGTCCAAATTGTGTTTTTTTTTAAAAATCCTGTCTGTTGTCTGTGCAGAAACGTGTAGCCTAATCTACAGAGCCGATTGTGACGAAATTTGGCATTTATGTTCAGAAAAATCATACCCAGAGGCGAAATCGAGAAATTTTAGCTCCGAATTTGGGGGCGCTACCCCCAAAGAACCATGAAAAAAAAAAAATTCTCAAAAACGTTTCTGACGATATTCTATTAAAACATTCTAAAAAGTAGAATTAAATCCGATATAATATAACGATATATAAGCTGTTTTCCCAGACAAAATCTAGTTCCTGAGAAAAATGAGAGAGGGCGGCCGGGTGCGTCATCATTCCAAGGAAAAAGTTATTTTTATAATAAATTTTGATGAAATGTTCAATAATAATTAAGTGTACCTACGAAAACTTAAAAAATAATAAAAAGAAAACACTGGGCAAATAAGTATGAACTCGTAAATGATAGAGTTCGTCTGAGTTGTCTCAGGCCGGTTTTTTACTTTTACTCTGTACTTTACTTCTTCGCCATTAGTTTGGGGGCCCCCTGCCCCTGCCACCGGGGGCCCGTCTGCAATGCAGGCCCGTGCGGGCCCATAGTTACGCCACTGACTATTACCTTGTAGTTTACTTCTTCAATAGATTGATTTGGATTATTTCTTTTTTACTTTTACTCTGTACTTTTCTTCTTCAATAAATTGTTTTGGATTACCTCTTTTTTACTTTTACTCTGTTCTTTACTTCTTTAATAGATTGTTTGGATTCCTTCATTTTTACTTTTACTCTGGTATTATTTCTTCAATGCATCGTTTTGGATTAATTTTATTGCTTCCGAGCTTACAGACGGTAACGGAAGCTACGTGAAAAGCATTTAGGTCTCCAATTTCAAAAATTCCAAGACAGAAATTCGTTTCAGACATCAGGGAACATTATTTGGTTCCGCGTCTGTCTGTCGGTCCGTCGGTCTGTCTGTCACTCTATTTTTGTGAACCAACATATCATAAAAACTACACGTCTGATTTTAATGAAATTTGGATGGTAGATCATGATTAGCCCATTGTTGGTTCCATATAAGTTTCAACCTTCTGCGCTCACTTGTTTATCTTCCACAAGCACACGAACATACATTTATTTACACCTACAGCTTCATAAGAACTTATATGATTTGTATGAGACTTTTATAGTTTATCGAAAGTAACCCGAAGATAGCCCCAGATTAATTGTCAACCGTCTGCGCTCTTCAACTTTTGCTGAATTGATACTTTAATTCATGTAAAAACTCAAAATAATTTGACGGATTAAAAAAATGGGGGAAACAAACAAATTTGACAATAATGGCTTGTAAAAGCATACAATCAATTAAGAACGGGATAGGATGGAAGCTATGTGCCACACCAATTGTCAGTCTATTTTTACTTTTACTCTGGTCTTTATTTCTTCAATACATTGTTTTGGATTTCTCCTTTTAATGTGAATTTTACAAAATGCGTAGCGCCTAAACTACTGGACCGATAATTTGACACACATTCGGTAAAAACATATCCCGAGAAGAAATCAAAAATTATTCTTAACTCTAAATTTTTAGAAGCTGCTTCCTCAATATCACTTATTCGCAAAAAATCGTGCGAATAAGTGCTTATAAGAGCCTTATATAACTATTTAAATTAATGGTAATTAATTAGGGCTAAAGAGTCATTATAATTAATTAATTCACCCA
The DNA here is from genome assembly GCA_951217055.1 of Gerris lacustris. Taxonomy (NCBI): domain Eukaryota; kingdom Metazoa; phylum Arthropoda; class Insecta; order Hemiptera; family Gerridae; genus Gerris; species Gerris lacustris. Next base: position 25,870,705 of record OX578286.1, read on the forward strand.
CCTAAAATCTGCTTCTTGAATTCTAAACACAGCACGTCTCACAACTTAAATTATAAATCTTACCGGAAAGAGAAAACATTTAATTATTTATACAGCTATTAATTAAATATAATTAACAACATAACTCATTTGTAATTAATACACCATTGAGTAATTAATCAAGTTTTAATTTGAAATGAGTCTTGGGGGAGGGGGGTACTTAAATGCTTTTCTTAGAGGGGAGAGGGGGGAGTTAAAAGGAGCTAAGATGAATCTGAGTGTAATTCTAATGTTTTTTAATTTGTTCCATTTTTGGGGCAACAGATGGCGCTAATGTCCTTTTTAATTTAAGGTAATTGCTTTTTAAATACTAAGCTATATTATTATTTTTATTTTTTTGTTCCCTTTCTTACTGTTTATTTATTAGTGGAATTTTTCTTTGATGGAGTTTATTTTTTTGATATTTACTTTTAAATTACCTATTTTAAGTGTTAATTTTACGAGATGACTATAAGAACATTTCTTGATTAGGGACTAAGTGAAAGAAGAATATAAAATAATAATATATTAAAAGATAAGTCTTAACGGCAAAGTTTAAGACTTGAAATAATTTAGTACCGAACACAGATCTTTGGGGCATCTTCGAGCTGAAAACCACATTTATTGTCAGTAACACCAGTAAATTTGCTATATTTTTTACCATAATACATAATTAAAATGCTTTCTATATCTAACTGACTCGATTAGCGAGTTTGTTTACATTTAACAAAACTAATTTGCTGTTTGTTTAATTAAAGTAACTAAGCTATCGAGCTGTTTATATCGAGTTTTTAGAGAAAAACAATAAGTGATTATACGCCTCACGAAATAATTAATTCAAAGAATTAATGTCATCTGAGTCAAAAGAGAAATACGAACTTACATACAGGAAGTTTATTAATTTTTTTTTTTTCTGTATTTATTATTAAAATCCATAATCGTAGATAAAGTACGGTACGCAACTCGTGGGAAAACTGCATCTTGCTTTGCTCGTGTGGTTTTACTACCCCCACTGTCACTCGGGTGCAAACTCCACACTCGCATGCAAAATGCTACTTTCTGCACTAGACGCGCAATGTACTATTACTCTAACCTAGGTGGTGATTGTCAATCTGAAATAATTAATTGGACTACCCCTATAACAGAAATTCAGATTGACAATAACCACTTAGGTTATAGTAAACGAATTTTTTTAGAAACTTAAAATTGAATTCTCTTAAAACCTAAATAAATATGTGCACTTCATATAGCTTTATTCAAAAATACAAAAAGTAGATCCAAATGTTACTATAGGAAGTGCATATGTTATAACTTTGAAAAATTGTTTACAGTAGATACTTGGAATTCTAGGTCTTCCGGTGACAGCGTATTAATGGATTACCAGTTCACGTTGTTTCATCAAAAAGCAACATGCACTTCTCAGAAAATGCCTCTGGCATAAGAGGCGAAACGTCGGAAACATTACTACTATGATACGGTCACCACTGAGTTCACTTAGACTCTTGCAGTTTAAATAAGCCTAAATCAGAGCTCAGGGTAATGGTGGCTTTTAGCTTATACTGATTTAGTAAATTCAAGGTCTAGCTAATATCAACGGTAAGGAATTAATTAATTAATAAATTAGGATCTTAGATACATATAAAATTAACTTTGTAACACTTGAAATGCGACTTGGAAAAAAAATATGCCATGTTATTTTATAAAGAATACATTTCCATTGTTAAAACTTTTGTACTTTTAACGTTGGCTTTTCTCTTAATGATAATTTAATTATTCTCGACTCTAGAACCCACCCAGTTTGTTAATAAATTTGAATACCTTTGACCTCCGAAATGGTTCATTTTAATTTAAATTCATCAAGAAGATGAATAGAGATGAGGGCGAAGATACTAAGGGGGTTGGTAAAATGAACAGGAGCATGCAAATGAACAGGCAGAGGAAAAGCCAAATGAAAATGAGCAGGGCCTTCCCGTTAGTTAACATACTATCGGAGGGACTTTGAAAACCCAAGTACAAAGGGCTTTAGTTAAGTTAACTAGGTTGATGAGTCTTTGGGTGGACTTGACGCTTCTCTTGGTATCAAGCCCTTTATCCCTTTTACTAATAGATAACCGGCTTATAACCAGGCCACCCTTAATTTCTTATACCATTTTCCCTACTTCGTCTCCTTATACAAATGAAAACAACTTTCAACGCCTTTTCCACAAAACTTAACTTTTCTCGAGTTTAAAAACTTTTATTTTTTAGATTTTCTTGGATAAGAACTGAGAAAATTAGCATTTTTAACTATGGATTTAAATATTTTTCACAATATTCGAGTTCAGAACAAATTTTTCTAGAACAACTTTTCTTTAATAGTTATAAAGAACAAGGATGCAATAGTAAATAAGGAATTTTTCTTGGTTACTCTATAATCCAGGAAATAGCGTGCAAAAAAGTGTGTCTAACTTCAAGCTAGAATTTTTAATATAAGTTAATCGTTTCATGGCTTTTAAGAATATGTGGTCGGCTAAGTTCGTCTGCAGAACATAGCTTGGCAATAGGAATTTGCAAAAAAAAAAAAAAAACGGTGGAGAGCGGCTATGTCCCGCCTTTTTTGGTGGACAAATTTATTTTTAAAATCCTGAGTACAAAATTAGTTAGTTAACCGAAAATCAAGTTCACGTTAAGTAGTCATTTAATTGGTTAGTTAAGTATTTAAATACTACTCCAAATCAATGTGGTCACATATCAAGAGACAAACTAACATCAACTTCATTTTCGGTCTATTAATTCTGTACTGGGGATTATGAAAATCACATTGCCCACCAATATGGGCTATGTTCCATATGGATGGGATTTAGCCGCTCTTCACCGGTTTGTTTTGCTTATTCCCAAGCTTTGTCCAGCAGACGAATTTAGCCACAGATTAAGCTATACACTAAATTCTAGCTAGATGTTACATGTCAGACACGTCATCAGAGTCTTCCAGAGAAGATCCCGTCAAAAAGGTTGAAGATAGTGATGTGTCTCTCTCATTACATAGATCAGGGGTGCCCAACCTACGGCCCGCGAACCGATTTTATGTGGCCCGCCGTGTTGCCATAAAAACAAAGAATTTACAAGTATTCAGAGAATCTAAAATATATTAATTTCCTAATGCCGAACAGCCCAGCTGATTTTGCCCAGCAACATTGGAGAATGGGGAAAACAGAGATCTGTTGCCAATCTACAGCGCCTTGCCCAATGAAGATTTCAAAAACTTATAAATGTTTGCTCGTACCATGTTCTCAGATTTTGGCTCGACCTATATTTGCGAACAAACATTTTTAAAAATGAATTACATTAAATAAAAATTCCGGTCTTCCCTCACAGATGAACACTTAAAATCGTTATTAATGATTGGTATAACCAAGTTTGAGCCTAAGTGGAAAGACATTTTAAGTACAAGAGCGAAGCAGTTTCAACCATCTCACTGAAGCTAAGTTACATACAAACTTGATATTTTGATTAATAACTTTGTAAAATGAAAGAATAAATTTTTTGTAATTCATACTGTTATTGTTGTATTGTTATACTTGTGTGGTTAATTACAATCATTTTAATATATATTTGAGTGTTTTATTTTCTGCAAAGTAAAACTAGTAGGCTAGTAACAGAAAAAAACTTTATTAACATGGTGTTTCAGCTAAAACCAAAACGGAAAATTAACCTTCTAGGAAGCATAAAAACGTGTTTTATGAGGGTAAAATTCTAAAATTTTCTAGAGGAGGGCCCCCCCCCCCCCCCCCCCCGGTACACCACCGGCCCCCGGCCCGCCTTCCCTTTGAATGTTGGCAATGTGGCCCTTGATTACAAATGGTTGGGCACCCCTGACATAGATCACCATTCTTATAGGAGTTGCTAATAAATATTTAGCAACTAATTTTTTTTAAATATTGCTTCCGAGCTTATCAAATGTATATGATCGTTTTAAAGAACGAAAATATTTTGTTGCCGATTTTAAAAATTCAAAGACAGAAATCCGTTTCAGACATCAGGGAACATTTTTGGTTTCGTGTTTGTCTGTCGGTCTGTCACTCAATCTTTGCGAACCAAAATATCTTGAAAACTACACATCCGATTTTAATGAAATTAGTATGGTAGGTCTTCGTTGATCTCATATAACTTTTAACTATCTACGCCCATTTGTTTCTCTTCAACATCCGCAAAACATACATTTTCACCTACATCTTCAAAATTACTCATATAATGTTAATGAAATTTGGATGGTTTGTCGAAAGGAGACCCCAGATAGTACCAGATTAAGTTCGACCGTCTGCGCTCTTTAACTTTTGCTTAATTAATCATTTAATTCATGTAAAAAATAAAAAACAATTTTGACATATTTAAAATAGAGGGAATCAATTAAATAAATTAGACAATGATGGCTTTTAAAGCAAAAAATCAATAAAGTACGTGATAGGATGCGAGGAAGCTATGTGTCACACTAATTGCCAGTCTATTTTTATTATAAACTAATTAAATTAGATACTATTGGGTTGAAATTCAGTACCACTTTGTATATGAGAAAAGTCTGTTCGAATATGCCGGGCCGATTATTTAATTCTATTTGACTGTCTCTATAATAGTTACTAATATCTTCGGTATTTTGATTATTTGTTAGATAAAAAGAATCTTCAATGTTATAATAGAGTAATAGAAAGGAAGATGGTCAGAATGAAATGAAATATAGAATGAAGAAATAATAAAAAAGAAGTTAAGCGGTTGGGAGTTGAAACGGGTGACTGGATACTGAGTAGAGGAAAATGGTTTTTTATTACGATTGTGGTTTTTAACTTACGGATGAAGGTTAGAAAGAAACAACTCCGGTAGTTTGGAAATGGGTTTTGAATGGAAAAACATTTTCCCATGGATCAAGGATCAAAAGAATCACTTGCATCGGATGAAAGCGTTGTCAGGCAACCGTTAAACTTGTTTAGTGAATTAAGAAACAAGGTGATGCACTCGTTTAGTTTATAATTCATCCGCTTACTAGATAGCACCACCGTCTTAAAACAGTAGTTTAGCCGTGTTAATAATGAATTTTCCTTGATTCTCTAGTTTTGTTCCAACCCCCCTATTGGTACCATCCTTTGCATCGTCCCGCGGATCGTTTAGGACAGGTTTTATACGTAAGTTCTAACATTGTATTGTAATAAAATCATGTCAGGTTGGAACGGGTTTAGGACTATAATTCGCACCGTATTAAAAACATTCAAGGTAACCTAAAAGGTAGGGAACCTTCCTATTGACATGTGTGACAATTGACATAACTGCCCATGTCATACAAACCAGTACTTAGTATTGTCAGTGGATCGTTTGAACGGTACAGTAGACGGTTCGCAAACGATCCCTGTGGGGGTTGGAACAGTTTGGAGGACTAAACACTGTCACAAGTCGGGTTGGAACGGCTTTTTTCCATTGCGCATGCTCGTGACGATCTCGCGAACGGTACACTGGTTGGTTGGAACAAACCTATTAACAATAAAAATCGGTCCGAGACAACTCAGACAAACGTTCATATTCTACGAGTTCATAATTACTTAGCCCAGTATTTTTCCATTTATTAGTTTTCGTGGGTACATTTAATTATTATTGAACATTTCATCAAAATGTATCATAAAAATTAATTCTCTTCGGTGAGGAATCGAACCGGCCTCTCTCTGTCCGCATTTAAAGCTATTTTCTCAAGAACTAGATTTTATTTCCTGGAAAACGGCTTATATCGTTCGATTCGTATTTAAAAAATATGCAGGAAGGATTGTCTCTTAGGTTTATAAGAATTATTGTTCAGCGTCAAATTTCCTGTAAGATCCCGAAGTAATAAGATTTCTCGAGGACAATTTATTTTAAAAATTTGAAACCAAATTATCATTCCAGCATAATACTTCTTGCCTCAATATTAACTTTTGTCCATAAGAAAAAGTAAAATAAAAGGGAGTCACTTGTGCACTTTATACTTCAGTTTGTTCAGAACTTAAGTGCTTAGTTGTATTGATTCGTGGTTCGATTCCCGATGAAAAAGTGTATTTTTTTTTTATTTATTTTCCCTTTCTTCATTGAAACAAACAAATGGAGTCACTTTAGCCCTTTTGACTGCATCCTAATGTTCAGAACTTAAGTGCTTAGTTCTATTGAATCGTGGTTTGATTCCCGACGAAAAAGTGTATTTATATATTCTTATTTTCCCTTTCTTTATTGAAACTAACCAATGGAGTCACTTTAGCACTTTTGACTGCAGCCAAATGTTCAGAACTCAAGTGCTGAATTCTGGGGATCCGGTGTTCAATTCCCGATAAATAAAAGTATATTTATTTCTTTTTTTCTCTTCCTTCTTCTAAATTAAAGAAAGCTAGTCATACTAGCATTTTTGACAGCAGCTTAATTATTAGAACTTAGGTGCAAGTTCTGGTGATCCATGAATTTCCAATATAAAGAGAATTTCTATTTGGTCGTTTTTCTTTTTTACTTTTATAAACTAATGAGATTATAACAAAGAAAGGTAAACAAACTAATACAGACTCTAAGATAGGTTTATAAGTTTCAAATTAATATCATCATGACCTTTAGAATCCAACCTAGGTTGTTGTTTACATGTAAATATACTTTAAGGGAATTATCTTCTTCTAAGGGATAGTACTCTTTTAAAATTTGAATTTTAACCAACCTTGATTTCATAACAAAATAAGCTACAGCAATTGAATTATATAAATAAAACTAGTTGGTGAATTTAAATATATAAATGTTTATCTTTGTGCACATGCATATATATATTAAGGAAGCACAAAGCAACTGAATCAGAAGCGAATGGCATTCGATCATAAATTATTTCTTTAGGATGTCAGTCGCGGGGAGGTTACATACAAGTCGAAGAGCTGATATAAAAATCGCGATAAGACATTTGTCGATAATAATTCAGCTCGCACTCTGGTCGGTAGAATCGCGCCCTATCGAGATCTTTATGAACTAACATCCGGCGTACGAACGATCACAAGTAACTGCAAATCATAACGCTTTTATCTCCATGCACACAAAACTTATATATTATTTATTTATTTTTACGTTTACGTTAGTCCAATTCATTGACCGACTATCTTGATATTATAAGTAACTCGTATTTACATATAAAGTTCATATCTTCAAAATGAAAGTTTACATATTTGGAACTAACTGAGTAGAATATATATATTGATATTTTGTTAAACTTTAAGCACGAAGAACAAAACTTACAGGGCAATTACTAAGCAGTTAACTTAAATAAAACCATTTTAAATAAAACAGCAACAGTAATTGCTTCCGAGCTACGTGATTATTAACTGGTCTTAAAGTTCTCAAGAACAGAAAAAATCGGGTTCGGGGTACCTCGGAGAACTTTTCCTCACTTCATAGAGGCCACTAAAGTAGCCTCTTCTGCTGCTTCGCAGCAGGAGGAAGCAGCGTTGGACGTGATCAGTACTTGGATGGGTGACCGTTCTGAACAAACTGATTTATTATCATTCTTCAAAAATAACCTTATTTTTAATAGCTATATTTAATTTGATTATTTGAAGTTTGGCGGCAATTTGACAGATGTAAACAAACTTAGCAGTCATCAAAACGCACTAATAAATAATTATATTCGATTATAACTTTTAAACTAATTAATTGAATTTCATCGGTTTATTTTTTATATTTGTTCCTTAATTTTTTCCGATTTCAACGATATGCTATATATGTCAAAAATGTATTTATACTTCGGTATTATTAAGCGCCAGAGTTTCAAAATTCAAAAATTGATAACTTCAAATAGCGGCCAATATCAAAATGAAATTTAGTTGGCTTGTGTGGTTTACAGAGAGGTACATTCGTGCCATTTTTCAATTCGATCAGGACCATTTTCGATTTTTATGTTTTTTTTTAATTTTTGCCGACTCAGACAACTGGGTTCAAGATGGTGGAAAAAGTTGATTTTCTGGGCGGCACCACTACAACAGGTAAGGACTGATTTTTCTACCAAGTTTCAACTCTCTAGGTTAAATACCTTGGGCACTACGATGATAACATACACACATACATACACACACACACACACACACACACACACACACACACACACACACACACACACACATACATACATACAGACGTCATTCTGAAAACCACTCAGGACGTTTTAAATCACCCAAAACGGATAATTTTGTTGAAATCTCGAAAAAAAATGTTTTGAGTGAAAACAATACTTTTCCTACCATAGGTAGTGAGGAAACGTTAAAATTAGACAGTATATAGCTTGTGAAAGCACAAAATCAATAAGGTACACTATAGGATACGAGCAAGCTATGAGCCACACCAATTGGCATGGGTATTTTAAAAGAGAACATAAATGTTAACATATTTATTTTCCAAAAGGTTCATTAGTACAACGTATTATATAAGCTTCAACTACCACTTCTAAACTTAGATGGAGAAAACAATTAGCAATTGGAGAAAAAAAATCTCATTGTATCATAGTGTAAAATCTGTGAAATCATTTCTCTATTGTTCCCTATTTTCTTTCTCTTCGATGCCCTAAGGGCAGTAGCTACCCAAAAGGTCCTTTTACAAGAGGAGAAAAAATTAACCATAAGGGGTATTAACGGAATCATTAACGCTTGGACGTATTTGAGTCGGAGAGTAGTAGAGGGAGGGGTCGGTTAGTAAACCCTATTTGAAAAACCTTAGGTCCTAACACCCCCACTTTTGAAAACATACCATCTGGAACTTTATTCAAGGGAATCTTAGTTGTACAGCGTTAATTATCATCCCTATATCGTACTTTTAACTAAGGGAAGGTTTCCATACCAGCTGCACGGATTAGTGTTAGGACCAAACTGATTATAACCTATATATCTAGAACCTACCAATAATGTCTACTAAAAACCTAACCTCCCTTCCTATTGTCTGAACATGAAATCTCTTTGATTCGGACAAAAACCTATTGTTACAGTCTATACAATTTCACTGTACCAACGAAACAAAACAAAATTGATATTTTTTCAAGTTGTACACCCTGTGTGATTAGTAATACAAAAAGATATTTTGATAATAAGCAGGTTGGAGATGTTTTTAGGAGTCATGCCACTTATTAATATTTTATAATAATATCACAGATTTTAAAGCAGCAGAAGGCCTGTAAATCTGTCATAAGTTGTTTCACTTTAAACAAAAATAACTTTATGTTCAATGTAATATTCTATATTATCAGGACACTATAACTGAGTCAAGGTAGCTCCTATTTGGTTAATGAAAAATAAATTTACCTCCAGGCGGGAGAAGAAGTTAACTTAACTGCCTGGCTTTTAGGGTGTTAAGTGTTTAAACTGTCTGGCCGAGCCACAGGGAGTTATGACAAAACTCCCTGTAAATTCATTGTAGCCAACTTAATTCTTGTAAAAGAACTGCGTTTAAACGGATTTTACCAATATTTAAGTTGGCAACATTGTTTATTACAAACATGACTCGCAATTAGCTGTTTTTAAATATTTCTTTGTTTTGTTTTAAAACGCTCCGTGTTTTGAGTAAATTTTATATTAATTGTGTTGTTTTAGCGAATTTTCAAAGAAAATTACGCTATTGCAATGGCTTCAAAATTTAGTAATACGAATTTTTGAAAATTTTTTCCATGGAAATCCGTTTTAGACCATTCTGAATAGATTCCTAAAATTTAACACTTTTTTTTTATGTATGTATGTATATATGTGTCACTCCAGACGATATCTCCCCTTAGGATGTACTTAAAATTTTCAAACAAATTTTAAAATGTCAATAATATCAAAAGAAAGGATGAGTTCGCTGGCCAGAATTTTTGTAGTTCATTTAGGGGTCAATATTTTTACAATTTAGGGTCACACATAGCATAAAAAACGTGTTTTTTCCATTTTACCCCCCTTTTATATGAAAATATGATAAAAGTGTACATATCAACAATTACTGTACTCTTAAAGAGCTTTCCAACAACTTGCATCTTGAAGGGTAAATACTATTTTGACTTTTGTACCCCGTACCCCTGTGTACCATTATTTTTTTTTTTTTCACCCATACAAATTCTAAACCAAAATTTTTTTATATTATCATAAGCCAATAATACGCAGATTTCTTTGGAAACTCGCTCATTAAGTCATGGTGCATGACTGGACTTTTAGTTAAATTTATTAGTTCTTTTTTTAAATTTTCTCGGTTTAATTTAAATATAAAGTTACGTAAAATAGATAAATAAGGAATGATCATGGAAGATAGCTTAGTGGACCTTGATGAACTGTTTTCAAACATTCCCTATAGAATATTTTCTTTCTCCATTCTGGAGGTAAAATCTTGTACGTACTTCGAGAGTAAAAATCACTTGCATGGTAAACTGTGAACGTTATGGCTCCCTCGGCTTCGCCTCAGGAACCAACTTCATCGCTCAGGGTGCAATCGCTTACTTTACTCCCTTGGTGCATAAATAACTATGCAATTATCAGTACTGATTATTTGTAAAAAAGAAACTCAGGATTTCTCCTTATGGTCTATTTGGGAACTAAATGATATTTAAAGAATTCACATTCCACACAATTTTCATAACACGCTATATTTCAACCTCTTTGGATCATTTTCAAGCTTTTTATATCAGATTCCAGGCATTTACATCTCTTTATCACTATCCCAATACACAATTAACATCTTAAAATTACAAACAATTAACAAATTGTTTTTTTGTTTTTACTATAATCCTCGAGAGAATTTGAGTCTATGTCTAGACAAAGACATAGACTGCGCCTCACTAATTGGCAGATTGTTTTGATAAGGTAGACAAAAGTTAAAGGTATACTTTTAAAATTTCAAAGTTTCTAAAATGTAACATGTTTGAAAAGCATGTGTATAAAACTCACGAATGGAATTGTTATATACATATCTTAAAAACTACACGTCCGATTTTAATGAAATATTTATAGTAGGTCATAATTAGTTCATTGTTGGTCCTATAGGTTTCAACATTCTGCGCGTATTTGTTTCTCTTCCACATGCGCACAAACATGCATTTATTTACACATATAGCTTCAAAAGTACTTATATCTGATTTGTATGAGACTTTTATAGTTCGAAAATAACCCGTAGATAGCCCTAGATTAATTTGAACCGTTTTAACATACAACATAACAATTAACATATTAATTTATTTTTGTTTTTTTACTACAATCCTCGAAAGAATTTGAGTCTATGTCTAGACATAAACTATTAATCATCACTTGAATGTTCATCCAGAACCCATCGTCTGTTCCTGAGATTCATCACTTACTTCATGTTAAGTTTACATCAGTTCTGGACATGTGTAATTTAAAATTTAACAATTCCTACGTAAATTTTGTACCTAAGCCTTTCAAACATGTTAAATTTTAGAAACTTTGATTTAAGATGTTAATTATGTATTGAATAGTGATAAAGAGATGTAAATGCCCGAAATCTGGAGTAAAAAACTTGAAAATTACCCAAAGGGGTTGAAATATAGCATTTGATGAAACTTGTGTGGGTTTAATTATTAATTATGTTTATCGTTGTATATATTTCTTGAAGAGAGAGAATATTTTAAAACAATCATTAATTTAAATAAAATTTAAATAAAATTTGATTAAATTGCCAAAAAAATAAAATACATGGTAACTCAACTACAATTCTAACTAAAATACATGGTATTAACAAGTGTAATAATCACAAACAAATATTAACATTATAATTAAAAATTCTTAGTTCCTCCTAGATAAACATTACTTTTTAGGGTCAAAACCTTTCACAGAAACATGAATTAAACTATTTATACACATATGGGTTAGTGAGAGACACCAAGGGATGTGCCATGCAAGCGTGGCACAATAGGAACTGTTCCAACATAATAAGATATTGGTAATGCCGAGCCAACATCTTTTTGACGTAATGTCTGATGTTGGAATAGTTCCTATGTGTCGCTCTTGCGTGGCACATCCCCCCTTGGTGTCTCTCACTAACACAAATTGTGTACCTTATTGCAGTGAGCAAAAACACGGTATCACATTACTGAAACTATTTATTTATATGTTAATTTTATTCACACCTTAAAACGTCCATTACTCCTCAACTCATTAATTATTTTACTGATTTTTATTAGGGTCCGTAGGCAAAACCAAGGACCCTAATATTTTCCTGCGTGTGTCTGTCCGTCCGTCCTGTCGCATGCTCTCACGGCTACACCTTTCGTCCGATCACTTTGAAATTTGGCATGTAGGAATGTGTCTTGTACCTACCCACATTTTTTAAATAAGGTCGACTTTCCCAAAAAAATTAGGATAAACTTAAGGGTTAAATATATTTTTTTTTTTTTTTTTTTCGACACCGTGAGGGGTATCATATGAAAGGGTACGTCGAGCTGATTACAAAAATATATAATTCTTTAGTTATAACTTATAAGTTTGAAGTGGGTGTGAAACGTGTCCCCCCCCCCTTTATCTCGCTTATGTGAAGTGCAAAAAATCTGAAAAAATTCCTGAATATTCTTCAACCAAAAGTAAAGATACCAATTTTTGGAAATTTCGAAAAAAAAATTATTTTATTTTTTATTGACAAAATACGTTTTTTTTTTATAATTATGGTCTTTTCGATGTATTTATATGGTTGTAGTCCGGTTCAGCGGCAAAAAAATACTTTATCGAAAGTTCTTTTTATGTGTTTTGAGAATATCAGACCCATGTGATAGTTCAAAGTAAGCTTTTTAGCATTTTAAAAAACACCATCAATAGGGTACTACTTAAACTATACAGTGTGGTGGCCTACGGACCCTCGCTGTGTGGTCACTAGCACACACTTGACCTGTTTATTATTTTTAAAATTTGCTAATAATTTGGTTAGACTAGAGAAAAAGAGAATTAATGAAATATAAGAGTACTATTTATTAATTTTTAGATCCTCGCGACGTTCTAGTTAATAAGAATACTTTCAGAATTCAAAGTAACCATATTATATTGACCTTTTAAGAGTATAAAGTCAAATTTAATAACCTATAGTGAACGTAAAAGAAAAAAAAAAAAAAAATTCAGTTCCAGACAATCTTATAATAATTTTTGTAGGCGTACAATTATTATACCGTAATAGGATACTTTTTCTTTTTTTTTTTTGCTCTTTCTTTTTCCAAAGATGGGTACACCAAATGCGATGTTAAAAACCATCTAAAGACTGGCACGTGGTTGCCTCAGGGTTGATACTGCATTATAACCCCCTCTTGTATTTAAAAAAAAAAAATAACCTAAAGATACAAACGTTACAATGGCTACACGGAGTAGAAAGGGTACGGTACCCCCACGCCATGTACCCCTTATGTACCCTAAGGCTGTCGGGTACAAACCAAGAAGTACCCCAGAGATATCGGCGTGGGATGAGATTACACTATACTACTACCATCACAGATTATTATCTTCTCTGATTTCTTATCCCCCACTCTATTAATATAATACTTAAAAAAAAAAAAAAAATGTAATTCCCCGATCACCTTTTAATAGCTCGTCGTTATATGGCCCACCCAAATCCATCGGATGTTATACAATACAAGTTCTATACATTAAGTATATATATAAGTATATAGATCAGTTTTAGGAGATGTATTATGTAAAAATAAAATATAAATAATTATGCGTCTACTATATTCTCTTGTTTTGCCATTTTCATTTCTAATAATTATAGAAATATATCGTTTCTTAAAATTGCTTCCGAGCTTACCGCAGGTAACGGAAGCTATGTGATCGTTCTGAAGAAGAACAATATTTTATGTCTCCGATTTCAAAAATTCCAAGACAGAAATCTGTTTCAGACATCAGGGAACATTTTTGGTTCCGTGTCGATCTGTCGGTCTGTCCCTCAATTTTTGCGAACTATCATATTCTAAAAACTTCTCGTCCTATTATACTGCAATTTTGATGTTGGTTCATAATTAGGCCATTTTTGGTCCCATATATAAGTTTCAACCTTATGCGCCCATTTGTTCCTCTTCCACATGCGCACAAACATACATATATTTACACCTATATCTTCAAAAGTACTCATCTGATTTTTATCGAGTGGTTTTTAATAAAAATTATTTGAAGTTTGGCGGTATTTTGACAGATGTAAACAAACTTTGACGTCATCAAAATTATTGCACTAATAAATAATTATATTCGCTTATAACTTTTAAACTAATTAATGGAATTTCATTGGTTTTTTTATATTTGTTACTTAATTTATTCTGGTTCCAACGATATGTTATATGTCAAAAACCTATTTATACTTTCAGTATTATTAACCGTCAAATTTAAAAATTCTAAAATTTATAACTTCAAAATGGCGGCCAAAATCAAAATGAAATTTATTGGGCTTGTTTGTCATACAGAGAGGTACATTCGAGCCAAATTTCAACTCAATAAGGACCATTTTCGATTTATTACGATTTTTTTAAATTTTTGCTGACTCAGCAAACTGGGTTCAAGATGGCGGAAAAAAGTTGATTTTCCTGGCGGCACAACTACAGGTTTGGACTGATTTTTCAGTCAAGTTTCATCTCTCTAGGTTAAATACCTTGGGCGCTACGATGATAACACACGTACACACACACATATACACATACATACGTCATGCTGAAAACCACTCAGGAGGTCTTAAAAACACCTAAAACGGATAATTCCGTTGAAATCTCGAAAAAAATTGTTTGGTGAAAACAATGCTTTTCCTACTATTAGTAGTGAGGAAAAGTATAAAGGTACGTCGAGCTGATTACAAAAATATATAATTTATTTTTGGTCATAAGCTTTGATAGGGCGAGCATAGGTGAGTTTGAAGTTGTTTGAGTACAAATTGCCCCCCCCCCCCCCCTCTATCTCGCTTATGTCAAGTGCAAAATATGTGAAAAATTCCTGAACATTATTCGGCCAAAAGTGAAGATACCACTTTTTTAAAACTTTTTTGGGGTACGGGGTACAAAAGTTAAAATAGTATATCGATGGCTAATAAGTGATACCTCGTATCTTCAAAATGCCAGGTTTACAGGAGGAAAACAAAATACTATTAAAAAATATAAATTTATTTCAACTGACTGTTTTTTTATAAATTTGTATAACATGTAACCCTTCTGAAACATTGGTAACTATCAAATTATAACAGTTCATAAAATAAAGTAGTTACGAGTTCTCACTATGTCACTTCTTTAATAATGTGAACACATACGAGGTTTCACTTACGAATTAGCAGCTCAGTTATGAGGTGTCACTACTAAACTTCACCAAAACACATACGAGTTACTTACAAGCTGTCACATATCAAATAGTTTGCGACTCTGATACGAGATGTCACGAATGCCCATTTTCTAGGTGAAGGAATTTTTTTTTTCACTAACGAGATCTTGCATGTACTTGCAGACAAGCCTCCCAAGGCCCAATATAATGAAAATCTCAAAATCACCATTTTGGTAGTTACGGTTACTTATTAGCCATCGATATGTATTTCATGATGCATGTCGTTGGAAAGCTCTTTAAGAGTACAGTTATTGTTGTTATGTTCACTTTTGTCATATTTTTATTTAAGAGGGTGGTAAAATAGAAAAACAGGAAAAAATCCATTTAACTTAAAAATTAGAAATAATATACTATTTTTGATCCAATTTCAGCTGTTTATAAATAAGAATGTTTATTGTTTAAGATTAAAATGCACGGTCGACGCTCAGCTCAATATTGCAAGCAGAAAACTGCATTGCATACCTAGTTTACAATTATTACTTTATTTTATTGATGTTATAGTCAACCAGATATTTTCACGCTATCTTCTAGACTATTATGTGATTAGGGTCAGTAGTAGGATGAGAGGAAATTATGTGAATAATTAAAAATACGAACATAGTTGAGATAATGTTTACAAAACAAAAAACATCGATAACAATAACAAAAATATTTATACTTATTTAAAAACCTGTACTAATCGTTTCGACCCCTAACTTCCTTTAATCTCAACCCCACCTTTTCTTCTTGTAGTAAAGATATGTTCTTCTTTGTTTTCCTTCTTCAGCCTCCGCCCTTTTTTTTTTTTCTCTTACACTCAAAAAAAATAGGGTTTCTTTTCTTTCAAAAAGTCAAAAGTCCTTCCTTTTGATTTTTATTACTATATAATTAATAATTCCTTTCTTTTTCTCAACTACATATATTATTATTATTCTAATTCTAATACTTCCTGCTTACTTTAAAGAAACTAAGCAACACAAAAGAGACAAAAGAGCAGAAAGCAATTAAGATATATACATATATATATATATATATATATATATATATATATATATATATATATATATATATATATATATATATATATATATATATATACACATACATATAAAGAAAATAGTACAATTAAATCTTTCTATTATGTTTTTCTTTAGAACGCTTATCTATTATTCCACTTTACTGTTCTATTTGTCTTTATTCTTTTATTATTTTCCTTCCTTATAATATTGAAATTAAAACCTTGTATTTTAATTCCTATGTAGGTATTAATTTTGACGTTTTATTATTTTTTTAGACGTATATTGTCCTCCCCCCCCCCCCCCCCACCTATAAAAAATAGAACGTTTTTCTTAAACCAAACCTGTGTTTATTATGTAAATTTAATTGTTTAGTTCAGATCAGAAATAATTAATAGGAAGGGAACTTTTTAAAAAGGTAAAAGGGGACTTAAACTTAATTGTAGAATACGGCGGCAGTATAAACGTTTTAAGAAAAATCAATAGTTATGTTAATATTAATCAAAGGAATTAAAATTACAAAACTTAGTTTGTTGTTTCTATTGGCATTATGTTAAATTTATGATAAATGAAAAAAATATAAAAATAATTCTTGTTCAGTTTGTAGCCAAACAATATTATCAAATTACTAATGCAAACCGATTTCGATAATTTTATTTAGTGAACAAAATGCTTACTTGGTTATCTGGACTTAATTGCCCATCTTAATTTCTTTTTGTAGATTCAACGGAACAGTTAGAACAAAATGTCCATCAAGAGCAACCAATTCACTACACATACTAATCTCACTATTATCAGGACACAACTGTATATCTAATCTTACTACTCTTGTATATTTTCATTCACAATTTTAATTAATTGTGTATTTCACTTTTATCTAAACTCAGCTGTTTATCTAGACCTAACAGTCCATCTTACTTTTATCAATGATAATTGATTTACAGAGGGATAACAATGCTTTTTATCAGAAATAAGGAAAAGGTAAATAAAAAAATTTCAGTTAATTTTCATCGCTCCACCATAAAGTATTGGCATGAATTATTTCATAATTTTATGACTAGACGTTATATACGGTGGTTGGGGAGGGGGGGATATTTTGAGTGAAATTTTAGCGCTAAGAACGTAATATTGGCGGTAAACAGCGCAACACTCATAAAAAAAAAAGTATTGAATTGTTATATATGTATACAATATACTCTTCAGGGACTTTCATTTAATCCACCTCTTGAAAGTTCAAAATTTTGAGCTTAGTACATTTTTGCGCATATTAAATGTTTAACAAAAACAATAAAAAGTTACGCTAGTATTTCAAATTTCAACTCCCTAGCGTGAACAGTTCGGAGGTTATAAACAAACAGACGTACTGAGACATCACTCTCGGCATCAGGGTTTCGAGGATGATCTACGAAACCCTAAAAACAAAAAGGTGGAGAGCAGCCATGTTTTGCCCATTGTAGTGTACAATGTAATTTTCATGATCCTGAGTACAAAATTAGTTAAAGGTACCGAAAGACTCACTTGTACACAAAATATTAGCTTGATGTTAATCAGACACTTTTTTGTCTCCTGCACTATAAGCGTAAAATAAAGTACAATGAGATAAACGTACAATCATTGTAATTAAGTATTAAAAATAAAATCCATAAAAATAATTGGAATCTACTTGGATGAGAATGTTTGGTTTTTTGCACCAAATTTTGTTTATTTTTAGGTCACTCTTATTTTTTTAAATTTAAGATTAAATGAGTGTTACTTTCGACAAACCATTTGAATTTCTTAAAAATCAGATGAATAATTTTAATAATATCAGTGTTTATAAAAAAAAAGGTTTGAGGTGGTTAGAGGTAGTTTGAGATGGTTTGAGGAGGTTAGAGAAGGTTAGAGGTGGTTGGAGATGGTTTGAGGTGGTTAGAGATGGTTAGAGGTGGTTGGACATGGTTTGAGGTGGTTGGAGATGATTTGAGGTGGATAGAGATGGTTAGAGGTGGTTGGACATGGTTTGAGGTGGTTGGAGATGGTTTGAGGTGGTTATAGATGGTTAGAGGTGGTTTGAGGTGGTTAGAGATGGTTAGAGGTGGTTGGATATGGTTTAAGGTGGATATAGAAAAAAGCTTTGTGCAGAAGAATAAATTAACGTATATGGTTGATATTAATATGGGACCGACCACCAGTGGGTAATTTTAAGGTAACAATAAAATTTCATTAATAATTCTGTCCATTAAGATATGGTGGTTTGCGCATAATATGTTGACAGACCAACAGATACGAGACTAACAATTATTAACATTGTCCCTTGAGCTCTAAAATCCATTAATATCTTGGAAAAGCTTGAATTTGGAATTTTTTGGAGCTTGAAATTAGTCAAAGAATTTTCTCGGAATGATTACAAGCCTTCTGTTAGAGTTTAAAAAATAAACTAAAAATACTTCAACTTTGCCCGAGAAAGGGATTTAGTACTAACAATTAAAAATAATTATGAATAAAAAATCATTAGCATGTACAAAAGATTTGTCTTACAACAAAAGCAACTTATGTTACAGTGCTACTTCTTAAAATTAAACTTAATTAGTAGCTGTTAATTTACGCCACCAGATTGTGCTACTTTCATTTTAAAAACGTTAATAGGGAAGTCGTTAAAATGAGATCTTCCGCTCGATGAGTAAAAAATTCATTGAATCAAAGACAATGCAACTTCATAATAGACTCCCTCGTAAGCAGCTCAACTTGAACTAGGAAACGACAGATGTGACCATTCTTTCAAACTGAAGTTGAAGAGTCGCATACGTAATTGGTTTTTTAAAACACTTTCCGAAAGGGGGGAAGGGGTAATCCTTCTAACAATTAAAACATCTCTCTTGCTAAACCCATCGTGTTCTAGTATCACTTCAACAACATAACACTCTTAAAGTTGGTTCTCTTTTTTTTTTTTTTTTTTTTAAAAAGTTGTTACATTCAACAATATTCAACAATCAACAATTAATTTCAAGTGGTGTTCTTAATCTTGTAGCACAATGTTGTTTGTTGTTCAACAATCAAAGTAAATTGGTTTATAGAAAAGCATATTTTACAGTTAACAATCAAAGTAAATTGTTTTATAGAAAAGCATATTTTACATGCCAACAATCAAAGTAAATTGGTTCATAGAAAAGCATATTTTACAGTTACCAATCAAAGTAAATTGGTTTATAGAAAAGCATATTTTACATGCCAACAATCAAAGTAAATTGGTTCATAGAAAAGCATATTTTACAGTTAACAATCAAAGTAAATTGGTTTATAGAAAAGCATATTTTACATGCCAACAATCAAAGTAAATTGGTTTATAGAAAAGCATATTTTACAGTTATCAATCAAAGTAAATTGGATTATAGAAAATCATACTTTGCAGTTACCAATCAAAGTAAATTGGTTCTATGTATGGTGTTGGATACTTTCAGGGTAATAAGTCAAAATTCTCATTTACGTGCAACGTTTCGGCCTGACCGGCCATTTTCAAGCCTATAATAAACTTTTCAAGCGCAGGTGACAATAAACTTTAACGTTGCAGAATACTTCAGTTACCTTGTTAATATAATTTCCTTTGTTATTTTATTGTTTTATCTAGGCGTTATGTGTTATGTTAATTGTTAATTTTATTGTAATGAGCTGTGATGCACCATTTTTCTGTATCATATTCTACATTTACCAATCAAAGTAAATTGGTTTATAGAAAAGCATATTTTACAGTTAACAATAGTCTGCCAATAATTAGTTTTGGGTGTTTTTAAGACCTCCTGAGTGGGTTTCAGCAAGACGTCTGTATGTGTGTATGTTTGTTATCATCGTAGCGCCCAGGGTATTTAACCTAGAGAGTTAAAACTTGGCAGAAAAATGAATCTTTACTTCTGGTTGTGCCACCCGGAAAATCAACATTTTACGCCATCTGAAACCTAATTTGTTGAGTCAGCAAATTTAAAAAAAAAAAAAAATCGGAAAGTCGTCTCAAGCAAATCAACTACAGTTACTTTTGATATTGACCGCCATTTTTAAATTACCGATTTTTGAATTTTAAAAATTGGATGGATAATAATACCGAAAGTATAAATACGTTTTTGATATTTAGCATATCGTTGGAACCGGAAAATAAATAAGGAACAAATATAAAAAAAAACCCGATGAAATTCTATTAACCAGTTTAAAAGTTATAAGCGAACATAGTTATTAATTAGTGCGATACTTTTGTTAAACGTCAAAGTTTGTTTACATCTGTCAAAATACCGCCAACATTCAAATAATTAAATAAATGAAATAAAATAATATATAAATTTTCTTTTTGTAAAAAAATTAATAATAAATCAAATGAAATCATTAAGTTCAAAACGGTTACCCATCCAAGTACTGACCACGACCAATGCTGCTTCCTCCTACTGAAAAGCAGCAAGTGAGGCCACTTTAGTGGCCTCCGAAGTGAGAAAAAGTTTCGTGGTACCTAACAATTACTAATCAACTATCATTATTACAATAAAAGCTCGTCTAAGAACTACCGGTAACAATATTGATTTAAAAAAATACGCTTTTCAAACATGAAAGGATGGAACATTTTTAATATGAGGGACTTTCCAATAACGTAGGGTGTTCAAATCTTCCAAAATTAAATTTTCCTCTCTACACTCCACCACTATCAATTGTTTTGTTTTTTAATAAGTACATCTGCCGAGGGTTACATAGCCTAAACAATAAGAGAAGAGTGGGGGGAGCCAAGGTGTACTTTTGAACTAGAGGGTGGGCTAGCGACCTACTGATTTTTGATAAGTAACGAAACAAAGGGAATCAAAGTTTTGCACGAGAGAAATAATAGGGAGGGACTTAGAGGGTGAAGGACTTAGCTGGCGGGTAGTTAATCCCTATTAATATGCAAATTTCACCTCCCTCCCCTTGCTTCACCAGTAGCAAGCTGTCACAGTAATCGATCAAAACGTTCGTTCTTTTTTTTCGTGTTGTATAATTCGGTGCGTTGTCTCCCACACTCATACAGAGGGTTGTAGGGATTAAAAAGCGTCTAATTACAGATCCACAACGCAATCCCACCTTTATCTTTCTATCTAAAGCTGAGTTTTAGTTTTATTTTTTTTTTTTTTTTTTAATTCTTATCAGCTGCTTTTATAATGTTTTGATGCTTTATCTGAAAGTTTATTTCGTTTTTAATTTCTTATATAAAGAGAAAGTAAAAACAAAAAAAAAAATCTATTTTTAGATTTTGATGGATTTACACGTTTTGATGTCCGAAAAATTGTTATTTATGAAATGTCTGTCTTACGTCTGTCGTCTGTGCACACGCGTCGAGCCTAAACTATTGGCCCGATTTTGAGCAAATTTTAAACATACACATGAAGAGAAAATTCATGTTTTGAAAAAATTATACCCCAAGGCAAATTGAGAAATGAATTTTAGTTTCACATATGGGGGGCCACTGTCCCCCAAAATCTCTGTAAAAACATTATTTCTCAAGAAGGGTTCCGATGATATTGTTTGAAAAATTCTGAAGTCCATTTTAATACGAATCTAACGATATAAACCATTTTCCCGGGAATAATCTAGTTCTTGAGATAATAGCTTTAAACGAGAGCAGAGAGAGAAAGGGTACGATTCCCCGCCAAGGAGAAGTTATTGTTATAACAAATTTGATATAATTTAATTTATTAAATTTAATCATAGAATTATAATAATATATAAAAACATTTATATGATAGAAAATTATGCACCCCTAAAAAAGCAAAGCAATAATGTTCAAAAATAATTGAAGCGAGCGTAGCGAGCTTCCTACATTCAACGAAATATGCTCCGTGTCTGTCTGTCTGTCTGTCTGTCTGTCTGTCTGTCTGTCTGTCTGTCTGTCTGTCTGTCTGTCTGCCTGTCTGTCTGTCAGTAACGTTCACGCGTGTGACGATAACTTGAGTAAAAGTTGACCGATTTAGTTGAAATTTGGTATACATGATCCTCTTACTAATACTCAGGCTAAGTTCGTTGGACAGCGTGATCCGTCCAAGAGTTCGCGCGCAACGCTCGCGTAAACGAGAGGTTCAAAAATTAAATTGGAATTTCAGGACGGGAAATGATTCTATCATCATCTATTCGATGAGACGAACATTTTTTACAAATAACATTTTTTAGTAAAACCAACAGCGACACCGCTATGAATTAATAAAGATCGCTAAAACTATTAAAGCGGGCCTAAGGCCTAAACGTTTAAAATAGAGAAAACAACCTTTTTACCGATATCTTACGTTCTAACGTAACGATTTTAATAAAACTTCATAGACACCATCTGATGCACAATTGAAACAGGCATGCAAAATTTCAATTTGATACATGCAGTAGTTTGTTTGCAGCAAAGATATACAAATTATAAATATTGAAATAGAGATGTGTGGTGAGTGGAATAGTAAGAATGCGGGGTGGTTCCCTTACTACTAGCCGCTGCACTACTACCAGACCCATTATCTATCAACTCATCATGATTCACAATAATCTTTTTTTTTCAATATTCAATACATATTTATTACTATATGCTCGCTTCAATGATAGAGCCACGCGATGCCTAGTTAAATGTACCTACGAGAACTAATAAATGGGAAACACTGGGCTAAGTAATTATGAACTCGTAAATGAGAAAGTTTGTCTGAGTTGTCTGTGAGTTGCATTGTGTTCACTTTTGAGAACAAAAAAATAGTAAGTCTCCTATTTTAAAAATTCCAAGACAGAAATCCGTTTCTGCCTTCAAGGAACATTTTTGGTCTCGTGTCTGTCTGTCGCTCTGTGTGTCCGTGAATCCTGAAACGTGTGACGACATCTTGAGTTAATGTTAACCTATTTTGATGAAATTTGGTAGACATGTTTATTTTACCAATGCCCAAGACGAGTTCGTGGGACAACGTTATCTGTCCAAGCGTTCACGCGCAACGCTCGCGTAAACGTGAACTTCAAATTTAAAATTGGAATTTTAGGTCGGGGAAAAAATCAAACTTCATCTATTCAATGAGACAAATATTTTTTTCAAACACAATTTTTTAGTAAAACCAACAGCGACACCACTATGAAGTGTTGAAGATCGCTAAAACTATTAATAGTTTTTACACATTAAACAATAATAAGAATAATGGTAATGTTAATATAACAATAAAGTACATGATAGGATGCGAGGAAGCCATGTTTCCCTATAATTGACAGTATATTTTAATTTAATCAAAATTAGTTTTGTAATTTGAGGTTCATACACAGTGTTTTTTGTATTTTTTTTTTTTTTTTAGTGAGTGTAACTGGACTCAAACAGGAATCTAGTGAGTGTAACGGAACTCAGGTGAGTATAGCGGTACTCTGGTGAGTATAGAGGCACTGTGGTGAGTGTAGCGGCACTCTGGTGAGTGTAATGGCACTCTGGTGAGAGTAACGGGTCTCTGGTAAGGGTAACGGGACTCTGGTAGACAAGGCTGTGGTGAGTCAGGTGAGTGTAAAAGGTATCTGATGAGTGTAACGGGGAAATATCGTAACAACCAAACACTACATTTATTTACCAATCCCTGTTATAATACTGTACGACTGTACACAAGAAAGTAAACAATTAAAACGCACTAAGAAATATGTAAAAGTTCAAACATGACCAAACTAATCATCCATTACATAACTATTGATTTACTTTGATAAACATAAGTAATGAAACTTAACGGATTTTATAATTTTGTCTACATTCAATTCCACACCCTTCTTCAGTTAAAATTATATTCCATATCTGTGGAAATGGTTTCACGTTTAGAAAGACAGACTGTGCTAGTCCACCCTAAATAAATCTATTGTTTCCAATAGGTTGGAAAGACACACAGTATCCCAAGTGAAAAATACAATAAAACCACTGCTCTGACCAGATGTCGTGTCGCGTCCCTCGCATTGCAGTCAATGTAATGCTTCCAGAGAGGGGAGCAACTTTACTGTGAACCCAGTAATTATAAAATATCTATATGAGGGTGATTTCACCTCACGTTTCTCCTACTTACTGTTCTAACTTTCCGTGATTTTTCGGATTTCTAATACAATAAATACCACATGTAAAAACTGAACAAATAACATTAGAAATAGTTTGGTTCTATCTATGGAGAACTAATACAATAAACACCACATGTAAAAACTGAACAAACAACATTAGAAATAGTTTGGCTCTATCTATGGAGAACTAATACAATAAACACTACATGTAAAAACTGAACAAATAATATTAGAAATAGTTTGCTTCTATCTATGGAGAACTATAATACAATAAACACTACATGTAAAAACTGAACAAACAACATTAGAAATAGTTTGGCTCTATCTATGGAGAACTATAATACAATAAACACTACATGAAAAAACTGAACAAATAACATTAGAAATAGTTTGGTTCTATCTATGGAGAACTAATACAATAAGCACCACATGTAAAAACTGAACAAATAATATTAGAAATAGTTGGGTTCTATCTATGGAGAACTAATAGAATAAACACTACATGTAAAAACTGAACAAACAACATTAGAAATAGTTTGGTTCTATCTATGGACAATCTCCACAGAGCAATAGTTTTGTATTTAAACTATGTGAATTGTTTTGGCTTCAAATAAAGAGTTATAGACACTTCTTTAGATTGACACTTCCCTAATAAAAAAATTAGAAGGGAGTAATAATCTAAAGAAGTTGTAAAGAAGGTGCTCTTCTTTAGATTGTTACTCCCCTTATAAACAACAGAAGTGTGATATTCCTTTGTCCCAAATTATATTGGACTAAACATCACTTTGTCTTAATAGTTATTTAGTTAGTCATTTATATTAAAAAAAAACATTGGGAAGTAACAAATAAAAAAGCGAATTATGATAACTATGAAGAAGTGACTTGTGGTTTACTGATTTATGATAGCAATAATAAATAAAATTGTAAAAAAATAAGACAAATTTCCTCATATACGAAATTATTATTACTTAGCCCAGTGGCCATTTATTAGTTTTCGTAGGTACATTTTATTATTATTGAACATTTTATAAAAATGTATCATAAAAATAACTTCTCCTCGGCCGGAAATCAAACTCGGCCTCTCTCAAAATTGAATTCTAAACTTTTTATAAAAATAATTTCTATAATATGTTCTAAACGTATATGAGAAAGTAAAAAATCGGTCCGAGGCAACTCAAACTTTCTCATGTACAAGTTCATAATCGCTTAGCCCAGTGTTTTCGTAAGTACATTTAATTATTATTGAACATTTTATCAAAATATATAAGAAAAATAACTTCTTCTCGACGGGGACTCGAACCCGTTACTCTCCGTCCGCGTTAAAAAGGGCTTATGTTGTAAGATTCGTATTTAAATGGACTACACTTCGGATTTTTTTAATCAATATGGTCGAAACTGTTTATCAGAGTGTTTGGGGCGTAGCACCCCCAAAATTTGAAGCTAAAATAAATTTTTCGAGTTTTCCTTGGGGTATGATTTTTCTGAACATGTATCCAAAATTCGTGATATCGGCCCAGTAGTTTAGGCTCTACGGGTCTGCACAGACAGACATTTAGACTCAAAAAATCATATTCGGATAATAGTGGTTATTTAGACTTTCGAGTTAAATAAAATTGATAGTTGTTATGCAGACTTGTGGTCTGAAAAATAGTTGTTATGCAGACTTGTGGTCTGAAAAATAGTTGTTATGCAGACTTGTGGTCTGAAAAATAGTTGTTATGCAGACTTGTGGTCTGAAAAATAGTTGTTATTCAGAGAAATCTCTACACATTAATGTCACTTTGTAATTCTAGTGTTAATTTGTTCGTTAGGAAATTTAAAATTGTTATTAAGTGAAGTACATTAACGATCGATATGTGGTGAAACCTGAGAATCGATTATATTCTAAATGAGTTTTGAATTGGTCAGTTAAAAATATTAAGTACTTATTACACTTAAGTGTGAGAGTGTTAGCGGTAGTTAAAAGTGTTTATAAAAGCGAAGTCTTCGTGTTGCAAAATGAACCAGGCTTAGATGATAATCAAGCAGTTAAAACCAGAACAGAATTAAACCAGACTTAAGCAGCTTTAACTTGGGGTGGGAAGCAAAATCCGCAACAAAAATTAACCCACACTGAAATAAAAGAAAGAGTAAAAATTATGCTCTTTTGTAATTCAAATTAAATGGACTATTTCGTATACACTGTAGAAAATGATAAAAAAATACTCATTTTCTCCATTTCATGGAAAAACATTGAATCAGTGATATGTTTTTGGGCATTGAATGCACACACGGACATTTCAATGTTTTTCCATGAAGTGGAGAAAACCAGTATACATTTGTCTAATTGATATAGTAGATGCATCTTAATATGTGAAATTATCAAACATTAATCCATTTTGATTACCATTTAGTCCGCTAGGAGCTCTGATATCAATTTATATAAAATTTAAAACTTCTATCGGCTAAATATAGTACTAATGAATCGAGTGAAAATCAAACTACCTCCTTATAGAAGTTTTTCTTTTGTGGACTTGAGGTTTTTTTATATAAGTAGTTGGTTGTTTTTTTGGAATGAAAGTCCTTTATTATATTTTATTCACACAAGCTTTCGTCCAGGGAACCTGGACTTCTTCAGGTTTTGGAAATACTATAAATTTAGAGAAACAAATGGTCAAAATGAAAACGAAATGGCACGAAATTTTAGACCGTCACTCAAGAACACTTTTCAAGTTGTTCTTTGCGTGACAAATAGTTATTTATGTAACTAGGCAGCAAAATGGAATTTTACTGACGAGTGATTAGATTAGCCTCCGAGCCGAAGGAGAGGACAGGTCAGCAAAATGGAATTTTACTGACGAGTGATTAGATTAGCCTCCGAGCCGAAGGAGAGGACAGGTCAGCAAAATGGAATTTTACTGACGAGTGATTAGATTAGCCTCCGAGCCGAAGGCGAGGACAGGCTATGATAATTAACTGCCGAGGCGAAGCCGAGGCAGGTAATTTACTAATTTGACTGCTTGACAATTAATACACGAGGCAGAAATATTTCCTTTGCTGCCTTGTTGCATACAATATTTTATCTACGGGCGGCAGAAAAATGAAACTGCTAAAATACAAACTTCATTAATATAACATAGTTAATTACTATGTGACATATTAATAAGATAATAACATAAGTATTAACTAAAATTAATGCTGAAAGAAATCAAATATGAAGCTTGGGAATAATAATAATTGTGAATATCAAACTGAAGCTATAACAACAAAATACAAAACACACGTTTGTAACATACATAACTTCTGAATGAATAATGCACGCAATATAAAATATTTATTAATATTTTTACTAACAAATTACTAAAAGTATTAAAGATATCTTCTACTGCTTAAAAGAAAAGAAGTAACTAGGATAAATCAAGAAAAGTATCTAGTCTAATCTAGAATGACTTCAATAATAATAATAATAATAATAATAATAATAATAATAATAATAATATGGATGGTGGATTGTTGGATGTTTACATAAAGCTGCAGTGTGGCCAGTGACTCCGCTATTTTTGTAATTGAAGATCTACTATTCATTGAACTTATTTAACAGATTTAACAAATATAAAAAAAATATTTAAATATTAAAACGTTTATTTATTAAATTTTAATTATTAAACTATAATATATAAAGTTATAAGATAGAGATAATAGTATAAACTGTTACTGCCAACCTTATAACAATAAAAATTTTGCTGCCTAAGTATCAAAATTTTTTCTCATTTTACCGCCTAGGCAGTAAAATCACATTTTTCTGCCCGAAATCAGTTCAATAATTGACATAAAATATTTTTGTTCTTCAGAATGATCACATAGCTTCCGTTACCTTCGGTGAGTTCAAAAGCAAAATAAAAAAGATTTATAAAATGTGATCAATAATATCATAAGCTTTAGCCATGATGGTTAATTTTCAATCGAATCATAAAACCAACAATCGAATTATCGCAATAAAAAGAGCTAATTATCTATTTAATTGTACTCATCCAATCAACTATCATTAGATTTCAATTCAGTAAACAAAACCATAATAAATAATTTACTAAACAAAAAAAAGGTAAAGTTAATAAAATAAACATAACCTTTTGAATTAATTACAAATCAATGAATTAAAGAATAAAAAAATCAATCACTTTAATGAATAGGACTTAATGAACCTCTATCTCTTTCTCCTTTCATTCATTATTCTTAAAAATAAAATTCCAGAACATAATTTAGCATTCATTCATTACAAATCAAACGCAATTCATTAAGAGAACAATTAATTAACGTTTTAATAAAAAATATTATTGATCTATTATCTATTATTAATAACAATAGGCGAAAAATTATTAATTTTTGTGTGAAGAGTCGAAAAGAAATGAAAATTAACGAAGTCAGAAAACAAATATTATAATTTTTTTAATAATTGCTATTATGGATTTGTTTAATTATGTTTTTTGTTCTCTTTTATTTGTTTGATCTATTAAATAGATTAAATAGATATGATTAATTGTTATATATATATATATATATATATATATATATATATATATATATATATATATATATATATATATATATATATAATGAAACACTAGATAAGGACAACAATTAAATTCTTTGCCCAATTAAAAAGCTTTTGTGTTGTTCGGTAATAATATGTGTTTTTATGATTTGACATTATGACTTTGATTTGAATCATGTGATATGGATGGCTAAATTTAAAATTTAATTTATGGTTGATTTTTTTAAGGAGATTTGATTTTAAGGAGATTTGGTTACAACTTAATCTGGTTATCGTCATCTTGCAGGTTCTAGTAAACATCTTGAACTTAGGTAAACTCGATCTTGAACTTAGTTTAACTCGATTTTGAACTTATAGGTTCAGTAAACATCTTGAAGGTTCTACTTGGCTCGCGGAATCGGCTTGGTTTCTTAAATATGCGTAAAGACAACATGAAACTTAAAAAAAGCCAATTAGTGTGGCACATAGTCTCCTCGCGTTCTATTTCGAAAACTTTAATGATTTCATGTTATCACAACCTATTATTATCAATTTTATTTAATTACCACCCATTTTTAAAATTGTTATGATTTTGCTTCCGAGCTTACCAAAGGTAACGGAAGCTATGTGATCGTTCTGAAGAACGAAAATATTCTGTATCCGATTTCAAAATTTCTAAGACAAAATTCTGTTTAAAAAATCAGGGAACATTTTTAGTTCCTGTCTGTCGGTACGTCACTCAATTTTTGCAAATCAACATATCTTAAATTTTACTCATCTAATTAGATTGAATAGTAGGTCATAATTAGCTTATTGTTGATCCCATATAAGTATCAACCTTATGCGCCTATTTGGTTCTCTTTCACATGCACACAAACATACATTTATTTACACCTATATCTTCAAAAGTACTTATTAAAACAATTTTGATAGATTTAATAAACAGGGAAAAATTAAAAAAAAAAAAAAAATCGGGTACGGGGTACCTCGGAACTTTTCCTCACTTCAGAGGCCACTAAAGTGGCCTCTCCTACTCTAGGAGGTAGCAGCATTGGACGTGGTCAGTACTTGGATAGGTGACCGTTCTGAACTAATTGATTTATTATCATTCTTAAAAAAAACCTTATTTTTAATACCTATATTTTATTTAATTATTTGAAGTTTGGCGGTATTTTGACAGATGTAAACAATCTTTGACGTCATCAAAATTATCGCACTAATAAATAATTATATTCCCTTATAACTTTTAAACTAATTAATGGAATTTCATCGGTTTTTTTTATATTTTTTCCGGTTCCAACGATATCTATATGTCAAAAACCTATTTATACTTTCAGTATTATTAACCGTCAAAGTTTAAAAATACAAAAATTTATAACTTCAAAATGGCGGCTAAAATCAAAATGAAATTTAGTGGGCTTGTTTGTCATACAGAGAGGTACATTCGAGCCAAATTTCAACTCGATAAGGACCATTTAGATTTATTACGATTTTTTTTAATTTTTGCTGACTCAGCAAACTGGGTTCAAAATGGCGGAAACAGATGATTTTCCGGGCGGCACAACTACAGGTTAGGACTGATTTTTCTGCTAAGTTTTAACTCTCTAGGTTAAATACCTTGGGCGCTACGATGATAACACACATACATGCGTCATGCTGAAAACCACTCAGGAGGTCTTAAAAACACCTAAAACGGATATTCCCGTTGATATCTCGAAAAAAAATGTTTTGGTGAAAAAAATACTTTTCCCACTATTGGTAGTGAGGAAAAGTAAAAATAATATGGTTGTAAAATTATAAAATAATTCAATTTTATAATATAGGACGCAAGGAAGATTTGTGCCATACTAATTAGGAGAGTATTTTACATTAATTAAAGTATTAATTTTGCAAATTTAATTAATTAATCTGGGGCTATCTGCAGGCTACTTTTAACAAACCATCCAAATTTTATTAAAATCAGATAAGTAATTTTAAAGAGATAGATGTAAATAAATGTATGTTTGAGTCAGTGCCGGATTTAGCACTAGGCCGCGGGCTAGGGCCACGGTCTTAGGGGGGGGCCGCAGATATGGGCAATACATTGATATGAATTGCCGCTCAGCGCCTTTGACACAGTATATTCTAAGGAGTATTTATTATTGGTGGGTTTAATCAATTATTTCTCCAAATAAGAGTGTTAACCTATCAAGTACAAGCCAACATTAAACTTGATTTTGTGTCTACTAACTAATTTCGAACTCAGGATCATGAAAATCACATTGTTAACCAACATGGCCGCTTTCTATCGTTTTTTTTTTCAAATACCTATTGCCAAGCTGACGAGCTTATGTTCCGTAGACGAACATAGCCGATCACATATTTTTTTCAGGCACCAAAAGATTAACTTGATGTTAGTCAAACCCTCTTTTGTACGCCATCTCCTGAACTATACATTTATTTATATTTATAAGTTTTTAAAAAAAGTGCTACAAAAAGTACAATTCAATAAAAAGTGTGAGTTTTATCGGCCTATTTATTAAAACCTAACCAATTATTTTGTAGTACGTAAAACCAAATTAAAAAGTATTTCAAGAATTAAAAAAAAATCTAATTTATTATATTTTTTTGATCTTAGTTAAGTTAAATTAGGCCTATGAATATTAACTTTTGTACCATAACGGTTTTGTAAAAAATTCAAAGAAAACCCAATTATAGAACTTCTATAGTTCATAAAAACTAGGATGAAAAAACAATGTAGGGGAGGGACCGCTAGAAAAATTTGGCCTAGGGCCTCAAAAGTCCTAAAACCGGCACTGGTTTAAGTGCATGTGCAAGAGAAACGTACGGGCATAGAAGATTGAAACTTATATATATGACCAACAATGGGCAAATTTTGACCTATTATGTAAATTTCATTAAAATCGGACAAGTAGTTTTTAAATTTTTTAAGGTTTTTGCAAAAATTGAGTGACAGATAGACAGACCGACTGACAGACACAGAACCAAAAGTGTTACCTGACGCTTGAAACGGATCTTAAAATTTTGGAAATTGGAAAAACGATCACACAGCTGATCTTGGGCGTTACCTTCAGTAAGCTCGGAAGCAAAAATGGGTAAAGTTTTACGTAATGTATACAAGAAGCGGAAACTATTTTTTTTTATATATTTTAGCAATTTAGACAGGTAGAATAAGTCAAAGAAATAAAAAGAAGTTAATTTAATACAAATATAAACGTTTTACGTAGTAACATTTTAAATACGTAAAAATATTATGAGGAAAACTTATACTTAATTATCCCTACCGGTGTAGTATAAATGAAGAAGATCTCAAGCGCCGAAAAATAAATTATTTCTATAAGCAGAAGTATCTTTAATTTCTTACACACTCACATTTGCACAAAACAGCAGTTAACATTATGTAAATAGAGTAACCCTTATATAAATGTGTGTTAGTGGTTATAACCTATTAACGTTAAAAGCCTTTTCTAGACCGTATTTAACTTAAGCTTTAAGTTGAACCCGGTTTCAATTGGTTTCTTATGTTAATGTAGGTCTTTTAACATTACACTCGTTATGTGGACGGTGTAAATTAAAAACAATAGTACTTAGTGAGGGATATGTGTGAGTAATTTCGTGTAATTTATAAGCATAAGTGTGATTTTGTGTAAATTAAAGCTTGAGTGTTAACTAAGTCAAAGATTTTGATGTAAACTCAGTAAATAGTTAGTCGAATTGTTTTCTTTACTCGATCTAACTAGGTCTATAAGATAATAATTTAATGTAATATTTAATTTCTTCAACTGACATTTTTAGAACTAATATAAAGCGAATCGCTGCTATTTGAATTTCCAAAATTTCAAAAAAGTCTAATTTTATATATATATATTTTTTTATAAGTTTGTAATAGTTCATGATTATTGATATCAAATGGATGACCTGTATCTACTAGAAATAGATCATACATACATTTGACCAACAATGGGCTAATTTGACCTACCATCCAAATTTCATTAAAATTTACCGAGTAGTTTTTAAGGTAGGTATGTTGGTTCGCAAAGATTGAGCATTAGACAGGACAAAGAACCAAAAATGTGCCCTGGTGTCTGAAACGGATTTCCGTCTTGGATTTTTTTAAACTAGAATCATACAAAACTTACGTTCTTTAATACGACCACAGAGCTTCCGTTACCATCGGTAAGCTCGGAAGCAAAATATTAAAAAAATTTAGGCGGAAGGCCCCAAAAAATAAACACAAAAGTTCAGTCATGCACTATGACTTAATGAGCAAATTTTCAAAGAAAGCTGCGTATTATTGGCTTATAATAATATGGGAAAATTTTGGTTTAGCATTAGGATGGGTGAAAAAAAAAAACACACAAGGGTACGGGGTACAAAAGTCAAAATAGTATTTACCCTTCAAGATGCATGTCGTTGGAAAGCTCTTTAAGAGTACAGTAATTGTTGTATGTACACTTTTGTCATATTTACATATAAGACTGGGGTAAAATAGAAAAAAACACGTTTTTGACCCTAAATTGTCAATATTTGACCCCAAAAGGAACTCCAATAATTCTGTCCAACGAACTCATCCTTTCTTTTGATATTATTGACATTTTAAAATTTGTTTGAAATTTTTAAGTGCATCCTAAGGGGAGATATCGTCTGGAGCGACACACATATATATACATACACATATATATTACATATATACATATATACATGCATACATAAAAAAAAGAATTACATTTTAGGAATCAACTCAGAAAGGTCTAAAACCGATTTCCATGGAAAAAATTTTCAAAAATTCACATTACAAGGGTTCCTGGTTCGATCCTCTGGAGAGTAACAATTATTTTTATCGGTAATGATAACAAGGTAAGGGAATTTGATAAAATAGGTAGGAAAATTTTCATCCTCCTATAATTAGGTATTTTCATGAATTATTGCAAAATTTTAGGACAAGCCGTTATCGGGTGATTGGAGGGGGGGGGGGGTATATTTAACTAATAAAGCTAATAAGGAATGCAAAATTTAAAAAAAGCATAATATTTACATTTTAACCTACTCTTAAAAAGCTTTCATTTGATACCCCACTCAAAAATTTATAAAACAAAAATATATATATTCAGCGCATATTAAATTTTTAACTTATATTTCCTATGTGTGGGTTAAAAAAGGGTTTATAATTTCAACTTTTACTTTTGGTTCGGGAGATACCAAAGAGCGAAGGACAGACATTCACAATCACCCTCGGTATAAGAGTTTCGAGAAGGATCTATGGAACCCTTAAAAAGTAAATTTAGGTAATTACTAAATTATAAATCATAATAAATTGTTTTTACCCCAAAAACAAAACTCGTTACACATGTAAATTTATAATTAAAATGAAGGTGTACTTATTAATTTGTTAACATCAGTGTTATCTTTTTTTCTTTTCTTTTAATCATTATTACCTCTAGCCTTAGATCTTTTATCTTGTTTTTCTATTTTAATTCAGTAGTTTTATTTTGTTAACACATTATTTGATTGTTTTTTTTTTTAACTGAGCAATTTAAAAGTAATTGATAGAAGATCCTTAATATGAATTAAGTGTTTAAAAAAAAGCAAAAAAAAAAAACATTTTTTTTAATATACATTTTATCATAGGATCTTCTTTTTCACGCCCTTTTAACATATAACTATGTATGTTTATCATATTATTATTTTTTTTATTTTCTTAGATAAATTAAGTGATGGTTAACAAAAATTGAAGAGAGGAAAAAAAAACAAAAAATTAATTAAAGATTAAGATAACATTGTTATGGTAGTTTTTTTCTTCATGGTCGATGCTTCCTCACTATTTAAGTCTTTATATTATTATTATTTATTTTTTTTTTTATTAAAATGGATGAATGTAAAGCTTTTTCAAATTAAGTGTTTTTTTTTTTAAGTAAGGTTTTCTTTTTTAATTAATTCATTAATTAAAATAATTTTTTTTATTGTTTGTTGATGACATTTGTTAATTGAATTAGGTGTTTATCTTTATTGGGTTTATTAAATTAACTAAATAAAAAGAGTGTTTTTTTTAATGGTAATTTATTCTTTTGTTTTATTAATTGCTTCCGAGCTTACCGAAGGCAACGGAAGCTATGTGATCGTTTTAAAGATAGAAAATATTTTATGTCTCCATCAGGGAATACATTTTTGGTTCCTTGTATGTCTGTCGATCTGTTGGTCTGTCGCTTAATATTTGCGAACCAACATATATCTTAAAAACGCTTTTATCGATTTATCCTAATGACTTATTTTCTTATTTTATTTAAATATTTGCAAGATATCTTTAATAATTTTAGTAATTTGTTGGTAAACAAATTAAGATGGGTACTTACTTAAAAATAGTAGTTAATACTATTGTTTTATGCATTATATATTCTGAAATTTTTATTTATTTGTTGCTATAGATTCAGCAGTTAGCTCCCCATTCGCTTATTGTTATTATTCCTAAGTTTCTAATTATATTGTGTTTTAATTAATAAATAAATAAATGTATGTTAATATGTTATTATCATATTAATATGACATAGTTAATATACAAAGATGGTATTTTAGATGATTCACTTTGCTGCCACCAGTAGATAAAATATTGTATGCAACAAGGCAGCAAAGGAAAGGTATTTCATCCTCGTGTATTCATTACCAATGTAGTCAATTTGCTGCGTCAGCAGTTAATTTTCATAGCCTGTCCTCACCTCCGGCTTTGAGGCTAACTTAATCACTCGTCAGTACAATTACATTTTGCTGCCTAGTTACATAAATTACTATTAAAAACATAACCTCAATATAGTTCGTGATAGGATGCGAGAAAGCTATGTGCCACACTAATTGGCAGACTATTCTTTGTTAATAAAATGTTAATCTTCAATCTTTAATAATATTATTATCAAAACTTCATATCTTGTCTGTTTACATTCACCCTTAGTTAATGAACTAGTAAGAATTTTGATAAGGTAAAAATGATAAGAAACAAAATATCCTTAAAAATGTAATTTTTACCTTTTAATAAAGTTATTTTTTCACCTCAAAAGAAACATCCTATTAATGTTATTACAATATTTCACCCTTCGCAAGATACAAGATACTGATAAATTACTTAGAATGAACTTACACTTATCAGTTAAATGAAGACATTATCTTCTGAATTAATCTGATTATTAAAATTGAGGTCACATTGACATATGTATATATATATACATATTGTTATCTTTTAATTCCTTTAATAATCGGTATTTTGTTGACTTTTGGAGGAAAGTTACAAACTGATATACATCTATATATATATAATATATATATATATATATATATATATATATATATATATATATATATATATATATATATATATATATATATATATATATTGCATTTAACATTTGTATCAGATACTAAAAATATTGGTATTTTACTGGTAAATAATAATTAAACTGATTAAAGTTAATATTGTGACAAATTACGTCAGAAATATTAATTATAATGACCTAGTTTTCTTCTGTTATTTTTACGAATCGTCATATAGTACTAAGGTCCAATAGTACTAGGACTAGACAGATAGGACCAACCGCTTGTTAGAAGCAATTTGATCTACTTGAGACCATTTTTACTAACCCCGTATTAGAGTTGCAGCCACATTACACATCATACATCTGTAGAATGTACACGGAAGCCAGTATGATGTGATCATTAGTGAGCCATGTAACAAGACGCGGCATCGAACCTACGACCTCGTGCTGCGTTCGATTTATTGATGGAAGAGCAGACGTGACAAGTACATTAAAGGCGGAAACACACTACCATCACGTCACGTGACGTGATATCATGTGAAAAAAGTGTGCGGTGCTGATTTAGTAAGGTTTGTATACATTGCAGCTACACTATTATCACGTCACGTGATGGTAGTGTGTTTCCGCCTTAATCCACACGATCACGCTGGGTCCCAATCGTACTTATGGGTTAAATTTTAATTAACTGAACAATTAATTCATTTGATGTATGTTTGAGACTTGGTAGAAAAAAAAATCTCCAAATCAAAATAGGGGACACGAGCCCTGTTCCATTATTTTTAGCCACATTTTATTTTATAAATAATGCATTTAAAACAAATAAGCTTGACGTTAGTTATTCAAACCTAGGATGTAGTTTCTTCTTACATCCAGGAGATCGTACACTCCTGGACTATAAAAAAATATAATATATAGCATTTGATACTTAAAACAGATTATACGATATCTCAGCAATTATTAATGTCTACATCTTATGTGTTTCCTTCGAGTCAACATCACTACGCACCACACCCCTGAAGATGCTTCCAGTAGTGGAAGCGAAACTTTGAATTATAAGTTATTAATTAAATATTACTTTAAGAAGACAGAAGAAGCTCAAATGTCATTTTAACAAGGATTTTGTTTTTGAGCAAGTGCAATGAAGAAATTTCCGTCACGCAAAAATCTGACGCTTATAAATATTATTACTAAGAAGTTAATATATAGCAGAAGGTATAAAAATAATTTATTAGTTCAAAGTTTCATAATGAATATAATTTATTTTTTCCGTGGTAGGCTTTGAAATAGTAACTTTAGAGCCTAAAAAACATATTTAAAATCCATTTTTTCATTACGTGGACTTAAAAAATCTTTTCATTACTCCCAGCTGTAAAGAAAAATTATTTTATCTACGATTGATACGAAATATAAACATTGTATCTCTGTTTAGATGCGTAGAAATTGATTCTTTACGTACTTGTTTTCATTGCGCATGCGCGTCTCATAGTTCTGAAGAATTCCTCTTCTTTACCACCCTAGTAAAGAAGAGGAATTCTTCAGTTTTTGTATACATTTAAAAAAACTAATATGCTGTTCTTTTATTAAAACTGTTTATATCGAGTTTTTAGTGAAAAACAATGAGTGAATCAAGTCACTTGGACGAATATGAGGAGAATAATAAGAGGAATTCTTCAGCTTTACGCACGATTAGCAAGTTTGTTTACATTTAACAAAACTAATTTGGAGTTCTTTTATTAAAATAACTGTTTATATCGAGTTTTTAGTGAAAAACAATGAGTGAATCAAGTGACTTACGAAAATGTGGAGAACAATACTCCTCCAGAAATAATTAATTCGGAAAAAAATACAACTCAAGAATTAATGCCATCTTTATCAAGAGAGAGATACGAACTTACATACAGCAAGTTTATTCTTTTCTGTGATTATTATTTAAATCTAACAATCGTAGATAAAGTACAGTACGCAACTGGTGCAAAAACGGCATTTTGCATTGCTCGTGTGGTATTACTACCCTCGCTGTCGCTCGGGTGCAGACTCCACACTCACATGCAAAATGCTACTTTCCGTCCTCGACACGTTATGTACTATTACGTCCTAGGACAAAATTTTTTTTTCTTTACAGCTGGTTGGTATCAAAACTTCCGTTTTTAGCGCTGCAATCTTTGTAGAAATGCTTCTTAGAACGATTAAAATCCGCTAGATGTCAATGCGTTTTATTTATCTTTTCTTATAGTGTAACCGTTTTTTAAGGTTTCTTTTTTTTAAATCTTAAGTATGTTCTATTATTTGTTATTATTATATTGATTATTGATTAATATTTAATGTTTTTTCATTGTCTGCTACCACGGAAAAAATAGCATATGCTACACGACTGTGAAGTGATTTTCTTAACTATGGCAATATTTACTGTCGAGCGAAGCGAGACAGTAAATGTAATTGCCGCGGTAAAGAAAAAACTCACTTCACAGCCTAGTAACATAATATACTATTGATAACAAACTATAACAATTTAAAATATTTCAATTTTGTTAGCGAATTACGAATAACAAAACACTATTTGTGATTATAAGGATGTATTATAGGGTGATATTGTAAAAAACCAAATGTAATTTATATCAATTTGGCATGACATATTGCTCTGGTTGTTCTTGAAGAGCCCGTATCTCTTTGTATTAATAGCGTCCTGTGGTTAGTCCACAATTCAACCAATACGCGCAGGAGAATGAGTATAGAGGGGGGACAAAAAGAAACGGAGGCTATCTTCCAATGAGTCCATGAGTCAATCAGCTATTTAAACCTTTCGAATAAGGAAATTATAAATCGAGCTTCATTCTCAACCTAAGAAACCGGACCAATTGATACGTTTTGATGACCCCCTCTCACTAAAAAACCTCTTAACTCTTGAAACCAACCGTTAAACATATAAATTAACAAAGTGGTTACAAAACGACAAAACGATTTAACTTCCTTATCCAGACAAAAATTTTGTTTCAGAGAGTGGGCAGAGTTAAGGATGATATTTGAACTGAAGGATGGATAGCCCCCTATTTATATGGATATTTAGGATACTGAGGGGTATCCATCCCGTCTTTTATATGGATACGAGTTATTGAATCTTCCTGTGCGTAAGATTCTAATGTTTGATCTCACATCCCTCCTCAAGATATCTTTAATAAGGGCTAATATGGGCAAATATGGGGCGAGATAATAACAATAATCAACAAGGATGTAATAATTCAAAACCCTACAGATAATCTGATATATCAATCATAAATGTTGGTCTTAAGAAATGTATAATGATCAAAATTGATTCGTGTCAATCATTACAAAATGAGAAAATTCATGGTTATTACTACGTTTTTATTAGCTTGCATTCTTGTTTGTTTGTTTGTTTGTCCGGTACAAATCTGGCAATCGATTTCTAACTAACTTCCCGAATAGCTAGACATTTGAAACTTTTAGCATAGCTCAGAACACGATGACAATGCATTATTTTAATACTTTTAGCCATCTTTCAGCAGAATTTAATTAGTTTTCAGCAAATTTTGCTGTGCGGAAAGTTAGTTCGGAAAAAATGCGCAAGTTATTTTATTTGTTTTGCCTTATCCAATATTTACGCAATCTTCATTTTGACGGGTCTCAAATTTGTGATAGATAAACATTGAATGACAGCAAAACAGGAAATATCGATTATATTATTTATCGATTATATTATTTATCGATTATATTATTTCAAATATATCGATGACATGCTTTAGATGTGGTGTTGGGGAGATTCGTTGTACAAAGATTTATCCTTTTTTTAGGTTTAAGATCAGGTCTCTGGATGGTTGTCATTTATGTGAAGTAAATAAATTCGGAACTATTTTTTTATCACTAACATTATATATTATATAACAATAACAATTATATTATCAACACTACATACGATTCAACAGAAAATTTAAAAACGTAGTATATAAAAAGTTCTTTTTATCTTCAAATTATTTTTCATTAGAATAAGATTTGGCATGATAAATGCAAAATTTATCAAACAAAATACAACTCAGATTTAGAAAGTTTAAATGAGTTTATGTATGTATGTTCTTCTACTAATACTTATAATTTTTATACTTTTATAATTAACTAGGCTTCACAGGGGAGCTCATGTTAGGTATTAGTGGCCATGTGTCCATATAATCATGTAGGCCTAGCAATTAAATGAAATGCCTAAATAGTTTTGTTTCCAAAGCCTTCTAAGAATAGAATCAGGACTATATTATACATCATTCATTCCATTATTAAGAATATAATACTCTCCAAATCATGGTTTGGAGTCTAGTTATAAAAACAAATAGCTAATCAAAACTAGGTTATATGTTAGTAAATAGCAATGCTCGATATAACCAAGATATGCTAAAAACAAAAAAGATCAAATAAATAAGAAAATAAACCCAGTCAAAACTAATCGGACTGGGAAGTCATAGAACAATCATCAACCATTGGTGCATTAATTTAATTACCAGTCTCATATTAATACGGTAGCTGCACTAGTAAATATTAAACAATTCTGGTATTAGGACACATTAATAAAATAATAAATACTTAATTTAAAGAGCATTAGTGTGATGTTTAAGCGCAACAATCAGAAATTAAATCGGTATACAATTAAGGACGCCATAAGAGCTCAAAGTCAAAAAATGTTAAATCAAAAAAAAAATTATCAGCTTTACTATAGTTATTTGGTAGAACTAATGGACGTACGACAAAAAGTCATAGGACCAAAGTTGTAGATAATTTAAAATCAGTTACCGCACTAGTGGAATTTTCATTTCGAAACGACTTACCGTTTAACCGCAATAAGCCCTTAAAAAAACTATAAATTCGCACCCACCATCTTCAATTTCCGGGGGGGGGGGGTAAAAAAATAACTTTTCAGATTTTTCCAGTCAGGTTTGGGCCAATTTCCGACCAAACACAAAAAAAAAAAAAACGCTACTGGACTATTAAGGGAAGCATAACAGAAATTAATCCTCCAAAATGCAATCTCCACCGAATCAAACCTAAGACTTCTACCATAAAGTTGTTAAAATAGTTCTAATAATGTTATTAAGATACAACTGATATCACAACAGATATCAATCTGATAAATCAAAAAACAAATTATTCAAAAATTCAAGAATTTTTGTTTGAAATAATGAATTATTTCAATGATTATTATCTCTCTCGTAAGATGGAACTAACAATGTATGGTAGCTATGCTCTGGTTAGATAATACAACGCTCTCATGTTATTAAACTAATCATGGGAACAAATAGATCATAATATAAATAATAACTTAATTCATTCGAATTGTTTTAATAACACCACGCCCACGCGTCTTTTTTAAAAGACAATAGTCTACTAATGAGTGTAGCACAAAGCTTTCCTCACGTCCTATTACGTATAATTTAATGATTTTATGTCTTTACAATCTATTATTGTCAAATTTCTATTTAATTTAACAAGGGTTATTTAAATCCGTGCAGATTATTTTTTGACTGGAAAGTAAAATATACTGTCAATTGGTGTGGCACATAGCTTCCTCGCATCCTATCCACGTACTTTATTGATTTTATGCTTTTACAAGCCATTATTGTCTAATTGGTTTAATTGTTTCCCCCGTTATTTTTAATCTGTCAAAATTGTTTAGATTTTTTAGACGAATTAAAGTATCAATGTAGCAAAAGTTAAAGAGCGTAGACGGTTTAAATTAGTAGACGGGCTATCTGCGGGTTACTTTCGATAAACTATAAAAGTTTCATTCAAATCAGATAAGTACTTTTGAAGCAATAGGTGTAAATAAGTGTATGTTTGTGCGCATGTGGAAGAGAAACAAATAGACGGAGAAGGTTGAAACTTAT
Organism: Gerris lacustris; assembly: GCA_951217055.1. Taxonomy (NCBI): domain Eukaryota; kingdom Metazoa; phylum Arthropoda; class Insecta; order Hemiptera; family Gerridae; genus Gerris; species Gerris lacustris. The sequence goes on from OX578286.1 coordinate 25,912,729, forward strand.
ATGGGACCAACAATGGGCTAATTATGACCAACCACCCTAATTTCATTAATATTGAACGTGTAGTTTTTAAGATATGTTGGTTCGCAAAAATTGAACGACAGACCGACAGACCAACAGACAGACCGACAGACAGACACGGAACCAAAAATGTTCCCTGATGTCTGAAACGGCTTTCTATCTTGGTTTTTTTGAAATCGGAGACCTAAAAAATTTTCGTTCTTCGGATCGATCACATAGCTTCCGTTACCTTCGGTAAGCTCGGAAGCAATAAAAAAATAAAATAAGTAAAAATTAAAAAAAAAAAAAATGTAAAGTAAAATAATAAAAAATAAAGTAAAATAAAAATAAAGTAAAACAAAAATAAATTAAAGTAAATTATTTTTCCACCGAAAAGTAACAATTTAAGAAAATTTAAGAGCGTTGAAATCAATCCGGGGTTATCTGACAGCTACTATCGACAAACTTTTTCCGAAAAACAAATTTCATAAATATCCGATTATTACTTTTAAAGCTATAGGTGTAAATAAATGTATGCTTGTGCGCATGTGAAAGAGAAACAAATGGGCGCAGAAGGTTGAAATTTATATGGTACACACTAGGCTACTTTTGACCTACTATCCAAATGTCAATAAATCGGACGAGTAGTTTTTAAGATATATTAGTTCGCAAAACTTGAGCGGCAAACTGACAGACATAAACAAAAATAAAATACTCTGCCAATTAGTTTGGAACATAGCTTCCTCGCGTCTTATTTTGTATACTTTAATGATCTTATGCTTTTACTTATTTTTGTCAAATTTATTTAATTTTACACCGTTTATTAAATCTGCAAAAATTGATTTGATTTTGTTTACATGAATTAAATTATTAATTAAACAAAATTTAAAGAGTGCACACGGTAGATATTATTACGGTTTTATTAGGCTATCTGCTTCTTTCGACGAACAATCCAAATTTCAAAAAAATCCGATTAGTACTATTGAAGATATAGGTGTAAATAAATGTATGTTTGTGCTCACGTGGAAGAGATAGGCACAGAAAGTTGAACTTATATGGGTCCAACAATGGGCTAATTATAGCTTACAATTCAAATTTCATTAAAATCGGTCTAGTAGTTTTTATGAAATGGTGGTTTGCAAAAATTGAGCGCCAGACCAATAGACAGACATACACGTAACCAAAAAATGTTCACTGATATCTGAAATTAATTTCTGTCTTGGAATTTTTGGAATCGGATATATAACATTTTTTCATCTTCGAAACGATCACATAGCTTCCGTTACCTTCGGTAAGCTCTGAAGCAATACAATTTTTAACTAAACAGTGAATACGAAAGCTATGTATGTAATTTCTTTTTAGTTTTCTAATTTATATTGACTTTTTGAATTTAATTTTCCTGAATTATAATTTTGTTTTATATGCTAACATTTCTTTACTTTAGCCTACGCGCCCTAGTAGCAACTCTGCAATTATTATGTTAATAATGGCTTAATGTTACTAAAGAACCCAAGTAAAAGAAATCTTACATTATACTATTGTCAAATTATAATTAACTTTAAAAAATAATAACAAATGTAGACATTATTTCAAGTTGTAACATTTCATATCCGTTTCATAAAAAAAAAATAAATAAATAAACTAAAAAAGATCGACAAACGGTTTTGTCCTTTTGTTTAAGTAATTTTATTATTTTATATTTTTTTTATACATATATATAAATAGTATTATAGCGCAACTAATTCGTTCATTTGCGATTATTAACAATCTAAAAACACGCGACAAAAGAAGTAGAAACATACATTTCTCCTGGTAGTTAATCTGTTTTAAATTAAGTGTATAGGACAATGAGAATAAAGTATATATATATATATATATATATATATATATATATATATATATATATATATATATATATATATATATATATAAAAGTCATGTGTGTATATGTGGGTGGGTATTTACGTCTCTTCCATAAGAAGGATATTCCTACTTTTTGTTCTAATAACAAAGATAGTTAAAGAGATCAGAAGACTGGAACAGGGTTTAGAAAAAAAAAAATGAAGGAAGAAAAATTTCCCAAACTCATACTCACGGAACGATTCATAAGATAATCACATTATATTTTAAAAATAAGCAAAAAAAAAAAAAAAAAAAAAAAAAAATCAGTGGTCAGAACACATAAGAAATGGAGTGGTCAAACTGGAGAATAAATTAGATAAAATAATGACAAAGGACAATCATTTAGAAGTTCACTGTACGAATATTGCAATGTTGTGTCAAAATTTACGATCTTTCAAATTATTAGAAGTTATGATCGAGGTGAAAATTGACGGAAAGTTAATTTTTTAAACACTTTATCATCATTTTCTTAGAGATGTAAATTAAATAGTAAAAAGATAATTAATAAAATTTAAAAATTAATTAATTAATTTATTTATTTAATTTGTTAGAATGTTTTCGTATTGATAGAGAGTCTATGTGCCAAGTTTCAACTCGCTTGGATTGACTGCAAGAGGGTTAACTAGCCTTCCAAAGATTTTGACAACAGGCAGGCAGGCACCCCCATCCACAAAAGTAAAGTTAATAAAAATGATTTAAAAAGAAAAATAAGTTAAATTAGTTTATATTTAAATATTAACCTACTTTGCAATTATTTTAAGACCCTCTAATAAGGACTTTATAATGTAGTACGCATGAAGACAACAAATATCTTGCAGAAGAAATTAAATTTGATATAACAGGAATTAGCAATTTTAGTAGAATACAAATGTGGATTTTGTCTAAATGTTGATCAATTTTTATCATGAGACAAACAAGGAAAAATGTTAGCTACATTTTATGGATCCAAATTATTTGAATATATTCTTTGTACATTTTCGTCAAACCTTTGATAGGGTAAACAGAGCTGTGTTGCTTATGGGCTTGTCAGAGTTAGAGGTACCAAAAGAAGGAGTTTAGGTTTAGAGAGATAAAGCTGCAGTATATATAAAAACTAAAGTATTCCTTGGAGGAAAAATGGGAAAATAATTTTAAATTGATCTACACTATTAAGTGGAGATTCGTCTTCTTTATCAATAGAGGAGTTGAGATTGAGGTTGAAGATGAAATCAAACTTCCTGACGTATTTCGACAAGTTTCATTGGTGCATGGACTGAAAATTAACATTGTAGGTTTATAGCCGACATGTACAATTACTTATGACTTAGAGGAGAAGCATCATTCTTTTATTCTAATTGTGGTGGGTTGTCAGAGTGGCCAAAGCCCTTTTTGGGCTGCTGCCATTTAAAAAGTAAAGTAAGTAGACGGTAACCCGCAACGCATAACGGTAGTGCTAATGATAAAGATCACATGCAATTTCAGATGTTTAAATATCATTAAATTTTAGTTTGTGTTGAAGGAAACAGAGAGAGAAGCCAATTATTTTTTAAATTATTAATAATTGGCAAGCCCAAACTGCAATACATAAATAATTGGCAGGCTCAAACGGTAATAAATGAATGATTATCAAGGCCAAGCAATAATCAATGAATATTTGGCAGGATCAAGCCTTAATAAATGGATGATTAGCAAGGCCAAGTAATAATCAATGAATATTTGGCAGGCTCGAGCCGTAAGTAATTAATGATTAGCAGGCCCAAGCCGTAATCAATGAATGATTAGCAAGGCCAAGCAATAATTAATGAATAATTGGCAGGCTCAAGCCTTAAGCAATTAATGATTACTAAGCCAAATCCGTACTTAATGAATGATTAGCAGGCCCAAGTTTTAATCAATTAATGATTAGCAAAGCCAAGCAATAAACAGGGCCAAATAAATGCTGTTGAGAAACCGATTATTAATTATAATTATTGACTATGGGCCTATCAAGTGATAAACTAACATCAACTTGATATGAGGACTTACTTTTTTTGTATTCAGAATAATTTTATTATGAAAATCACATTCACGTTGTGCCCTAAAATGCATGGGGTATGGCCATTCTCCAATATATATATATATATATATATATATATATATATATATATATATATATATATATATATATATATATATATATATATATATATATACAGGGTGATCCAAAAGTTCGGCAACGGCTTAATATCTCCGGTTATAATTGAGATATTAAGTTCCCGTTTGCGGGTATCTTAATCATTTGTAAAAAACTACTTTTTTGGTGGGTAATCATTTTTGCCGCCATATTGGATTCAACTTTCTAATTTTAAATTGGACCACCCATAAAGTGATACATTTTTGGAAAGCCCTTAAAAAAAGAAAACATTTGTCGCAAACCCGAGCTTTCTATCTACTCCCGTTCCAAAATGGCGGACACTCAAAGTTTATTTATTTTTTTTTTTTATTGTCAGTAGTTTAGTTAGATACAAAAAAATCGGTCCGAGACAACTCAGACAAACTTTCTCATATAATCTCGGCCCCAGATCCCAGGAAACATGAATATGAAATTAAAAATTTATTGCATTAAGCTCGCTTCAATGATAAACCTACGTGAGGCTTAGTTAATTTATTATTATTTAAAATGTGTTCAACAGGTGGTAGTTTACTTTTTATTTTCGATTTTCAACCAAATGAGATTTATTTTTATCAATATCTCGGAAACTATGACTTGATAACGAACTAAGTTTTCTGGGATGTGGGACAGAGATTATATGAGAAAGTTAGTCTGAGTTGTCTCGGACCGATTTTTTTATTTCTAACTAAACTATTGAGAGAAAAAGAGTAATTTTTTAAACTTTGAGTGTCCGCCATTTTGAAACGAAAGTAGATAGAAAGCTTGGGTTTGCGGTAAATGTTTTCTTTTTTCAAGACCTTTCCAAAACTGTATCGCTTTATGGGTGTTCCAATTTAAAATTTCAAAGTTGAATCCAATATGGCGGCAACCAATCTGGTGGAAAAAATGATTACCCACCAAAAAAGTAGTTTTTTACAAATAATTAAGATACCCGCAACCGGGAACTTAATATCTCAATTATAACCGGAGATATTAAGCCGTTGCCGAACTTTTGGATCACCCTGTATATCGGAGAATGGCCATGCCCCATGCATTTTAGGGCACAACGTGAATGTGATTTTCATAATAAAATTATTCTGAATACAAGAATAATATGTCATAGATATATATATTTATCATCATTATGGTGAAGCTATGTCCCGCAGACAAACTTAGCCAACCACATATGCTTAAAGGGCACCAAAAGATTAACTTGTACACAAAATTCTAGCTTAATACTAATCAGCCACTTTTATGAACGCTATCTCCTGGACAAAAAAATATACTATAGATTAAAAAAACACAAGATTTATATGCCACAATTTTAATACATTTTAAAAGTATTTTTTAAATAAATATAATTTTAAAAACTGAAACTTTGATTTCTAAAACAACATTTTTAATTTATGTACTTAAGTTCTTAAACAAAAAGAAAATCCAAACAACTTCACTTGTGTTTCTTCATAACAAGCTATTTGTCTTACAATAATAAGACTTAAAAATAATTGTTAAGTATTTAATTTTTTTAACAATGAAGTATAATAACAGAGTATAAATTTTTCTTTTAAAATAAAGTATCAGTGCCGTTTTTTACTTTTAAAAATATAATAATAATAAAGAGTAATTATTTATTTTAGGATTTATTTTTTTATTTTTTCGTTGTTAAGTAGTAAGGAAGAAAAAAACAAAAAAATAAAACACGGAAGTTTTAACTTTATAAATATACTTATTAAGAATTATGTCAGTAAAAAGACATTTGGCAAATGAAGAACGATAACTATTTTCTCCTTTTTTTTTTTTTGTTAATTATACTAATTTAGTCAGCTGTGTGCAATCTAAGAATCTTTGAAAGATGGGACAGATGGTCGGCGCCTCGTAGTAAGCCAAGTATCAAGCTAACAATCTGTGTGGTTCCGGCACGCTCTCGTAGTATTGTCCTAGTAACCCTATTCCAATTTGAAACCTCTACAATAAATTATCGTTTATAATTTTGGATTTTTTTGGTTAGAAAATAAACATACTGTTTTGACATGCGTTTTTGTTAAAAGTCCGGACACAATATGATTATTATGCCTGTATTTTTTTTTTTTTTTTTTTTTTTTTTTTTTTTTTTTAATTTAATTTTGTTTTGTAAATATTTTAATAGACATATGGTAATTAGTGTGGCACACTTCCTCACTTTTTATTATAAGATGATAATTACATTATTTTTGTTATAAAATTTAAAAGAATACTAATGTGGGGTCTATATTATAGGCTAATTATGACATACCGATACCGTTCAAATATCAATAAAATCACTCAGAGCAGAGGGTTGAAAGTTTTATGGGACCAACATTAATAGACTAATTATAAATAAACTGACGAGTAGTTTCTAAGATATTACGTTGGTTCGCAATAATTGAGTGACAGACCGACAGACAGACACGTAACCAAAAATATTCCCTAATGTCTGAAACAGAGTTCTGTCTTGGAATTTTTGAAATCTGAGGTATATATATATATTTTTTTTCTTCAGAACGAACACATAGCTTTCGTTACCTCCGGTAAGCTTGGAAGCAAAATGTGTTTTAAATTTATACAAAATTAAGTGAATATGTGTATAATCATACAGCTGAACAAATTTCGTTTATAATTATATGAGTTTAGTGTGTAAAAGAAAAATTAATATTAAGACCTGATATTGCCTCATAAGGAGGAGTAATTTGCGAGCCATAAATAATGAGAATTTAACAACCTTTAATAACCTAAAGAACATTTACGATAAATCTAAAGCTGACAAAAAAAAAAAATAAATAAATAAAACAGCTGTTATTTAATTTTTAAAATATATACTCGTTCTCACTATGTTACCTCACTATTATAATAATTGGTATACTATTTTAACCCTAGAACGCTAACCATATTTTTTAACCTCTTATGACTAACCTTGAGTCATATTGACTCCCTAATCTATTATACCCAGTTTTATTAAAATATAAAGGCCTAATATGTACAATATTTTTTTAACACGTTTTAGTGCTAGTTGATGGGACACTTGGGTGCATTTTTTGCCATAAAAAACAATTTTTTTCCTTTTAATTCCGGTTTTTCAAACTGGACTACTATTACATATCCGATATTGTTATCTACCGGAGTGGTTTTATTTACTATTTTTTTATGTAGCTTTTTTCTTTCCTTTCCTTTGGTTTTTCTATTTCGTAAATTGTTACAATTAATTTATCATTTTCCTCATTATCGCTGATGGGATCAAAAAAGGCATTTACTATTTTCAAATCAGGGTCCAAATCACAACCGTCACCATTATTGTCAAATACGCTATTTTTCATAATCGGTATCTGAATCGGTCATTTCCTTCATCAAGTGATAAATATAATTTGGATCATTGTATTTTTTCTCCATTATTTGACTATATTCATATTCTATTATCTTTATATAATTTAGACATATAAAGACAAAAAAATATAACAATTTATACTTATAAATGAATAAATTACAATTATATTACCTTTAATTTGAAATAATTATTGAATTAAAAGTTATATAATATCTAATTTATAAGATTTGAAATGGCCAAATAAACAATAACACGACATACTATTCTAAAAAATACTATTCTGCGTCAAAATGACCTACAAAAAATTTACGTGTAAGACTAAACAGGAGTCAAAATGACTCCGTGACTGCAGAAAAACAAACGATATGTCCTCTTTAGAATCTGAATGTGGAACTGATAGAAGTGTAGAAGGGTCATTCAAGGGTGGGAGATAGCATAGCTGAGATGTGGGAGTTCTGTGTTTTACAGACACCGTGCATTCGTAGTTTAAAAAAAATGGGAGTCATTTTGACTCCAGGTTAGCTTTCTAGGGTTAATAAAGTTAAAAGTAAAATTTTAAATTGAATTAATTTTTTGGAATTTAGTTTGTGATTTTATCAACAGATAGAGTAAGCTGTATTATTACTAACAAGATTTTTTTTTTCATCTCTAATGTGCGTTGTAGTACCTGCTCAAACCCATTTTAAAATAGATAGGGGAAGATTACGAATAGCGAGGGGTGGAGAAGATCCCCTTGCGGAACACCCTATACAAAGGGTAGAGGAACAATACAAAGACTTTGTCGCTCTCCACTTTTATACTGCACAATTTCAATGTTCCTCGTTCGACCTTCATTTTAATCTAATGTTTCACATTTTATCCAATTTAGTTCTCGTGTCAGGGGTAAAGCGAATCATGTAACATATTTACGCGCTAAAATACAACATACGAAGTCCGGATTTACAAATCAACTCTTCTCGCATCATACTCCTTCAACTACATTATCCACTACAGAGAGGCAAAGATTCTTACGAGAATTTTAGCTATTATATTACTGAATAAAGTAGAAATGTGTTAAAAATGTAACTAGAACTGTGATTAAATGATGTAATACCAGGATTAAATGGAAAATTTGTAAAAGCTTGAAAATGTCCCAAAGGGGTTGAAATATAGCGAAATGTTCAACATGTTTCAACTTTAATTTTTAAACGAAAATATATCGTACCCAAAAGACCAAGTTAAGGAGAAATCCTAAGTTTACAAATATATATAGAGGGTGATTTACTACTAAAGAAAAAAAAAGAAGTTTTGATGATATCAAATCATAATTTTAATTCCAAATAAAAAGAAGTGACACAATTTAACACTTTTTTACTTTTCCTCACTACTAATAGTAGGAAAAGTATTGTTTTCACCAAAAAATTTTTTTTCGAGATTTCAACGGAATTATCCGTTTTAGGTGTTTTTAAGACCTCCTGAGTGGTTTTCAGCATGACGTATGTATGTGAGTGTATGTGTGTTATCATCGTAGCGCCCAAGGTATTTAACCTAGAAAGTTAAAACTTAGCAGAAAAATCAGTCCTAACCTGCAGTTGTGCCGCCCGGAAAATCAACTTTTTTCGCCATCTTGAACCCAGTTTTCTGAGTCAGCAAAAATTTAAATAAATCGAAAATGGTCCTGATCAAGTTGAAATATGGCTCGAATGTACCTCTCTGTATGACAAACAAGCCCACTAAATTTCATTTTGATATTGGCCGCCATTTTGAAGTTTTAAATTTTTGAATTTTTTAACTTTGACGGTTAATAATACTGAAAGTATAAATAGGTTTTTGACTTATAGCATATCGTTGGAACCGGCAAAAATTAAGGAACAAATATTAAAAAAAACCGATGAAATTCCATTAATTAGTTTAAAAGTTAGAAGCGAATATAATTATTTATTAGTGCGATAATTTTGATGACGTCAAAGTTTGTTTACATCTGTCAAAATACCACCAAACTTCAAATAATTAAATAAAATATAAGTGTTAAAAATAAGGTTTTTTTTTAAGAAAGATAATAAATCAGTTAGTTCAGAACGGTCACCCATCCAAGTACTGACCACGTCCAATGCTGCATGCTTCGCAGCAGGAGGAAGCAGCAAGTTTAAGTGAGGAAAAGTTCCGAGGTACCCCGTACCCGATTTTTTGTTTGTTGTTTTTACGATCTAATGTTACCTTAATTTATACCTTAAGTTTATGTTTGTTACTTTGTAGATTATCTGAAAAAGGCTGCTTTAGAACAGCTGAAACCGGTCGAATTGTTTATAAAATACAATTAATATTGTGTGAAGACGTTGTTTGGTTATTGAACTACACCTCGTTCATGATATGTCGAGGATATTCATAGAATTATAAGAGTTTGATACGGTTGTAATTATTGGTTATATGTGCTTGAAAAATGACTCAAAGCAGAGTCAAAATGTAGCAAAAATGATATTGGAGAGTTTGCTCATATTACATCCCTTAAGACCCACAAGCAGCAACAATATTAATTATGGGGAAATCACCATTCATCTACAATTTAAACAATTATTTATTTTGCTATATTTTTTAGTGATGCAATTTAACACTAGAATACCTATCATGAGTCAATCTGACTCACTTACTGAAAAATCAACGATTTCTATGACTGTTACTTTAAATATCATGATTAACAGTTACTAATGAGGTAAGGTGAATATATAAGAATAAATATAACTATATTTAACTTAAATATTTGGTCATTTACAATAGAATACTTATTAAAAAAAACTAGGCGCTTATTCCTCATCACGAGTCAAACTGACCCACTGATATTTACTAAAACTTTCCTAGAGAGGAAGTGCGTTATGCCCTGATGTTAACCCTTTGCAGGTTTGAAGCCAAGTGTTTAGTGATAGCATTACTGACAGGTAGAGTCTCTCCCTCAAGTGCGGATTACATAATTAAATTTTAGTTTGTAAGTGAGTCAAAATGACTAATTATGTGTATTCTAGTGTTAAAGAAACTCTTTCACGTAAACTAATACTTGCTTATTTATCAAAGCATGTTTCGGCTTTTATAAGGTCATCATAAGTGCTAAATTATGGAAGAACTAAAGTAACATTATTAAAACAATGAAGATGGAATCTATACATCGTATAAGGCATCTATACATCGTAAGAATATAATAAATCTATATATCGTAAATGAGGGTTTTATAGTGATGCAATTCAAAGCAACTCTTTTACCACGTGAAATAATACTTGGTTATTTATCAAAGTATATAGAGGCCCGTGGTTCAAATCCCGGCACAGGAGTGTATTTTTCACTGTCTGTTTCCCGTAGTTAATAATAATTATAATTTGATTTAAATTAAAAAAAATTAACTTTCCGTAGTATGAAAACTACCAAAAACTTAAAAATTGAATTTCGAATGATTGTACAAGGTACAGGTATTAATTGAGTACTTTATAATTATAAGCGTTAATTCTTGGTTTAGTTCTAATGTCATAAATATTGACTGTCTAAATGTATATGAATATTGAAAGCTTGGATTCGGGACTAGTTATCGATTACGGTAGTGAAAAATCATTCTCCTGCGTGGTTTAGATGGAAGAGCGCTATACTGGAAATATAGAGGCCCGTGGTTCAAATCCCGGCACAGGAGTGTATTTTTCACTGTCTGTTTCCCGTAGTTAATAATAATTATAATTTGATTTAAATTAAAAAAATTAAACTTTCCGTAGTATGAAAACTACCAAAAACTTAAAAATTGAATAAAGCAACATTATTAAAACAATGAAGATGGAATCTATATATCATATAAGGCATCTATACATCGTAAGAATATAATAAATCTATATATCGTAAATGAGGGTTTTATAGTGATGCAATTCAAAGCAACTCTTTCACCACGTGAAATAATACTTGGTTATTTATCAAAGTATGTTTCGGCCTTTATAAAGACCATCATCAGTGCCAAATTATGGAAGAACTAAAGTAACATTAATAAAACATTATTAACTACGGGAAACAGACAAAGAAAAATACACTCCAGCGCCGGGATTTGAACCACGGGCCTCTGTATTCCAGTATAGCGCTCTACCAACTAAGCTTCGCAGGAGAATGATTTTTCTCTGACGTTAATGATACCTTGTCCCGAATTATTTTTAACGTCAGAGAAAAATCATTCTCCTGAGTAGCTTAGTTGTTAGAGGAAATATAGAGGCCCGTGGTTCAAATCCCGGCGCTGGAGTGTATTTTTCTCTGTCTGTTTCCCGTAGTTAATAATAATTATAATTTTCCGTAGTATGAATACTACCAAAATCGTAAAATATGAATTTCTAATTGATTGTACTAGGTACTTCATAATTATAAGCGTTATTTCTCGGTCTAGTTCTATGCCATTAATGTTGACTTCTCAGATTTGTGGAAAATTGAAAGCTTAAATTCGGGACAAGGTATCATTAACGTCAGAGAAAAATCATTCTCCTGCGTAGCTTTGTTGGTAGAGTGCTATACTGGAAATATAAAGGCCCGTGGTTCAAATCCCGGCGCTGGAGTGTATTTATCTCTGTCTGTTTCCCGCATAATAATAATTATAATTTGATTTAAATTAAAATTTAATCTTTCCGTAGTATGAATACTACCAAAATAGTAAAATATAAATAAAACAATGAAGGGGTGAATCTATAACGAATCTATATATCTTAAGAGAGGGTGAATCTATATATCGTAAGACACGCAGTAAAGAGAGCACTTTCAGCATTGTAATTTCTGAATTATAGATCACGAATTACGCGATATTACAACACATTATTGATCGTATCCATAAACTTGTTACTGGAATCATCATGTTTACCCAGTGATCAACAACAAATGACGATCAAAACGTTAAAACAAAATGATCGTTTGTATTTTTTTATTTCTTCTATACTAATTATTTTTGTAGTTACGTATATATTTTTTTCTTTATTCCTTAGCACAGTTGTGTTCTAACTGTCCAAACAGTCATCCCTGTTTGTGGACAGAGGAGGGGGGTAAGGACATAAAAAAAGAAAGGCATAAGGTATAATTATGTGTCCATCACATGAATTGGGAAGGGGGGGGAGTAATTCTTCCACGGGGTTAGGAATAATTCTCAGTACTTAGTGCTAGAAAGCTTGGCGTGCTTCGGCTAATGAGTCTGCACGGACGTAAATTACTTCAAGTCCCCCCCTACCTCTCTTTGAGTGTAATTCTTTTTTTTCTGTTTTAAGTGTAATTTTATATAATTGCATTACGTCTTTCTCTTGCCTATTTCTAGTTGAGAAGCCTTTACGGGGTAAAATATATATATATATATAAAACAGAAAGAGAGAGGTGGATGAAGGTGGGGTAAAGGCAAACAGTAATTGTGACGTGGCATGCGACCACACTTGGATAATCACAAATTAATGACGGGCAAGCAAAGAAGAAGAGTGGGGGAAGAAGTGCAGGATGGAGGGATCGCACTCTTAGAAAAATCAAATTAGGATGACGTTAATTTTCGCTTCACTGAACTCCTAGAGAATGGAATACCGTTCTTTATGTTTTTATTATAACTGATACCACAAAAAAACTCGAATATCCTCTCTTATTTTATTTAACCTTCTATATATTCTGTAATTACATATTTTTTCCTAGAATACAATTATTTTTATTAATATAAATTTTTTAATAGTTATTGGATTCTAAATTGGGTTTTTTTATATGACTGGATAATAATTTCTTAGAGTTATCGTGGTTATTTAAAACCATATTGTATATTATTGATATTTTTTGTCGACATTCTAACGTGGGGTTAGTACTTAATTGTAAATTAGCAAAGAAAAAAAGGCAGGTAAGCTACGTAAATACCTTATAAGGTAAGTAATACATGTAATGTAGAAGCTTACGGTTTTTACTGTTAGATGCAGCGTCACTCTAACTCGTTACGTTACCCCGTGCCATCCTGTTCGTATATGCGTACGTATGTATACAGTATTGTATAAGCTCTTTGGCAGGCTATCCCTTCATAGACTCTTACGCCAATAGTGACTGAAGAAGCTAAACAAAAAAAAGAAAAAAGATAAGTCAAAAAGTATTAAGTGGAAAAAAGTTCCATTTAATCTGTGGTCGAATTCTGCTACAACAATGTTACTTTAGTGGAGAGGTCAAGTACTTTAGTGGAGATTATAAATGTAAAACAAAAAAGTGTGACTACCAATTAGTGTGGCACATAGCTTCCTCGCATCCCATCACGTAATTTATTGATTTTATGCTATTACAAGGTAGTATTGTCTAATTTATTTAATTGTTTCCCCCTTTTTTATAATATGTCGAATTAAAGTATCAATTAAGCAAAAGTTAAAGAGCGCAGTCGGTTCAAATTATTCTGTGGCTATCTGCGGGTTACTTTATAAACTATAAAAGTTTCATACAAATTAGATAAGTACTTTTGGAGAAATTGGTGTAAATAAATGTATGTTTTGTGCGCATGTGGTAGGGAAACAAATGAGCCCATATGATTGAAACATATATGCAGCCAACAATGAGTTAATTTTGACTCCTAAATTTCAATAAAATCGGACGAGTAGTGTTTGTGATATGTTGGTTCGCAAGAATTGAGCAAACGACAGGCACGGAACCAAAAATGTCCCCTGATGTCTGAAACGGATTTCTGTCTTGGAATTTTTGTAATTATTGGGACATAAATTATTTTTTGTTCTTCAGAACGCTCACGTAGCTTTAGTTACCTTCGGTAAGCTCGGAACAAAAAATCGATAGACCAAAGCAGTCTCACACCCGGATAATATATCTAAAATAATGTGTGTAGGGTGGTTCCAATAATCAAAATTCACCAAAAAAAAAAGAAAGATGTAAAATAAATCAATGACGTTATACAAAAAGCATCTTTGTTTATTATGTATCTATACAATACAAAGTAATTAATAGTACATTACGCGTCTTGTGCAGAAAGTAGCATTTTGCATGCGAGTGTGGAGTTTGCACCCGAGTGATAGCGAGGGTAGTAAAACCACACGAGCAAAGCAAAATGCAGTTTTCCCACGAGTTGCTTACCGTACTTTATCTACGATTTTGGATTTTAATAATAAAAAAAAAAAAAAAATGTAATAAACTTCCTGTATGTAATTTCATATTTCTCTTGTGTTTAAGATTTCATTAATTCTTTGAATTAATTATTTCGAGAGGCATATTATTCTCTTCATTTTCGTCATAACCACTTAAATCACTTATTGTTTTCCACTAAAAACTCGATATAAACAGTTACTCTAATTAAACAAACAGCAAATTAGTTTTGTTAAATGTAAACAAACTCGCTAATCGTGCGTTAAGGTGAAGAATTCCTCTTTTATCCGCTCTAGGGTGGAAAAAAAGAGGAATTCCTCACCTTATGGCACGATTATGAAACGCGCATGCGCAATGAATACAAGTACGTAAAGAATCACTTTCCACGCATCTAAACAGAGATGTAATGTTTATATATTGTATCAATCGTAGTTAAAGAAATGTAATTGTACAGCTAACAACGTTCTTTTTAAGAATAATTTAAGCGGTGGGTTTCGATATTTTACTACGTTTTTATTAGCTTATATTCTTGTTTGTTTGTCCGGTACAAATCTGGCAATCGATTTCTAACTAACTTCCCGAATAGCTAGACATTTGAAACTTTTAGCATAGCTCAGAACACGATGACAATGCATTATTTTAATACTTTTAGCCATCTTTCAGCAGAATTTAATTAGTTTTCAGCAAATTTTGCTGTGCGGAAAGTTTGTTCGGAAAAAATCCGCAAGTTATTTTATTTGTTTTGCCATATCCAATATTTACGCAATCTTCATTTTGACGGGTCTCAAATTTGTGATAGATAAACATTGAATGAAAGCAAAACATAGGAAATATCGATTATATTATTTCAAATATATCGATGGCATGCTTTAGATTTGGTGTTAGGGAGATCCGTTGTACAAAGATTTATCCTTTTATAGGTTTAAGATCAGCTCTCTGGATGGTTGTCATTTATGTGAAGTAAATAAATTCGGAACTATTTTTCACTAACATTTTATTCTTTTCACTAACATTATATATTATATAACAATAACAATTATATTATCAACATTACATACGATTCAGCAGAAAATTTAAAAACGTAGTATATAAAAAGTTCTTTTTATCTTGAAATTATTTTTCCATGAAGCCACTTCGGATGACTGAACGTTCAGATAACTAAAGTTCGGATAATCGACGCTCTACTGTTAATAAATAAATCATAATCTATTATGATTTCATTAATCACGTTATTAAGTGAATTATAAACGAATGTCTGATTATTTATTATGAAGTGTACAAATTATAAGTATTTAATTTTTGTTTTATGAACAACACGTAATTTAATTGTATAGAGGTTGGGTCAATTAAGGAAATATAAGGTTCACATTTGCAATACTTCTATCCCTCCTTGGATCATTCTCAAGCTGGCTGTCTAGACGAATTACATCGTGATGATTATAATTAAAAATTCTTGTTTGAACATTATAAAAGTAGGTGAAAAAGGGGGTTGTAGTAGTTAAATTCAAATGGTAAAAGAGTAGAAGTTAAAATTAGATATGCGGTCATTCAATAATTAATTTATTAAATATTTAAGTTTTTGGTAGTATTCAAACTACCTGAGAAAAATAGACTTCAGAACCGGGATTCGAACCACGGGCCTTCTTTATTTCCAGTAAAGACGCTCTAGCCAACTAAGTAATTTATTTTTCTCGGTAACTCTTAAACTTCTTTTGGAGAATAATAATGCGTGAAAATGTAGTAAAAAGAAAATAATTCTAAGCTGTTCGGTCTTTTCCAATTCTTGTTTTGTTAAGTGAGAAACATTAATTATATGTGTTATTAATATGATCTAAGTGTAAAAAGCAAGGGTTCACTTAAGTGAAGTAAAAGTTAGATTTTCACACCCTCCCCCTTCACTAACTCAATATAAGGATGATACATCTTCTCGGTTAAGTGTTACCGGAAAAACTTTTTTTCTTTTTTTTTCGGTCAAGTCGTACAGTTCTTGAAGAGTTTTCAAAAAGACGACGAGGATGTGCTGCAATAAACCTTAAAGGTAGGAGGAGTTTTTCACGGTGGTGAAAAAGTGTTGCAAAAAAATTACTTTGAAAAAGAAAATGGGGGAGATTTTAAGTGTGAGCCGGTGTAAGGATGAGGTCGGGTGGCCGGCGGGCAATATGTGGCGTAGCCCCGGATATATGGCGGTAATTAGGGGTGGGAGTAAGGTAAGGAAACGTGGGGTTGCCGACACACTAATACCAAGAGGTTTTCTATGACGTCACTACTAATCAAGACCCTTTCTCATTAGCTGTTAACCCCTGTTGTGGGTGTGTGTCGTGTGATAACGTCTCGTAGTCGGTCTTAGTGTCCGTGTCCTTCCAATATAAGAACTGGCCAAAGTTTCATTATATTAGGAAGGTTAGTCTGGGGTAGGAGGTAGGGAGAGGGAAGGTTCTCCCCCACTCCTCCACGTTGAGAAAACTCAGCCCTTAACATACCGCCCAACTTGAAAAGACCTTCATTTAAAAACCTCCGGAATTTCTCCATCTTCTTCTACCGTCTTCCCTTTTAACCTTAATTTTACTAATTAGACGGTGGAAGTCTTCCTATCCCCCCCTTCTCCGGTCTAAACCTTAAAAACTCACCCCACAACCTTAATTCCACACCGGTCCAAATTAACTTTCATCCCTCTCCCCACCCTAAAAACTATTCCTACCTTCTACTTCTTCTTCTCGGTAGCTTTTTCTTAATTCCTACAGAAACCCACACGGTCTTGACCACCTTTCGACAAATTAGGTCCACCCTTCTCCTCGGGACGAACCAAACAATTTATTAAAACCCCCTCCCGGTGACCTCCCCCTATCCTTTAGTCGCACTGGACCTTTCCTCCATCTTCTAGATCTCTTAAGCTTTTGTTTTTATTAAACTTTTTTTTTTTAGACTTTGACTTTTTTTGTGTTTAAAACAAATCTAAATTTCTAATTCTCCAGAGTAAGACAATGATCAAACTAAATTAAAAACTTAGAAATCTACAGAATATTACTTATATGGTATATTAGTATAGCTTCAAAATATGAATTTTAATGTCATTGCTTAGTCATGTTAATTAAATTGTAATAAACATATATCATTGTAAATTATAATATCATAAATTGAATATGTCGTTTAAATCTTTATCTACCAAGACGCACTCTTATGGAGGTAAAATTAAAAACAAACCAGCAATTATAAAAAATAAACGTGACTCAAGCGGACTCTAGATTCTAAGATGATGAGCCGAAATATTTCAACATGAAATAAGTGTTCTGCAAATTATTACAACTAACAATCCATAATTATTTCTTATATACAAAAAATTACAAGCAATTTGTTACTAATGATAAAACATCTTTGATAAAATAACCAGGAAAATAGGTTCTCAATCACAAAAAACCACTGTCCTGAAAACACAGACATAATTAGTTCACCCAATATAGACTAAACACCTCAATAATAGAACTAAACATATTTCACTCTAAATTCTACATCAATTTGATGAGAAAGTAGATGTTTTTACATATTATAATTTCCTTTTATTAGCGTGGCTTTTATAGCGTGGCCGTGTGGGTTAAACCACGTCTGCTCAGCCATCAATGGATCAGGAGGTTGGGGTTCAATCCCTCGCCGTGATACTCTGATTTATATGGCTCACTATTGATCACATCATACTCTCTTCGGTGGTACAATGTACAGAGGTATGATGTGTGAAGTGGCTGCAACTCTCTTCCACGGGGCTAGTAAAAAGGGCCCGAATGAAGGCCTAATTGCTAGGTTCCAACAAGTGGTTCGTCCTACCCGTACCTTACTACTACTACTACTACTTCCTTATACAGTAATAGTCCAGGAGATAGTGTGCAAAAAAGTGTTTGACTAACATTAAGCTAGAATTTTGTGTACAAGTAAATCTTTTAGTGCCTTTTAAGAATATGTTGTTGGCTGAATCCATTTGCGGGTTATAAAGAAAACAAACCGGAAGAAAACAAATTGGCGGAGAACGGCCCTTTATGGTGAACAATGTAATTTTCATGATCCTGAGTACAAAATTAGTTAGTAGACCAAACATCAAATTGATGTTAGTTTATCAATTATAACAACTTGATTTTTTGTCTACTAAGTTCGTACTTAGGACCATGAAAATCACATTGTCCACCATTATGGGTGGGAAATGGCCGCTCTCAACTGGGTTGTTTTTTTTTAACGCCTTTTGCCAAGCTATATCCCGCAGATGAATTAGCTAACCTCATATATACTCTTAAAAGGCACCAAAATTTTAACTTTTCAAAACGATTTATCGATGTGGAATTTTACACAGATCTTTGAAAAATTGATATTTTATAAGTAAAATTAAAAATATAATGTTCACTTATATAAGGAAATATGCTTATAAATAATAATTATAAACATAACTTAAACCTTTATTAATTATATTAAATTTAAAAAACGTAACAAATTTTTAAAAAAAGTTCGTTAGTTATGAGACTACTGTTAAATGACCCTTTTCTTCATCCTGTGAATTATCTAGTTAGCATATTTTATTTCGAAATTTAAAAAAAATCCCTAAATCTTCCTATTGTACTGTGACACTGACTAAAAGGGAATCACAAAAGGGGCTAACTGTAGCTTACGACAAGCAACAGGGGGGTACCCTTGGGAATCACGAAGCACTCTGACCCCCCCTCTCAAACCAACTGGTCAAACAAGTTTTGGTCATGACCCCTTGAACCCTTATTCAAACTGACCAACTACCCCTTTTTTATAAATATGGTAAAAAAAGGGAACAGTTCAAATTTGTGTCTTCCCCTATAAATCTAAAAAGGGATTACAATATACCTTTATAATTTAGGTAACGAATACATCCATTATATTACTTCTTTATATTCATATTCTGTTACAATATTTTTCATAATACTATTAAATCTTAACCGATTTGTAATTTATGTGCAAATTTATTATTATTATTATTTCACACAGTATACAGTAGATAATTCGAAAAATAAGATAATTATAAAATAACTTCTCCTCGACGGGGTATTGAACCCGGCCTCTCTCCGTCCGCGTTTAAAGCTATTTTCTCAAATTAGATTTTTCCCGGGGAAAACGGCTTATCGTTAGATTCGTATTTAAATGGACTACATTTTAGAATTTTTCAATCAAAATCGTCGGAACCGTTTTCGAGAAATATTTTTTTTCACGTTTTTTCAGTTTTTGGGGGGGTAGTGCCCCCAAATTTGGATCTAAAATTCATTTCTCGATTTCACCTCAGGATATGATGTTTCTGAATATGTATGCCAAATTTCGTAAAAATTGTCTCAGTAGTTTAGGCTCCAAGCGTCAGCACAGACAGATGATAGACGACAGACAACAGAAGACCTCAAAAAGTGTAAAACCATAAAAATATCATACTTTCTCTTAGTATGAGAAAGTAAAAAATTGGTCCGAGACAACCCAGACAAACTTTATTACATACGAGTTTATAATTACTTAGCTCAGTATTTTACATTTATTAGTTATTGAGTTTGCGTAGGTACATTTAATTATTATTGAATATTTTTATCAAATGTTCTCATAAAAATAGCTTCTCCTCGTCGGGGAATTGAACTCGGCTTCTCTCCGGCCGCGTTTAAAGCTATTGTTTTCAGGAACTAGATTTTTCCGGCAAAACAGCTAATTATATATAAATTGATTTTTGTATTTAAATGAACTAAATTTTAGAATTTTTTAATCAAATCGTTGAAATCAATTTCAATAAATAATTATTTTTTTTGGGGGGTAGTGTGCCTAAATTTGAAGCTAAAATATATTTCTCGATTTTGCCGCGAGAAATGATTTTTCTACACAAATACACACTACTACAAAAATTTACTACAAAAATCAGCCTAGTAGATTGGGCTCCAGGCGTCTGAACAGACGACATGTGACAGACAGACATTTTTTAAAAACCACTCTATATGACTCGGGGGACCTCAATATGTGTAAATCGAAAAATACAGTGTTTACCATAGTGCGTGAAAATAACATCTGTTTTTTTTGTGTTTAGTTTTGTTTTAATTTATCTAAGCTTCCATTTTTTTCATCTAAATAGCGTGAGTAGATAAAATCCCCAAAATACACTAGTGTAAAGAAATAAGCTAAGTCTCGCGTAAAAAGTTGTGAGATCATAGGTTTAGCTAAGTCTTCCACTGCCCGAGTAAGTTCTACTAGGCCTAATTTATCCAGTGCAAGAACATGATGTTTGTCTGTCCTTCTCTCTAATCTCTTTCCCAAATCACTCTACACGTTTAAATTTAAAAAAAAAATTTCTGACGACAAATACACACCACAAACTTAAATCAAATAATAAATATTATTTTTTCATTTGAGCGTCGCAGCACAAAAGTAACAAATTTGTAAACGACACTGCATTTAATTTTAGTGTATTTTTTCCAAATCAGAAAATGATTTTAAAATTTAAAAAAATAAGGTTTTTTTCAACATATAGATCATCAAACATTTACAGCAATTTGAAATATACTCATTTTAGTACCAATTTTTTCCCCCAAAAAAAAACTGAATTTACAAAAAAATTCTACTTTGATTTTTAAAATTTAATCAAATGATTTTAACATTAACATAAAAACAAACATTATCCTGACATAACACATATAAATAAATATAATAACATTTCAAAGCATTAGATTACCTTTTATTTAAATATGAAATGAAATAAATTAATAATATATTTTCCGTTTCTCATCCAACATTGAAATAAAATCATATTTAACTTTTTATTTATGCCTGAAGGGAAAACAATTATATAAATAAAATGATTCTCATAATAAAATACACATTTACGAAAAGTTAATTCAAATGTTTTTTTTTACCAAAGAAATTTGACTTATTTAAATTTTTACTAACTTGAATGAATGTGAGTTTGAGCTTGTGATTAAAATATATTTATACAAATATTATATATATATATATATATATATATATATATATATATATATATTGTACCCTTGCTAATATTAATATTTAATATAGTTTTTATTTACATGAATTTAGACAATTTCCTTAGACCAGTTTAATTACTTTTCTCTTTGACTTTAAAATTGCTTTTTCAATTCCTTTATTGTTTTTCTACCTATATTTTCATTTATTATTAATATTTTGCTTCCGAGTTTACTAGAGGCAGCGGAAATATTGCAATTATTTTTGGAAAAAAAAAATTCTTTTTTATATCTCCAATTTCAATAACTATCTGAACAGACTTCGTTTCAAACTGTCAGTCTGTAAGGGACAGTTTTGCAAATCATTATAGTATAATGGTTTGCAAATGTTAAAAATAATATCTTTAAAACTAATCGTCCGATTTTAATGAAGTTTCGATAACGTCATAATTAGCGCATATTAATTTTAACCTTCTCCGCCTGTTGCTTACTTCTCGCACATGTTGTAATGAACAACTAAATTTTTTACAAGTAGGTACTTATCTGATTAAAATAATAAACAGGTCAAGTGTGTGCTAGTCAGCACACAGCGAGTGTCCGTAGGCAACCCTGTATAGTTTAAGTAGTACCCTATTGATGGTGTTTTTTAAAATGCTAAAAAGCTTATTTTGAACCATTCTATGGGTCTGATATTCTCAAAACACATAAACAAACTTCTGATAAAGCATTTTTTTGCCACTGAACCGGACTACAACCATATAAATACATCGAAAAGACCATAGTTATAAAAAAAAAGTATTTTGTCAATAAAAAATAAAATAATATTTTTTCGAAATTTCCAAAAAGTATCTTTACTTTTGGTCGAAGAATGTTAGGATTTCTTTCAGATTTTTTACACTTCACATAAAGTCCGATTTTAATGTTTAAATAAATTTCTTTACATAGACAAATCCCCAAAAGTACATCGAATCTTTGACACTGATTCTAAACTATTTCACATTGAACATAAATTATCATCCTTTAAATTCATTGACCTTCTTGTATTGATTTCCAACTTTATAAATGCGACCTTGAATTAGTTTTGCCAATAAAATGAAATAAAATAATATAATAAATAGTTCAATGTCTAAAATTAATGCGAAAAAGTCTAGAAGGATGATTCTATAGATAGGAGTCTAGAATATGATTCGTTTCGGTGGAATCCATTTAAAAATAGAATCCTTCAATTCTACAGGTCGTTTTGATTCCTTGTTGAAATTGATTTATTCTTAATCTTTACCAAATCATTAAAAAACTATTTGAACACAATATTATTATAATTTAAGGGAAGTTCTTTCGAGATCCTTTTCCTGAATAATGAATGAAAAACTTGTCAATGGTTACCTTTGGTTACGAAGGTAACGGAAGCTATGGTATCGTTCTGAAGAAAGAAAATTCTTTTATGTCTCCGATTTTAAAAAGTTCAAGACAGAAATCCGTTCATCTTATGGTTCCGTGTCTATCTGACAAGCTGTTGCTCGAGTTTTGCGAACATACATCACACAAAACTACTCGTCTGATTTTAATGAAATTTGGATGGTAGGTCATAATCAGCCCATTGTTGGTGCCATATAAGTTTCAACCTTCTGCGCTCATTTGATTCTTTCACATGCACTCAAAGATACATTTATACACCTATATCTTCTAACGTCTTCATCTTATGTTTACGTAATTTGAATGGTTTGTCGAAAGAAGCCCGCAGATAATACGCTTATATATATACTTATATATAAATGGCCGGAAGAAATTTAAAATTTTAAAAATACCCTGCCAATTAGTGTGGCACATAGCTTCCTCACGTTCTATTTCGTATACTTTAATGATTGCGTATGTTATTACAACCTATTATTGTCAATTAATTTAATTACCCCCGTTTTTAGGGTCTGTAGGCAAAACTAAAGGACTCTTATATTTTCCTGCGTGTGTCTGTCTGTCCGTCCGTCTGACTATCGCCTGCTCTCACGGCTACACCTTTCGTCCGATCACTTTGAAATTTGGCATATATAATTTATATAATACCAACCCACACATTTTAAAAATGTAGCGACTTAAAAAAAAAATATTTTTCAAAAAAAATAGGTTAAAAAAACTTAAGGGTTAAAAAATAATAATATTTTTTGGAAACCGTGTGGGGTATCATATGAAAGGGCACGTCCAGCTGATTACAATATATAAGCTTTAAGGTTATAAGCTTTGACAGGACCAGCGTAGGTGAGTTTGAAAAGTGTCCCCCTTCTATCTCGCATCTATCGGTCTGGCATTCACTTTTTGCAGACCAAAATATCTTAAAAACTACACGTCCGATTTCATTGAAATTTATTAGGTAAGTCATAATTAGCTCATTGATGGTCCCATATAAGTTTCAACCTTCTATGCCCATTTGTTTTGCATTTATATATGCACAAACTTACATTTATGTACACCTACAGCTTCAAAAATACTTTTTATGAAACTTTTATATATTTCATCGAAAGTATCCCGTAGATAGCCCCAGATTAATTTGAACCGTCTGCGTCTGCGCGCATTAAATTAAGCTTTTATTCATTTAAAAAATCAAAACAATTTTGACATTTAAAAAACGAGAGTAAAATTAAATAAATTTGATAATAATAGGTTGTAAAAGTATATAATGATTAATGTTCACGAAATAAGACGCGAGGAAGCTATGTGCCACACTAATTGACAGACTATTTTTTTTAATGATTTTTTATCGTGACGTGAGAACGAAAACAAGTCAAGGTTGAATATCGGAAGAACCTAGAACCTTCATTAAATTTAATTAATTTAAGGTCAGACATTTTTCTCATTTCATTTAAGACCTAAAGTTATCTTCATTACTTGAACACACCCTCGAGCATTTCAGATGTTAATGGTGACAAATTTGTAGGACATCGGCAATGAGGAAAAGACTTAAGAGTGGAAAAAGTAAGGAGGGAAAGGACACGATAGAGATGCGATAAAGTTGGCTCAAGCTGCTGACAAATTTCAAAAGGTCCTGAGGAAGAACGTTAGGGAGGGGGAAGGATAGAACGTGTGACAAGTGATTAAGTGACAGGTGACAAGTGACTAAACACTCATCAAGGGAGGGAGTGATAAGAGTGAGTGTGTCTGTGTGTATGTAAGTGTATTGTAAGACAAAGCGACGAACAGAGGGGGAATCTATGTGAGGTACAAAATGACAAATATCCTTCAGTCCAAAAACTCTTAAGGAAGAAGGGTAATCAAAGGGAAAAGCTAGTGAGACCTTAATGAAAATCCTTCTTCGCTTTCCTCTCCCTAGCTTTAGGGAACAGGGAGTCACACCAGTATTACCAATCTTTAAAAAGGGGACCGGTCCTGGGAATGCGATGACTCCTGACCGTCAGCTAGTAAATACCAGAATCAAACTAAGAGCTTCTTTTTCCCTAAAGCTACGAACATTTTGGAAATAGAATATCAATGCATCTGATGTAAATAACTGCCTGTGAGACACAGGAATTATAATGTGTGAGTCTATATTCCTTACAGACTATTCTAATGCTTCGTCTAAATTCAGCTCACTTCCGTGTTAGTGAGCATGAAATAGTGTAACGCGAGTATGTAAATAGGTTACTCGAGCTGCCCATGGTCCTGCCACTCGCACTGCCCATACTCCTGCTATTCGCGCTGCCCATTCTCCTGCCACCCGCGCTACCTATGCTCCTGCCCATAGCGCTTCCCATGCTCCTGCCAATCGCGCTGCCCATTCTCCTGCCACTCGCGCTACCCATGCTCCTGCCCATAGCACTTCCCATGCTCCTGCCATGTCTCACCAATTATGGTGAACAATGTGATTTTCATGATCCTGAGTACAGAATTAGTTAGTAGACCGAAAATCAAGTTGATGCTAGTTTGTCCGTTGACAGGTGACCACGTTGATTTTTAGTAATATTTAAATAACTAACCTATCAAGTGTGAAAATAACATCAACTTGATTTTTGGTCTACTAACTAATTCTGTACTCAGGATCATGAAAATCACATTGTCCACCATAATTGGTGAGACATGGCCGTTCTCCACCGGTTTGTTTTTTTTTCAAACGCCTATTGCCAAGCTATGTCCCGCAGACGAACTTAGCCGATCACATATTCTTAAAATGCGCTAAAAGATTGGCTTGTATACAAAATTCAAGCTTGATGTTTGTCAGACATTTTTTTGCACGCTATCTCCTGGACTACACGTTTTGATATCTGCAATAAGTTTGAAATGATCGACATTAGAAACATTAACGGTAAATAATTTATGAAATATTTCAGCATTTTTGCATTTCAGCCTTTTTCATGAACTCATCTGACATAACCAACAATAGGAATTATCCATTTTTTGATGCAGTAATATTAAATGTGTAATATTAATGTGAAAGTTTTTGTCTAATCTAAAATAAAAAACTTTTTCAGGCTTGAAAATGTCCTAAAATAAGGACGAAATATTGCCAAAAAAAAACGTAGTTGGTTTTATACCCCTGAAGACCTTACATAAGAAATATCTTAAATAGGAATTATAATGTTTTATAACACATTCCATCTTGTATTAAGTGTGTAACTATGACAAATTTTAACAAGGAATTTCCATAAAGTGTAACTGTACCAATGTACGATTTCATAAGAATTAATTCAGTTAAACCACCGTTAAAACATTAAACCATTCTACAAAACGGTATGTATAATTCTTAATACTATAATTCTAATATTATTTATTTCGCTTCCGAGCTCACCGAAGGTAACGGAAGCTATGTGATCGTTCTGAAGAACAAAAATATTTTATGTCTCCGATTTCAAAAATTCCAAGACAGAAATAAATTTCAGATATTAGGGAAAATTTTTGGGTCCGTCGCTCTGTCTAGAGTTCTGTCTGCCTATAATGTCGGTCAGTCTGTCGCACAAGTTTTGCAAACCAACATATCTTAAAAACTACACGCCCGACTTAATGAACTACACGTCCGAGTTTAATGAAATTTGTATGGTATGTCACTTTTAGCCCATTATTGGTCCCATATAAGTTTCAACTTTCTGTGCCCAATTTGTTTCTCTCCCTCATGCGAACAAACTTTTATTGATTCACAGCAATATCTTCAAAAGTACTCATCTGGTTTTTATGAAATTTGGATAGTTTCTCTATTTCACTTCTCTGTAACTTTCATTAAATTCATGTAAAAAGTAAAACAATTTTGACATTTTAAAAAAGCGGGGGAAACAATTAAATAAATTAGACAATAATGGCTTGTAAAAGCATAAAATCATAAAGTACCTTCTAGGATGCGAGGATGCTATGTGCCACACTAATTGACAGTCTATTTTTGTGTATATAATTAATAATAATAACACCCGCATTCAATATAATATTAAGTCTCTTCTACTTGATTTAAGAATAAAATAAGAAAAAAAAAATTATACTGGATACTTTAATAATAATTTAATTATACTTTAAAATAAATTCAAAGCAAATAACTCAAAAAAACGCTTTATAATTTCTTTCACGTTTCTTTACAATAAACCTTTTTTTTCTTTATATTCTTTCAAAATTAAATTATCTTAAAAAGTTTAAGGGCGTGGTTCTGTATAATTTTCAATCTTTCAACTCCTCTCTAATCATTTAATTTCATCTCTTTCCTTCCTCCCTTATCTCTATATCTCTATACAAAGTGTAAAAATAAAAGAGTATCATGATTTTTCAATTAACACCTTTCAAAAAACTAAATGAAACCAAAAAAAATCGTTTAGTCTTCAGAAAAAAACCAAATCTTTCATAAATTAATACGAAAAAAACAAAAAAACAAAAAAAAAAAATGCTGCGTTCATCTTTATAAAGCCAAAAGATACCCGACTCGAACAAAAGAACAAAAAAAAATTAACTCCACCCACTTCCCTTTCAAAAAAAAAAAAAAAAAAAGTTAGAGTAATTGTTTCTTTTTTTTAATTCTCAAATGAAAGGCTTAAGGGGTGTTGGTAGCATTGGATGGAAATTATACCTAGTGTATTTTTTTCTCTCTCTCACTGTAATTAACAATTGGTAAGACTGACTGATGAGTTTATAATTGGAAAGGAAAAAAAGGCTACTGTTCAGCCACGCCCAGGTTATAAACAAAACTACTCAGGTTAGGTTTTTTTTTCGCCTGTCGCTTCTTTTTTTTTGCAGTGGGCAACACTGATGATGTCTTTTTACTGTTTCGGCTTTTGTAGACTTTTCTTTTTTTTTCCTTTATGATTATTTAATTATTGTATTATTAAGGAATTCGTTTTCTTTTTGTTTTTATTTTAACCTGGTGATTTCATTGTATCTTAATGTCTTTTCTTTTATATTTAAGTTCGTGAGATTTTTATTTAGGATAGAAATAAATAGGAACAACCAAAATATAGTTATTAAAAAAAAAAATTGTAATTAGTTTTAATATATTTTGGTGGCTTTGACCTCTACTAACTAAATATCAATAATTAAAGATAGCTGAAGGATGAAATTATATTTTTCCGTGGTAGGCTGTGAAATAGTAACTTTAGAGCCTAAAAAACATAGCTAAAATCCATTTTTTCATTACGTGGACTTAAAAAAATCTTTTCATTACTCCTAGCTGTAAATAAAAAATCTTTTATCTACGATTGATACGAAATATAAACATTATATCTTTGTTTAGATGCGTAGAAAGTGATTCTTTACGTACTTGTATTCATTGCGCATGCGCGTCTCATAGTTCTGAAGAATTCCTCTTCTTTACCACACTAGTGCGGTAAAGAAGAGGAATTCTTCAGCTTTACGCACGATTAGCAAGTTTGTTTACATTTAACAAAACTAATTTGCTGTTCTTTTATTAAAGTAACTGTTTATATCGAGTTTTTAGTGAAAAACAATGAGTGAATCAAGTGACTTTGACGAAAATGTGGAGAATAATACTCCTCCAGAAATAATTAATTCGGCAAAAAATACAACTCAAGAATTAATGCCATCTTTATCAAGAGAGAGATACGAACTTACAGCAAGTTTATTTTTTTCTGTATTTATTATTTAAATCTAACAATCGTAGATAAAGTACGGTACGCAACTCGTGCAAAAACGGCATTTTGCATTGCTCGTGTGGTTTTACCACCCGCGCTATCGCTCGGGTGCAAACTCCACACTCGCATGCAAAATGCTACTTTCCGCACTCGACGCGTAATGTACTATTACGTCCTAGGAACTAAAAGATTTTTATTTTCCGGCGGGTAGTTGTCAAAACTTCCGTTATTAGTGCTGCAGTCTTTGTAGAAATGCTGCTAGTACGATTAAAATCCGCTATATGTCAATGCGTTTTATTTATCTTTTCTTATAGTGTATCCTCTTTTTAAGGTTTCTTTTTTGAAGTCTTAAGTATGTAATAATATTTGTTATTATTATATATTGATTAGTGATTAATATTTAATGTTTTTTCATTGTCTGCTACCTCGGAAAAAATAGCATATGCTACGCGACTGTGAAGTATTTTTTCTTTACCTTGGCAATATTTACTGTCTCGCTTCGCTCGACAGTAAATGTAATTGCCGCGGTAAAGAAAAATCTCACTTCACAGCCTAGTAACATAATATACTATTTCCTGGGGCTATCTTTTAATTAATAATAATTAAAGATAGCTGAAGGATGAAATTATATTTTCCTGTGGCTATCTTTTAATTAATAATAATTAAATATAGCTTAAATAATTGGTAAACTATAGCTCATTAGTATTGGGTTATTACAAGACAGACAAATGACATCTATAGACATAACATAACATAATCTATAGATGTGATCATTAGTAAGTACTCCACGTATTTAGGACTCCTGATAATAGGAATAGGTAATTATAGGACGGAAGAATGACACTTTACACATCTGCCGTTCATATCTACGAGTCACTTCTCTTTGGGGATCCTGATCGACCGTATTAGGTCACTATAAAACGGATAATTCAGACACTACAGAACAATGGATGTGATTATTAGTATAGAACATAATTTAATTTTCTGAGATTCTGATAGTCCAGAAGATAGCGCCCAAAAAAACTGACTAACATCATGCTGGAATTTTGTGTACAAATTAATCTTTGAGTGCCTTTAAAGAATATGTGGTCGACTAATTTCGTCTGCCGGCCATAGCTTGGCAGTAGACACTAGAATAAACAAACCGGTGTAAAGCGGCCATGCCCATAATTTATGGTGGACAATGTGATTTTCATGGTTCTGAGTACGAACTTAGTTAATAGACAAAAAAAATCAAGTTAATGTTAGTTTGTCACTTATTAGGTGACCTCTTTGAATTGGAGTAATATTTGACTAATTTGGAGTAATATTTGACTAACTAACCTATTAAGTGACAAACTATCATCAACTTGATTATTTGTCTACTAACTAAGTTCGTACTTAGGATCACGAAAATCACATTGTCCACCATAAAGGGCGGGACATGGCTCTCCACCAGTTAGTTTTTTATAATGTCGATTGCCAAGCTATGTCCCGCACACAAACTTAGCCGACCACATATTCTTAATAGGTACCAAATGATTTACTTATACACAAAGATCTAGCTTGACGTTAGTCAAACAGTTTTTTATGATTAAAAGCTTGGCAATAGGCATTTGAAAAAGCCACCCGGTGGAGAGCAGCCATGTCCCGCTCAATATGGTGGACAATGTGATTTTCATAATCACAAGATGACAAAGTAACAGACAGTTAAAAATAATAGAATGCCTTTCATATTAAGTGAAAACGGTCGCTTCGTTTGGCAACGGACAAACTATCCAACTACCGGACATTTAAATCCGGTTCATCTTTGTTTTAAAATAAGTAGTTGCAGACAGTTTTGAAAAACAAAAGAATAACTTCTAAACTTTATATCCAAACCGTTGTTTTAAATAGCCAACGGACAAAAACTGTTATGAACTACCGGACATTTAAATCCGGTTTATCTATTTCTTAAACTGGAAACCTAGACAGTGTCCGTTAATTATTTAATGAGCAGAGTATATTTTTATAAAACAAGACAGAACAGGTTTTTAACGAGTTGTCCACCATTCAGAAACAAAGGGACAGACAGGATTTAAATTTTTATAAGAGCCCGAAAAATTAAAAGGATTCTCACAAGTTCTTCGTTTAAATATTCTTCTCATCGTTAACCCTTTTTCCTATTTAAAATTAAAAGGGTTCGGACTTCTGAAGATAGCTAAGGACAAAGGATTATAAAGGGTATTTAAAATAGCTGAGGGTCAGTTTTCTTACAGGACCCATTATAAGGTAGAAGGTCTTGGCTATTTCCCACACAAAACCGGACTTGAAGAAAAAAGGGTGAGTATATTTTTTTCGAAAAATTATTTTTTAAAAAATATAATATTTTTACCGAAGGGTCAAAACCGGACTTGGAACAAATAAGGAGGGAAGAAATTAAAAAAGAAAATGGTATTTAAGAAGGACACAATGACAAAAAAACTCGTTAAGGGGGGGATACTATTTTTTTTATATAAAAAAGCAGGTGAAGGGCCGAAGTTTGTCTTAAGGGTGGACAAGAAACAGGTTTGTAGGACAATAAAAATTACTCAAAGGGTTAAAAAGATGGACCTAGTGTGGACGTTAGTATAAAAAACAATAAGAGGGGTCCCTCATAAGGGTTGAAGAAATACTAAGACAAGACACTAGGGTGTTCTTTCAAAGAGATTCGTCTTCCCTTTTATATATAGAATTATAAAAAGGGTTGTTTCTTAGATATTGCGATATGAGTATTAACAGGGGACAAGAATCTTTTATTCTTTGTTTAAAATATAGAATGACCCATGCTTTAAAATAAAAAATAAAGTTACACAGTTTTTATTTTATTATTTGATCAGATATGAAGGTTTTATGATTGGACTATGAACGGTATTTCACACGATGGAAATGATAAGAGATAGTGAAAAAGTCAAAGTTGAACGTGGTTAGAGATGGAAGAGGTTAAGAAATAGTTAGATATAGTAAAGGTTAAAAATTGTAAAGATTAGAGATGGTAGTGGTTAGAGATGCTATAATTGTTAAAGATGATAAAGGTTAGGGATGGTAGAGGTTTAGGGATGGTAGTAGTGAGAGATGGTAGAGATTGGAGATGGTAGAGGTTAGAGATGCTAAATGTTAAAGATGGTAAAGGTTAGGGATGGTAGAGGTTTAGGGATGGTAGTAGTGAGAGATGGTAGAGATTGGAGATGGTAGTGGTTAGAGATGATAGTGGGTAGAGATGCTAAATGTTAAAGATGGTAAAGGTTAGAGATGGTAGAGATTGGAGGTGGTAGTGGTTAGAGATGCTATAATTGTTAAAGATGATAAAGGTTAGGGATGGTAGAGGTTTAGGGATGGTAGTAGTGAGAGATGGTAGAGATTGGAGATGGTAGAGGTTAGAGATGCTAAATGCTAAAGATGGTAAAGGTTAGGGATGGTAGAGGTTTAGGGATGGTAGTAGTGAGAGATGGTAGAGATTGGAGATGGTAGTGGTTAGAGATGATAGTGGGTAGAGATGCTAAATGTTAAAGATGGTAAAGGTTAGAGATGGTAGAGATTGGAGGTGGTAGTGGTTAGAGATGCTATAATTGTTAAAGATGATAAAGGTTAGGGATGGTAGAGGTTTAGGGATGGTAGTAGTGAGAGATGGTAGAGATTGGAGATGGTAGAGGTTAGAGATGCTAAATGCTAAAGATGGTAAAGGTTAGAGATGGTAGAGGTAAGAAATAGTAGAGGTTAGAAATGGTAGTGGTTAGAGATGCTAAATGTTAAAGATGGTAAAGGTTAGAGATGCTATTCCTTTAATAAAAGTTCAAACCATTAATTGAAACAGTAATCTGGATTACAAGTAGTTATAGAAAATACGGTAACAAAAATTAAAAGTAAATAAGAATGGTCGAACAAGAGTTTTTGAGCCAAAATAGTATTTTTTTCTTCTTTTTTTTGTAAAATTTACAACGTTCTCACATCATTTTGGAAACGATTTTGAAAACGATCAGCTAGTTCAAAACGCTGTGTGAATGAAGGATCGTATCGGTTCGAATCCGCTCCACCAAAAATACGTGATCGGATCGGGGGATCGTATTCATAACGCTCGTATGAAAAGGAAAAGGTCGAGGAAGGGATCGAGATGTCAGATTATTTGACTCTTTTCCACTTTTTTTAATTATTTGTTTTCGTGAACTTCCGTTTCTTCTTTTTAAAACAAAAACAGCAAAAACTGTTTTGAAACAAAAGTTAATACAATAAATAACTTGTAATTAAGAAATTTAAAAATTCGCGGGCATAACAGGTAACAAGAAGGTATAAAGATGGTTTTACTCTAAATGTCTACCAAACGAAATCAAAAAACGAAATCTACCATTTTTATTCTTTTGCCCCATATAAGGGGGCAAAATATTGGAGATAGAAAAAAGTATCAAGTCAAATTTTATTATTTTTCACCGTAGAATCCAAATATGCTATCAAAAGTATACACTCCAATTTGAAATTTTGAAGATGTGTGGCCTGGGGGCAAAGTTGGTGGTTGCCCCTAGTCTATGATTCAAGAAAACAAACTTCCTTTCACATGGTACGGATCCTACAAGCTTCATTAATTTATCTCAAACCTTTCAAAAGTTACAAGGGGGGGGGGACTTTTGGACGTCGAGTGGGGAAAGTAGCATTTTGCATGCGAGTGTGGAGTTTGCACCCGAGCGATAGCGAGGGTAGTAAAACCACACGAGCAATGCAAAATGCCGTTTTCGCACGAGTTGCGTACCGTACTTTGTCTAAGATTGTTAGATTTAAATAATAAATACAGAAAATAATAAACTTCCCGTACGCAAATTCGTATTTCTCTTTTGATAAAGATGGCATTAATTCAGTAGTTGTATTTTCTGCCGAATTAATTATTTCGGGAGCCGTATTATTCTTCTCATATTCGTCATAATCATTTAAATCACTCATTGATTTTCACAAAAAAACTCGATATAAACAGTTACTTTTATTATTCAAACAGCAAATTAGTTTAGTTAAATGTAAACAAACTAGCTAATCGTGCGTAAAGTTATGTTCTTTACCACCCTAGGGCGGTAAAGAAGAAAAATTCTTCAGAACTATGAGACGCGCATGCGCAATGAATACAAGTGCGTAAAGAATCCCTTTCTACGCATCTAAACAGAGATAAAATGCTTATTATTTCGTATCAATCGTAGATAAATAATCTTAAATTACAATATATTTGAACAGTATTCAGTATTAGTCCTATAAGTTACGTAAAATCTTATTCGAAAATACAGATTTACAATCTTTTATAAAAAAAAAACAAAAAACAAAATGATTAAAAATACTGTAAATGATATTATGTTCTTCAAACTTGTTCAAGCGATCAAAAGTACAATTGTCAATTTCAAGGACACTTTATAAAACTTGAAACAAGACAAGGAACTTTAAAAAAATTATCTTTATACATTTCTCGTTGACTAACACATCTCGTTTCGAACTTGTAGACGGCTCTTAAACAGACGAGCGATGTGTGAGAAATCATTCTACTTGTTAACAAAGAGACATCGCCATTTTTTTTCTAGATATAAAAATAAAAAAATAACTAAACTAAAAGAAAACTTAAAATCCGTGTCCTTTTCTTTTTATGTTGTTTCGTCCTCATTTTCTCTCCTCCTTATTGTTGCGAATTGTCAAAAGGATAGTCTAGACAAAAATGTTTTAACTTCTTTCTTTTCCCCCAACCATCCATATAAGATTTATAATATATATATTTTTAACTTTTTTTTTTGTCACTATATATGTTATATTTTTATTACGTTTTATAACGGACTAATTTTCTCCACCCTCGCAATGTTTTCTTTCTTCTCGAAGTACTTCGGGTTAGTTCGAAGGATGTCCCTGTTTCTTCATTATTCTTTCCTCTTTGACTTCATACGTTGCTTCTAAGAGACCAATCTAGTTTGTGAAAGATGTCGCTCTGACGAGACATGAAGATTCCTTCGTCCTCACCTTACTTATTTTTTTTTTTCTTCTTTATTCTTTTCTTTATCCTTCTTTTACGTTAAAGTTAGTGCTTATTACTGATTCTTAACGCTTCCAGGATATACGAAGGATCATCGTCACCTTTACAACCCATTACTCCATTACAAAAACGACTCCTTCGCATCCCCACCACCCATCCAAACGTTTTTTGAAAGTTTTGTCCCAAAGAGATTTCCCATCCCTCCTTCCCTTCGACAATCTTCAATTTTCTAAAGGATTCTTTTAAACCGAAAAAATAAAAAAAAAAAAGTTTTTACTCACTCAGTCTTTATTCTTACGATTTTGAACCTTAAGAAAAGGTACCCGTTTTTCCTGAAAACTCATTAAACTAGACAGAACGATTCCTTCCCTTGACCTTCTCTACACGATTTGACACTTTGTTTTTCATGTTAAAGCATCAAAAAACTGGTTACTACAACTTGTCAACGACACATTAAACGCTTTATAGTGATGTCTTTCAAAAGTTGATGAACAATTCTTAAGACATTTAGATTGGTTAAATCCACAAAAGAAATGGCTCTCCTTTATCAGTCCATTTATTCATTGATATTAAGTACTGAATGGTAAATTGCTTAAGAGAAATAACTTGTTCTAGTCCAGGAGAACTTTGTGTATAGGTAAATCATTTGGTGCCAAGTTCAACATCAAGTTTGACAGCGGGGCATAGCTTGGCAATAAGCATTTGAAAAAATAACAAATCAGTGGAGAGCGGCCATGTCCTGCCTTTCTTTGGTGGACAATGTAATTTCATGATCCTGAGTACAAAGTTAGTTAGTAGACCAAAACACATGATGATATTAATTTGTCACTTGACAGGTGACCTCTTTGATTTGAAGTATTTTTTGGCTAACTAAACTATTAAGTGACAAACTACCATCAACATGATTATTGGTCTACTAACTAAGTTCGTACTCAGGATCATGAAAATCACATTGTCCACCCAAAAGGGCGGGACATAGCAGCTCTCCAATGGTTTGTTTTATTCAAATAACTATTGCCACGCTATGTCCCGCAGACGAACTTAACTGACCACAAATTCTTAAAAGGCACCAAAACATTTTCTTAAACACAAAATTCTAGTCAGACACTTTTTTGCACCCTATCTCCTCGACTATTTACAATTTCATTAATCTTTGATAACTATATTATTATCAAAGACGAAATATACATAATAGTCTATTGTTTAACTTTGATATCAATTACTTAATGAAAAATAATTAAGATTGTACCAATTTTACCAAGTAATTAAGCGTACCCATTTTTTTTTTTTTTTTTTTTTTTTCACCTATCCAAATTCTAAACCAAAATTTTCCGATATTATTAGAAGCCAATATTACGCAGCTTTCTTTGAAAACTCGCTTATTAAGTCATGACTGGACTTTTTTTATTTATTTTATTTCATTTATTTAATCATTTGAATTTTAGCGGTATTTTGACAGATTTAAACAAACTTAAGTATCCCACTTAATTAATAATTATGTTCGCTTATAACTTTTAAACTAATAAATTGAATTTCATCGTTTTTTTTACTTTTCCTCACTAGTACTAATAGTAGGAAAAGTATTGTTTTCACCAAAAAATTTTTTTTCGAGATTTCAACGGAATTATCCGTTTTAGATGTTTTTAAGACCTCCTGAGTGGTATCATCGTAGCGCCCAAGGTATTTAACCTAGAGAGTAGCCCGGAAAATCAACTTTTTCCGCCATCTTGAACCCAGTTTGCTGAGTCAGCAAAAATTAAAAAAAAAAAAATCGTAATAAATCGAAAATGGTCCTGATCGAGTTGAAATTTGGCTCGAATGTACCTCTCTGTATGACAAACAAGCCCACTAAATTTCATTTTGATTTTGGCCGCCATTTTGAAGTTATAAATTTTTGAATTTTTAAACTTTAATTAATAATACTGAAAGTATAAGTAGGTTTTTGACATATAGCATATCGTTGGAACCGGAAAAAATTAAGGAACGAATATAAAAAAAACCGATGAAATTCCATTTTAGTTTAAAAGTTATAAGCGAATATAATTATTTATTAGTGCAATAATTTTGATGACGTCAAAGTTTGTTTACATTTTCATAATACCGCCAAACTTCAAATAATTAAATAAAATATAGGTATTAAAAATAATGTTGTCTTTTTGTAAAAATGATAATAAATCAGTTAGTTAAGAACGGTCACCCATCCAAGTACTGACCACGTTCAATACTGCTTCCTCCTGCTGCGAAGCAGCAGGAGAGGCTACTTTAGTGGCCTCTGAAGTGAGGTTCCGAGGTACCACGTACCCGATTTTTATATTTGTTCCAGTTGCAACGATTTGTTATAAAAAAAAACCTATTTATACTTTTGGTATTATTAACCGTCTAAGTTTCAAAATTCAAAAATCAATAATATCAAAATGAAATTCAGTGGATTTGTTTGTCATAAAGAGAGGTACATTCGTGCCAAATTTCAACTCGATCGGACCACGTTTCAATTTTTTACGATTATTTTCAAGTTTTGCTGACTCAACAAACTGGGTTCATTGAGGTGGAAAATGTTGATTTTCCTGACTGATGTTTCTACCTAGTTTCAACTCTCTAGCTTAAAAACTGTGGGAGTTAAGCGTGACAGACAGACATACAGACGCATAGACAGACACACAGACAGACAGACTGACATCCAGCTAAAAACCACTCAAAAGACAAAAACACCCAAAACGGATAATTCCGTTGAAATCTCGGTTTCGGATTTATTGGGTGAAAACTATACTTTTCCTATATATACCTTCGGAAAAGGTGAGGAAAAGTAAAACGGCCCTTCCTCACTATATTTTTTAGTTCTTTATCAACTACCGGTGTACATACAAATGCCAATATGTATATATAAAAAGTATATATGACTAAGTATTGTATGCAGAAAATTATATTATACTAATTTAGTGTTTAAAAATAGTATAGTCAAATATATTATTCAAACACTCTTGACATTGAAAAGCAGTAAAGTTTGATCGCAGCAATATTATTATATATTTAGAAAAAGAAACACGATAAAACAAATTATTTAAATTTATTTAAATAATTATTCAGTGTGACTAGAACGGATTAAGGTATTAAAAGTCAAAGTTAAAAAAAAAAAAATATAACTATATATTTGCATTTAAAAAAGATAAAAAAAAAAGCCGAACCAATGAAACATGATTATCATACTATCTATAAATTTAAAGTTAAGTTTTACCTGAAAAATATACATAAAGTTCTTTTTTTACACTTTTTCTTAATAATTCTAAGACGGTTTTAAGTTGCAGTCAAAAGTATTTTAGGAAGTTATAAATACTAATAAAAATAAACAGACTTATTTTAATTAAGTTGCCTACATATATATATATATATATATATATATATATATATATATATATATATATATATCAAATTTTCCCAGAGATTTTATCATTTATTTCCAAATTAAAAAATGGTTAAAAGAAAATGTCATTATTTTATTCTGGTCTTGAGAAATATATATATATATATATATATATATATATATATATATATATATATATATATATATATATATACCTATATATTTAAATTTATCTACATAGTAATTTGGAATATATCCAGAAATTCGTCTATTATTTGTTCAATAGGATACAAATATATGTATGTAACATTCCTATATAAATCATATACGAACATAATTATATAATGCAAAGAAACATTCTCTGCGGGAAATTTTCGCGGGAACTGATAATGCTGCGAGTATCCGGAGGGAAAACTCTGATAAAATGAAAATCTCATTAATAAAACTGGTACCTTAATAACCAAATTAATTTTGAGTATTAGATTCGATAGGTCTAATAATGAATAATGAATGAATAATGAATAAATGAATGAATGAATAAATTAATGAATGAATACCATTTTATTGATAATTTTTTTATAACTATTATTATTTTTATTTACTTTTATAAATTTTACAAATATATATTTCTACAATAAAATCTATTAAACAAGATAATAATAACAATTTTAATACTGTAAACAATTATATAACTTAACAGTGTATGACCAAATCAGATTTTTTCATATGCGTTTATAGGTCTACTACTAAACTACTGTTAAAATTTCTTCAAAAAATGTATAATTGTTTAAAATATCGGCACTTCTTTAGACTGTTACTCCCCATATAAAGAAAACAAGGGGGAGTTACAACCTAAAGAAGGTGTACAGAATGTTCTTCTTCAGACTGTTACTCCCCTTATAAACAACAGAAATGTGATATTCCTTTGTCCCAAAGTACATTGGACTGAACATCGCTTTGTCTTAACAGTTATTTAGTCAGTCATTTATATTCTAAAACAAGTAAGGCGCTCTTAACGTAAGTACGTGAGGCAATAATAGCCGGTTTCTGTACGATAAAGTTAAAATTATTAAGTGTAAAATTTTAATAGTTGCATATTCTTTTCTTCACTTCAAGACCTTTAAATTGATGAATAACATGTCATGGCGAGAAAAAACATTTTTTTAGTCACCCGCCTCATTGGCCGCCATCTTGAAAATATTAAGTGTGAAAACTCTAAAAAGTGTACAGTTGTCTCAAATGGCGAGATGCACCTGTGTGCCGAATTTCATGTTCCTAGCTATAGTAGTTTATGAATTGAAACAAGCCAACGTACAGACACCAACGGACAGACAGACAGAGCCGTTATATTAGGTTTCTTTTCGTACTTCGTACAGAAACCTAAAAGCATAGAGAAGTAAGAATTTTAGGAAGTTCCAAAATATCTTGGACTACACCTTACAGCACTGTATTTCATTATTATTTCTATTGATTTTAAAAGTCTGAAACTGTTAATTGAAAAGCAGGCAGCTGACCCTTCTGTGTTTAAGACAGAGGCTAAGGGATAAAAATAAAAGGACCCTACACTAATACTTGTACTGTAAAGTACTCAAGCTAAGTACTCAATCAGTATTCACAAGCACGGATCTCTCTCTAGGCCCTTGTACTTCGCCCTTCACAACTAATATAAAATGAATAATAGAGAAAAGAAAAAAAGAAAACCTTTAAAAATACTAATGAATAAACATAATAAATCTACAAACAAACAACGAAAAGGTTCTAATTAAACTAAATAAATATTTAAAAAAAAAAAGGACAAAACTAATTTCATTGTATATAAAACGTTTTAACGAGGAACTGTTCATCTATAAATAGGATTATAGTTTATTATTTTTAATATTAATTAATTTTTTTATTCTTCACGTCAAGTTGTTTGAGGGAGAAACAAAAGATCAAATAATTAAAAAAATAGAACACAACCCTTACAAAACTTTCCCATGTATAAATAATTCGTTCAAGTAACGAAATATGTATGTATTGTTGAATCATAGTGTATTTAGTTAAACCATGGATATGTTGTGCGCTCTTAAAGATCATGCCAGGAATTTAGGATTTAGGAGGAGGTCGATAGGTTTTTATTTATTGTACAATATTTTGACGATAGGCGAGCTGAAGTTTCAATTAACAACATGAAAAATGTGACTCTTATAAATATCGATCTGGAAGTTAGGATTTAGGAGAAGGTCGATAGGATTTTACTTATTGTACAATATTTTAATGATAGGAAGGCAAAGTTTCAATAAAAGTCATGAGAAAGTAACACTTAAATATCGTGTCAGGATGTTAGGATTTACGAGGAGGTCGAAAGGTTTTTATTTATTGTACAATATTTTGATGATAGGCGGGCATAAAGGCGGAAACACACTACCATCACGTCACGTGACGTGATGGTAGTGTGTTTCCGCTTGAAGTTTCAATAAAAGTCATGACAAAGTAACACTCTTAAATATCGTGTCAGGATGTTTAGGAGGACGTCGATAGGTTTTTATTTACTGTACAATATTTTGATGGTAGGTAGGCATAAGTTTCAATAAAAGTCATGACAAAGTAACACTCTTAAATATCGTGTCAGGATGTTTAGGAGGACGTCGATAGGTTTTTATTTACTGTACAATATTTTGATGGTAGGTAGGCATAAGTTTCAATAAAAGTCATGACAAAGTAACACTCTTAAATATCGTGTCAGGATGTTTAGGAGGACGTCGATAGGTTTTTATTTACTGTACAATATTTTGATGGTAGGTAGGAATAAGTTTCAATAAAAGTCATGACAAAGTAACACTCTTAAATATCGTGTCAGGATGTTTAGGAGGACGTCGATAGGTTTTTATTTACTGTACAATATTTTGATGGTAGGTAGGCATAAGTTTCAATAAAAGTCATGACAAAGTAACACTCTTAAATATCGTGTCAGGATGTTAAGATTTTGGAGGAGGTCGATAGGTTTTATTTATTGTACAATATTTTGATGATAGACAGGCTTAAGTTTCAATGAAATTCATGACAAAGTAACACTCTTAAATATCGTGTCAGGATGTTAAGATTTAGGAGGAGGTCGATAGGTTTTTACTTATTGTACAATATTTTGATGATAAGTAGGCATAAGTTTTAATAAAAGTCATGACAAAGTAACACTCTTAAATATCGTGTCAGGATGTTAAGATTTAGGAGGAGGTCGATAGGTTTTTACTTATTGTACAATATTTTGATGATAAGTAGGCATAAGTTTTAATAAAAGTCATGACAAAGTAGCACTCTTAAATATATCGTGTCAGAATAATAGGATTAAGAAGGAGGTCGATAGGTTTTCATTTATAGTACAATATTTTGACGATAGGCGGGCTTAAGTTTCAATAAACAACATGAAAAAAGTGACGTTTTTAAATATCCTGCCAGGAAGATAGAATATAATAGGAGGTAGATTGGTTTTTAATTGTATTCATTGACTACATTTCACCGATGTTCTAAAATTTTGTATAAAATGATATCAGAGCTCCTAGCGGACCAAATAGTAATCAAAATGGATTAATGTTTGATAATTTCACAGCTTAAGATGCATCTACTATATCAATTAGACAAATGTATACTGGTTTTCTCCACTTCATGAAAAGACATTGAAATGTCCATGATTCATTGTTTTTCCATGAAATGGAGAAAATGGGATTTTTTACATCTGAGCTGAACAAAGGTAACGGAAGTTATGTGATCGTTCTGAAGAACAAAAATATATTGTTTCCGATTTCAAAAATTCCAAGACAGAAATCCGTTTCATACATCAAGGAACATTTTTGGTTACGTGTCTGTCTGTTGCTCAATTTTTACAAACCCACATATCTTAAAAA
The DNA here is from genome assembly GCA_951217055.1 of Gerris lacustris. Taxonomy (NCBI): domain Eukaryota; kingdom Metazoa; phylum Arthropoda; class Insecta; order Hemiptera; family Gerridae; genus Gerris; species Gerris lacustris. The sequence continues at coordinate 25,954,361 of OX578286.1, forward strand.
CTACACGTCCTATTAATGAAATTTAGAATGTACGTCACAATTAGGCCATTGTTGGTCTCATATAAGTTTCAACTTTCTGTGCCTATTTGTTTCTCTTCCTTATGCGCACAAACTTACATTTATTTTCACCTATATCTTCAAAAGTAATTTTCTGGCAATTTATGAAATTTGAATGGTTTGTCGAAAGTAAACCGCAGATAGCATCAAATTTATCTTAACCATCTGCGCTTTTTAACAGTTGCTAAATTAATACTTTAATTCATGTAAAAAATTGAAATAATTTGACATTAAAAAACCGGGGAAAAAATAAATAAGTTAGACAATAATGACTTGTTCACGCATAAAATTAATGAAGGACGTACAGAATGCGAGGAAGCTATGTGCCACACTAATTAGCAGTCTATTTTTGAATATTATCTCTTTATATATACAACATATGTGAGAAAGTATAAAGTTTTTAATATTACTTTAACCTCATCCATACCTCTTAAACTTTTCCAAGGTTACTTTATTTTACATCAAATATTACTTGGAAATAAAATAAAACAAATCAATAATAAGTTACCAATATTTAAGATCGGAAACCCGTATCATTGAATACTCTTTGATAACGATCTAAGAAAAAACCTACTTTATCTTATTCATCAGATCTTTATATATTTAAGTTATTTTTATTTTTATTTTTTTTGTAAATACTATTTTTATTTTTATAAAAATGTGGAAAAAGAAAATATATAAGTATTAAAATGGATGATTGGGATAAAAACTGTGGGAATGTACACGCTAAGTATTCCAATCAGTTAAATAACCTATATCAGATAATAGATCTATTTGATCTCAACGATATATATATATATATATATATATATATATATATATATATATATATATATATATATATATATATATATATACATTGCAGATCTAATGAACGTTTTGTATAATATGTACTAAAGAGCATAATATATATATATATATATATATATATATATATATATATATATATATTATATATATATATATATATATATATATATATATATATATATATATATATATTAAGGAGTAAATACTTATAAAATCATGGAGTACTGCTGAATAAATAAGACCCTTTTCAATATATAAAATATATAATAAAAAGAAACATTATATATATAAAACATTTATAAGATCTCACGGTGTTTATATTTCTCATAAAGTTTTTCCACCTTCTTAGATGTTTTTAGTAAATTTATGTTATTAGTGAGCGCATCTGCCTGTCAATTAATTTTGAACTAAATTTGAATCAATAAGTAAAGAATAACCAATATTTATTACTTATTATTATTTTATATTATTATTATTTATTATTTATTATTTTATTAAATATCCAATATTATTTATTATTTATATATATATATAATATATATATATATATATATATATATATATATATATATATATATATATATATATATATATATATATATATATGAATAAATTCTCGACCGTAAAAATAAACAGAAAACAAACAAAACTCAGGTTTCGGCCCCTGAAGAAGGTTTTAAGTAAAAACCGAAACGTCGGGATTGAAACATAGTGACGATTTATATATATATATATATATATATATATATATATATATATATATATATATATATATATATATATATATATATATATATATAATATATATAATATAAATTAATTTCAATCAATCTATTATTATTAATGTGGTGTATTGTACCTTGATTTTCAGGGTAAGATCCAAAACCGAAGACAATTATACTTTTCCGCGCTTGCCCATCTGCCTGTAATGTCTGACGGCATGTCTGCATATCTGCCGGCTTGACTATCTGCGCCCAACTGTTGTTTACTCAGCTCATCTTTAAAAGAACCCTATAAAAAAAAAAAAAAAGTTATCATTCACTTTACACATTTATTGTAAAGATATTTCGTTTAATTGTTTTTATAATTAAACCTTATTTAGTGAAACAGATAGAGTTATTATATTTGAACTTTTCTCTTACTATATCACGTACGATTCTTATTTGTCTGTGTTTACCAACCCCTAAAGACGTGTTTCTGACATGCCCTACAATACTATAATTTCTTTTAATGACAAAAATACTTTCTTATTTTCTCCTAATAAGAGAATTATTCTGGATTTGTTAAATATAATTCTTATTTTATATTCAAATATTAGATTAAGGAAATGATTTAGCATTAATAAATGACATCTTGGTTTTACTTATAGTCCAGAAGAAAAAGTGTCTGATTAACATCAGCTAGAATTTTGTGTACAAGTTAATCTTTTGGTGCCTTTTAAGAATATGTGGTCAGCTAAGTTCGTCTACGGGACATAGCTTGACAATAAGCATTTGCCAAAAAAAAAAAGTTATTAAAAATTGCAAAAGTTATTTGAATAAAACAAACCATTGGAGAGCTGCCATGTCCTGTCCTATTTGGTAGACAATGTGATTTTCATGATCCTGAGTACAAAATTAGTTAGTAGACCGAAAATCAATTTTATTTTAGTTTGTCACTTGATATAGGTGACCATTTTGATTTGGAGTAATATTTGAATAACTAACCTCTCAATTGACAATCTAACATCAACTTGATTTTTGGTCTACTAACGAAGTTCGTACTCAGGATCATGGAAATCACATTGTCCACCATAAAGGGCGGGACATGACCACTCTTCACCGGTTTGTTTTTTCAAATGCCTATTGCCAAGCTATGTCCCGCAGACGAACTTTGTCAACCATATACTTTTAAAAGGCACCAAAAGATTAACTTATACACAAAATTCTAGCTTGATATTAATCAGACATTTGTTTGCACGCTATCTTCTGGACTAATACGTTATTAATATACATTCAGTCGGACCTCCTCATAAGGAACTTCTGCACAGCAAAAATCTCTATACAACGAATATTTTATATGCCCCCATGAATACTCCATATAAAAGTGTTTCTATAGAACGAAAATAATTTCACTACAACGAACAAAAGTAATAAAAATAAAGATAAAATAATTTCAACATAAAAAGAACTTTTTATATACTACGTTTTTAAATTTTCTGTCATAAATCATAAATTTGAAACACGTCAAAATGAATATCGAAAATATGGGATATGTCAAAACAAATAAAATAATTTGCGAATTTTTTCCGAACTAACTTCCCATAAAGCAAAATTTGCTGAAAACTAATTAAATTCTGCTGAAAGATGGCTATAAGTATTTAAATAATGCATTGTCATCGTGTTCTGAGCTATTCTAAAAGTTTCAAATGTCTAGCTACTCGGGAAGTTAGTTAAAAATCGATTGCAAGATTTGTACTGGACAAACAAACAAACAAGGAAGCAAGCTAATAAAAATGTAGTAATGAAATACATTTAACAATAATAAGTTATAAAAGCATACAATCATGAAATTAACGTAGATGCTGAACGTGAGGATGCTATCTACCACACAAATTGGCAGTCCATTTTTTATGATGCAGAAATATAAGTACCTATATATATTTTTTTTCTTTACATACACATACCTAACTAAAAAATAAAATGTACGACAAAATTTCAACTTATTTTTATTAAGAAGAAAAAAGTTTTTCACTCCAATGTTAAACACAGATTCGTAGAAAAAAAAAAAAACTTTTTCCCATTTCAATCACATTCTTTAACATGTATAAAGTACACGAAAATAATAAAAATGTTTATATTTAAAATGAAAATGTACAAAAAATAAAAAATACATTCAGCAGAGTTTGTTTTTTGTAAAAAAAAAGTTCAGATTAAGATCGCGTGAGATTTCGATAAAAAGTTTTTATTCCTTATTATCTATATTCAAGATATCTTATCTAATCTAAAACTTTTTGAAGACTTCTAGTTTAGATTTTAAGGGGGAAAAGATCATCTAAACACGATAATCTCCGTCCCCCCCCCCTTCTTCTAAAGAATTAAGGGGGGGGGAGACTAAAAATAAATAGAATTTAACTCTTAAACGTTATCTCCCTTTATTTCTCCCTTTATCAACTAAAAACCCTTATTATCATTCCCGAGTATTTATTAACGTCATATTTTCTTCCATTATTCTAGACCAAGCCAAGTCCCATCACCAACTTTTAAAACAGAACTAAGTAGAAATAAGTCAAAAAGCGCTAAGAAATTACCTTTAAAAAGATAGAAAAAATAATATAATCCCATTTAGTATTATTTTGGGAGATGTCACACAATATTAAGAAAACTTTTAATACTAAAAAGGTTGTTTTATTTTTTGTTGTTATTAAATCTTATAATTTAATACGATTCATTTCTAAACTATCTATTTTTGTATAATTTCACTTTTTTTTTGACTAAATAAAAAAAGGGGAGGATTTTAAAGTAACTTTCATAAACATGAAATATATAAAATTATATTTCCATTAAGAAAATTTAATTTTCTACTTTCATTTTTCTTATTTACTTACAAATAAATTTTATTTATTAAAATAAAGTTTTATTTTATTTTTATTTCACTTATTTAGGCTTTTTAACATGAGAAATAATATATTTTATCTCCAATAGGGAGGAAATATTATGATTTTGGATTAGTTTAGAGGGACTAAAGTAAGTCTTTTCTTCCCTGAACTCAAAAAGTAGGGAGAAAAGGTAAAAGTAGGGAGAAAAAGTAAAACCGGGGAGAAAAAGGATTGCCAACTTAATTATTTTATAAATAGTAGAATGAATGGTTAATGTAGTGAAGTTGTTGAAATCAGGTTGGCGACACTGCTTTTTCGACCTTATTTATAATTAGCGCTTATCATTGTTTAAACCTGCATCTAAATAACCTTCTATTTGAGTTTTATTGCAATTCTTATTTGTTTTTAATATTGAATCTCTTATATCTGCTATTAAAAGTGCTAACAATTATTGTTATTTATTAAAATAATAAATAAAAACTGTGCAATAGATGAAGTTACGTTTTCTCCCTATTGGAGATAAAATATTGTATGTATGTACCTCGGGAGTAAAGTGCTACAATTCCCCTCACGATAATTATCTACATCGGCTGCGCCTCGGGAGCTAATAAGCGTTATTCTCTCGGCTATGCCTCAGGAATTAGAGAACATGGTTCCTTCGGCTTCACCTCAAGAACCAACTTATTCACTCAGGGAATAATGGTTTATACTTTACTCCCTAGGTGCATAAATAACTATTTCGTATGTATGTAAATAGTTGCAAAGAAATAGTTTATTAAAAATAATACTTTAACAAGCTTTATATACAATTGTTGAAAGTTAAGACCACCATTTTTGATACACAAGTTGTAACGATGTGTAATCGACAACCGAATTCTTCGAAATAGCTGTGGACGTTCACGAATATCATCGAACATTCTAACTCAACTTTTGTATTAAAAGGTGTCTTATGAACAAGTGATATAATATGACCCCAAATACAAAAATCAAATGAAGTCATATCTGGTGATCGTGGAGGTCAAGAAATTTGCCCCTTTCTTCCGCTCCATCCATTTGGAAGGAAATTGTGTATTTAGATAATTTCGGTAATTTAATCCAAAAGTGTGATGATTCATCATCATGCTGGAAAACAATATTCGTTCAAATATTAAGGGGGACATTTTAAAGCAATTCTGGTAGACAGCTTGGTTTTTCGGTGAAATCCGCGTCACGAAGGGTTTGAAGTCCTTAGTTTCGCTTCCACTACTGGAAGCATCTTCAGGGGTGTGGTACATCGTGATGTTTACTTGAAGCAACAACAAGACATACTGACGACTTGTGTTTGCTTCGAGGCAACACCACGATGCACCACAACCCTGAAGCTGAAGATGCTTCCAGAAGCGGAAGCGAAACGTTAGACTTCATCCCCTTCTTGACATGGATTTTACCGAAAAACCAAGCTATTTATTACTGGGTCTACCCACGGAAGTCTACGCACCAATTCTGGTAGAGTATGTTCCTGGAATAATTCTATACCGTGAGTATAGGATGTATCCTATACGTGTTATTGTACACCACCGGGAAAGTCCTGAGATGACAGCGGATTTACTTAATTTTATCTTGATACTGATGAATTTTCGGACACTATTTTATTAATAAATCATGTTTATTTAAGTGTCCTCTATTTCTGAAAATTAGTAATAGTTATTTTGTGGAACTTGAAAAAAAAACTTAAGCTGATTTCTAAAGATACAATGATTTAGACGATTAAGCACAAGAGGTTAAACTGTAGATCCTGGTTCGATCACTAACAACGGCACAACTCTTTGAATCTCAAATAATTGTGTATTTGAATTACTAACATTGAAATATATAATTAATTATTAGGTTCATTTCAGGAATGAACGTTGATCGAGATTATCTGAAAGTATTTGAAGAAACTGTCTCTCAGAATGTTTATAATTTACGAGGAAAGATGGTTCTTATGCATTCACACTTATTAGGAGATTCAAATTAAATACAATAAATTACTAATTAAGTAAATAAAATTCAGATGAACAAAATATTACAATATTGCCATATTTAAATAAATATTAAGTTTTAGGAACAGTAAAATATTAATTTGGATTATTCTTACAAGGCAGATTTCTTCACCACAAAATAACATTTAAAAAAAGAAAAAAAAAAAAAAAAAAAATATATATATATATATATATATATATATATATATATATATATATATATATATATATATTTATTTATTTAAAAAAAAAGAATTTTTAAGTATCACATTATTTGAAAAACGATGATATAATTATTGCAAGCTGACAGAATTTAATTAGTAAAAAGTTATAAAAGAAAAAAAACTTTATTTTTTTTTTATTTTGGTTAAATGTTTTAACTATGAAACAGTTGGGAAAAGATCTTCCAAGTTTGAGAGAAAAGATGTTAGAGAAAGAAAAAAAGTGAAAGGGATGTGGCAACACTGTTTCCAGACTAATATAACCTCTGTGTATCCTCAGAGTGAGGAGGGGAGGGGAGGTTTGAGGCAAGTAGGGCCTTGCCTCACTTCTCCCTGGGAGGGCAATTAGAGACCCACGTGTTAATCAACAACACGGCGGGGGGGGGGAGTAAAAAGAAGAGTGGGGCATTCTATCGATTTGCCCACCGACAGACTTCGGACTGAGCCAGGGGTTCCCCCCCCCCCCCCCCGGCAAACAAGCCTTCCTTACACTAATTGGGGCCGAAAAATCCACCCCTTAAACCTTCTTATTTCAACTTAAGATGGTAGAAACCGCTAACCGAAGACTTTAGCAAAAGTCCCCTTCGTTTTTAACACCTTGTCTACTAAAGGCCCCTGTTAAATTCTTAGCAAAGTAACATTTGGGATAGTGTGACAAAATAACTCACTTTGCACAGCATTGTCATTTCAAATTATGCTTACGAGCGAAGGTCCGACAATAGAGCGTATCTATTGTATACATTAGGTAAATGATTAGTGTGCTTAATGTACACAAGTAGAATAAACAATAGAGGCTTTCTGGTAATGAATATTTTTGAAGAAAGTCCAAATTTTCTCACCTATGCAAAAAGTACTTGAGACCGACTTAAGAACGGGTGACAATTGAGACGCAGGGAAGAGCAGCACAGTTTGTTTGAGCCGCAGCAATATACGAGACCATGCGAATTGAGACGCAGGGAAGAGCAGCACAGTTTGTTTGAGCCGCAGCAATATACGAGACCATGCGAATTGAGACACAGGGAAGAGCAGCACAGTTTGTTTGAGCTTCAGCAATATACGAGGCCATGCAAATTGAGAAGCAGGGCAGAGCAGCACAGTTTGTTTGAGCTTCAGCAATATACGAGGCCATGCAAATTGAGAAGCAGGGCAGAGCAGCACAGTTTGTTTGAGCTTCAGCAATATACGAGATCATGCGAAATGAGATGCAGGGCAGAGCAGCACAGTTTGTTTGAGCCGCAGCAATATACGAGACCACGCGAATTGAAACGCTAGATCCATTAGTGTCGGCCAAGCCATGTGTTGCGTAGTTCTAGTACTTTCATGCTGTCTCAATTGTGTGCACCTGGTTTAAGAGGTAAAGATGAGAAACAATTAATTGCAGTCAGATGTTGCTTGAAATCAACATAATGACACTAAAAAAAATAATTTCCCCAAATAAAAACACTTATGGATCAATGTAAGTATCTTCAGGACTTAGAAATTCACCTGAAATCACTTTCAAATGCTGAATTATAAGATTTGATTACCAGAAAGATGAGATATGTTTCAATCAAAGGATTACATCATTAGGATGTAAAAGAACAAATTATTTGTACTATCAGCAGTCTGATTAAGTAACACAAGCAATTTGTTGTGAACCTCGTTTCTTAATTAGTCATAATTTGTTGGTTTTTCTTTGTGCAAAATAGTACAATTGTTGCAGATTCTGCCATCAGTTGTCTGTTGGAAGTCTGTCAGCAATAATTGAACATAACCAACAACCTGTATGTACAAGGTAAACCCTTTATACTTGTTGCAGATTTGTAGATGTATAAAAATTGCGGGAGGCTGTCAGCAATAATTATAATGGCCATATGGTATACCAAAAATCAATTCGTACAAGGCAAACTCGTATACTGGTTGCAGATTTGCAGATGTAAAGAATTTCGGGAGTCTGTCAGCAATAATTTATAATGGCCATATTAGACCAGCAACCTATTTTACTAGGTAAACCCGCGTACTGGTTGCACATTTGCAGATGTAAAGAAGAGTGTGAGTCAGTTAGCAATAATTATAATGGCCATATTAGACCTAGAAGGAAAACTTTACTGTACAAGGTAAACTCGTATATTGGTTGCAGATTTGCAGATGTAATGAATTGCGGGAGTCGGTCACCAATAATTAAATTATAATGGCCATATTACACCAACAATCTATTTTTACAAGGCAAACCCATATTCTGGTTGCAGATTAGTATAATATGTAAAGAAGAGTGAGAGTCTGTCAGCAATAATAATTATAATTGTCTTACTAGTCCAACAACCAATTTGTACCAGGCAAACCAAAGATTTGCATGTACCGATAATTTATCTAATGTAGCTACTTTTGTCAGTCACAACAGTAGCAACATGTTTAGACTAACCTAGTATTAAAACCAACACAAAGCCTTATACTGCTGGTAGATATCCATGACGTGAACTGAACAGTCATATATAAGCATTGTAATAACAGAAAACCGTACACATAAGCAGCTTTTGTCTTTTAGTAACGGCATGTTTCATATAAATACAAAACCGTACATTTGAGTCCAGATTTTATTAACCATTCATTAATTTGTACCAAGACCTTATTTTACTTGCAGATGTGTATGCAGTTATAATATGCTTAATGCAACTAATTTCACATTCACAGCAGTACCTATAGATCAAATAATTTGGAATTCGCACATGACTAACAACTTCTTTAAGTTACATCATTTTAGAGGGTATATAGTGACACGGGTTTTTCGCTGTACAATTGAACTAAGTAATGAAACATCCAAAGTAATGAAGAAACAGTTCACTGACCGTTCGATCTCTTTTCATTTATACGTTGCCGACCCCCCTTCGACTCCATTCGTCAGAGTTTTTGATCTAATTAACAATTAAAACTCGAGTGTCGGTCGAAAGGGAGTGTGTAGTGTAAGTTTCACTCTGTCCATCCCCAGTTCTTAGTTTAGAGGGGATAAGAGAAGGAAAGCGAAGTTATAAAGCGCATGCCCAGTTAAAACTTAGTGGGATTAGTGCATTGAGAGAGATAGTGTTAGCGTTGCGTCAGTGTTCCTCGGGGTTGGAGTCACGTGACCCAGTGCAATTAGCCCGTCTCGGCTACGGTCCGGTCTGAAAACCTGGGAAGGGTGAAGTCTTGCCCCTTAATGGTTTAACTAAAGGCAAGCAAGGGATGAGGCAAGGGGCAAGAGGGAGGAAGGTAATCGTCACCGAAGCACGTTCGCAAGATAACCTATACCTCCACCGGGGGGATGGGGGTCCACCTCTACTCCCTTTGTTGTCTTTGGAACACATCTACGTCTTAGCTAATCGTAAATGATCTCTTATTCAACTTAAATACGTTTTATTAGTGACGAAACTGATCATTTCAAAAATAAATAAAAAATATTTTTTAAAAAATTGTGCAACGGATAAGTAATATCATATGATAAGGTGAGTGGAATAGGGAAAAACATAACTCCTCTAAAAGTAACTTTTAACTCCACTACAGTACAAAGCCGGGTTTCAACCACAAGTGGGTGGTTATCTTTAGTATCTAAGATCATCATATAAAAAAACTCAAGATAACTAACTATAGATGACAGAGTGGTTACTATAATAGATGTCCACTTCATGTTGACAGCCCAGCTGAAAAATAAAGTTACCTCTGGTGGAGAGAAGTTATATTTAGTATCTAAGATCTTCCTGTAAAAAAAAACACGATCACTGATTATAGATGACCTAGAGTGGTTACTATGAATGTATACTTCACGTTGAAAGCTCAGCTGAACATTGACGTTACCTTTGGTGAAGTGACTTAATTGGGGACCAACCTGGCATTTGCCTAGTAATTTGAGGGAAACCACAGAAAACCTCAATTAGGTTAGGCGGACCCGAGTCCTTCCAATGTTTTCCTTAAGTAATTTTATTTGCAGATATGGTTTTCGTTTGTGGGTTTCTGTTGGTGAGTGGTCTACAGATTTTGTAATTTTAGGCTAAATGGAGTTTTTTTTATGAATTTTAGTGTGAGTTTAATATTTTTCAATTTTGAGAACATTACGAAGCTCTTGTTATTTTTCTTTTTTTGTCTTAAATTTGTTACACCGGGAATTATACTTCGGAAAGTCCAATAGGATGTGTTATATTTTCATAAATATACATTAAATCAAATAAGTTTGTTTTTAATTATGTGCTTATACGCTCAAGTTATACGTATAGTGTAATAATGAATTGATGAAGTGTTCGTACGATGACCTAGATTTCGTGTTTGTAAGCCCTGACGTTTTATCTCCACAATTGGAAAAGTGTTTTTAAGTGATATAAGACATTACGTTCGACCTAAATAGATATTTATATTTATTAAAACTTCTCCATCCTAGTCCTATCCTTCTTCCTATTTCTCCTATTCTCCTTCTTCCTAATATAAATATCTATTTAGGTCGAACGTAAATATGGAGTCAAAGAGAAAACTGTGGAATGCGTGTGTATTACCTGTAATGATATACGGATGTGAGACTTGGGCACTGCCGGAAAAAGTGATAAAGAGAATGGGGGTAACACAACGTAGGATGGAGAGGAGCATGTTAAAGATTAGTAGGAAGGATAGGAAATCAAATACTTGGGTTAGGAATCAAACAAAGCTAGCGGATATAGGTGAGACTATGACTGAGAGAAAATGGAGATGGAGTGGACATATCGTTAGAGTGAAGGATGATAGATTCACCAAAGAAATGATGTCGTGGTACCCTAGAGACAGAAAAAGAAATCAAGGAAGACCGAGTGTAAGATGGGATGAAGAAATGCGCAGGGTTATAGATAGGAAAAGTTTATGGCAAAGAATAGCACATGATAGGAATGAGTGGAAGAGAATGGCTGATATATATTGTAAAGTTTACCTCTATAAAAATTAGATAAAATACAAAAAGAGAGATAGGTATATTTAATTACATAAATAAATAAGAAACATAATATCATAGCAAGAAACGAGTGAATGAACTTTGGCTAGAAAGATTTAATTGTACTCGAACAAAAATAAATATATTATTATTGAAAATATTATAGTACAGATATTGTTAGTATAGTTGTTATTATAATGATTGTTGTTTGTAATGTTAAGTAGTATTGTTTTGTGTGCTAAGTTATTTTATAGTAATAAAGTTATACTGATTGTTGTTCATATTGTTATAAAGTATTGTTATGTTTGATAAATTATATATAGTTTAGTAAAGTTATATATCGTATTATTAAATGTAAGAACTTATTGGGAACTAAAAATTTAAGTAAATGTGATAAACTGATTAAATTTAAAGAAGATGAGTATAAACGAAAAGGTGGTAACTCCTACCCCTTAATGGGGCCTCGGCGTATGCCGACTTAAAACAACTATGTATATTGTATATGTATATGATAAATAACTAAAAAATAGTGTATTAATCTATTGTTTTAATAAAGGCTTATTATTATTATAAGACATTACTCTAATAATAACAACGTGGACAGATGAAATAATGTTTTGAATGATCAATTTTGCTCCTTTGAATTTTATATTTATAATGATAGTAGTTAATATAATATTGTTTTGGACCACTCCTATTTGTTAACTAATGATAATAAGTCAATTATATTGTTTGAGATATAAATGATTTTAGTTTTCTCTCGGAGTAATATCTAGTGCATTTACAGTTACAGTTATTATTACTTGTCTAGTAATAGAAATCGATTGTTTTGTTATGGGTAAATCATTATGTTGGTTGTTAAATCATTACTAATGTCGCTTGTATAGATTACGCCAGGTATACGAATGTCATTATCCATATCTAGATGATAGATTTAATTTAAGCGAAGCTATTAAACGTTCGATGTTATCAGGAGTATTGAGGAACGTCCCTTTGCATAGATCGTCCTTCATTAAATTCACCCTCGAGTTTGAGAAGATATATGATTGAACTAATCTCGAATAAGGGGGGTTGGGGGGAAAGGAGTCGCTTCTAAATGGTGGAGGGAGAGACGGTTCCTCAAATTATTACTCGTCAGGCTAAATTGCGTTCCCCTGGTCTCTCTAGTGAGGACCGATGAGTAGGAAGTGAGCTAGTGGTCTAGATGACCCATGGTCTATTCATTGAGAGGGACACGGGAGAGTTTCAACTGCTCAGAGTGATTGTGATTCTAACCCCGGGCCCATTATATCATGAACTCAATCACCGAACACGGTCTATTACTACCTTACCCCCCCTCTTCAGGACAGTGGATAACTGGTTAACTGGCACCAGTTAGCCTTTCCTCACTCCACTATCTCCATCCAGGATGAGAAGATAAATTATACTAAAGGATGATAACCGAGTTGATTGAGTGAGAGGTCCATCTCGGCCACGGAGTTCAATTCAATTTAGAATCATCAGAGGCAAAGGCGATCCTAGCTTTGTTAGCCATTTTGAATCTTTACACATTTGACCATCATCACTCATTGCGCCATTTCCAAAGTAGATTTATATATTAATTAATAGTCCTTTCATAGATAAATTCTGATAAGCAATAGGAATCTTGCAGTCGTGGTAACATTTCTGCAGTGAGCAAAATACTTTTACAGTAAATATTCTGCAGTTAGTATGTTATGTGCTCGTGCTGGACCTATCACTCAATCAACTAGGTTTTCATCCTGTAAGGTGCGTTTCAATAGTTCAATTTCATTGCTTCATAATATGATTGAACGGCTCACTTGCAATCCAATTGAACGACTTTATACAGTTTAGACGAAGAATTCAAATTGAATCACCAGTGTAAAAAAAAACTAGCAAAAAACATAAACATAACCTATGCAGCTGAAACCTTCCATTTCATCAAAAAGAAAACGAGCTGTTTACACAGTACAATTAACTCCATGAATTCCTACTCCATTTTCCAGCCTAATTGGTATCAAATATGCCTTAACTTCTTTTGTTTTTATAGGACGTGTTATGGGTGATAAAGTCTTGAAAATGACAAGGTTATAATCATTTGGCTAACCACAAGAAAACATCGTAAAAACGCTTAATATAAAGAATTAAGAGTTAATTGACGATCACCATTCAAATGAATTGATGTTTAAACATTCATGTATATGTAAAGCAATTCGTAAAAAAATAGACTGCCAATTGGTGTCGCTCATAGCTTCCTCGCATCCTATCCACGTACTGTATTGGTTTTATGCTTTTTTTTACAAGCCATTATTGTCTAATTCGTTTAATTGTTTACCCGTTCTTTAATCTGTCAAAATTGTTTTAATTTTTTACAAGAATTAAAGTATCAATTTAGAAAAAGTTAAAGAGCGCATACGGTTCAATTTAATCTTGAGATATCTGCGAGATACTTTCGATAAACTGTAAAAGTTTTATACAAATCAGATAAGTACTTTTGAAGCTATAGGTGTAAATAGATGTATGTTTGTGCGCATGTGGAAGAGAAACAAATAAGCGTAGAAGGTTGAAACTTATATGGGACTAACAATGGGCTAATTATGACCTACCATCTAAATTTCATTAAAATCGGATGAGTAGTTTTTAAGATATGTTGGTTCGCAAAAATCGAACGACAGACCGACAGACAGACACGGAGCCAAAAATGTTCCCTGATGTCTGAAACGGATTTATGTATTGGAATTTTTTAAATCGGGGACCTTAAATATTTTTGTTCTTCGAAACGATCACATAGCTTCCGTTACCTTCGGTAAGCTCGGAAGCAAAATTAAAAAACACATTTTTAAATCAATGTCAATCTGTTTCAGGCATGAATATGACTAGAAGATGTTCGAAATATAACTAAATGTTAATAATCTAGTTAGTTTCAAATCTTTTTGACTGACATGATAACAGGGACGAATTCCAGCAAAATATATGCCTTTGTTTAAATAAATATTTATTTTTAAAGAAAAAATAAAAACAAAAACTGATCAGATCTAAGTTTTTTAATTTGTAGTACTGTTTTAAGTGGGCTTCATCTTCCAATTTTTGGGCTCCATATTGACCGTAGCAAGACTCCCCCTTCCCCCGAAGTTAAGAGAAGCTAAGGAGAAACTCCTTGGTTCTGTGGAAAATAGGACCCCCCCCCCCCCGAACATCCACTTCTTAATGATATTAATAAAGCCTTAACCATATTAAAGAGGTAAAACTCGGTTCTACTCCCTTAAGGGCGAAAAGGGAGGTTTGGCTTGAGCCGCTAACTTGATTATACCATATTAGTTCCTTAACCTATCTCTATAGGAAACCTTACCTCCTTATTTCCTTCCTTGCTTCCCCCACCCCTGCTCCTGCCTTCCTTGGGGTTTAATACTATAAAATATGGATTCCTTATATTTATCAAATTAACTAAGAAATAAGGGAAGACTCCAACATATGAGGATATGAAGACCTTTCCTTCTCCAAGATACAAGAAAAAGAAAAACTTAAGATTAGAAATGCTCATATGTGGTAACTAAGAACACTAAAAATGGTAAAACATATATGCATACTAAGAAATGACTAGGCCCGGAATAATATCAAGAAAAATGTTATCATATACCCGTGAATGATCAAAGTTGAATTTGTGCAGGGAAACGATCAATCCTCCATCATTGACTACCACGATCATGTGAAACTTCTTTATGTGGTCTACAGAACAGGTAAAAAATATCCAACCACGAATAATACAAGATTATTCAGTTATATTCAAAACAATTTACACATTTCCAACCGTGACTAAGTAAAGCTACGTGATATACAAAATAAGTTATACGACTTCGATCATGAATAAGCGAAGCTGCGTGACATAGAGTACAGATTACTTTACACATTTTCAACCATGAATAAGCGAAGCTGTGCTTTCTAACATACAATACATTTTACAAATTTTCAACCATGAATAAGCGAAGCTGCGTGACATAAAATACAGTTTACGCATTTTTAACCATGAATAAACGAAGCTGGGTACCATGCAATGCAGTTTACACATTTTCAACCATCAATAAGCGATGCGGCGTGTCATACAATACAGTTTACTGTACACATTTTTAACCATGAATAAGCGAAGCTGTACTCTCTAACCTACAAAAGCGATTACAAATGATATTTAATAAGCGAAGCTGCGTGACATGCAAAACTGGTTACACATTTTCAATCATAAATAAGCGAAGCTGCGTAACATGCAATACATTTTACACATTTTCAACCATGAATAAGCGAAGCTGCGTAACATACAATACATTTTACACATTTTCAACCATGAATAAGCGAAGCTGCGTAACATACAATACATTTTACACATTTTCAACCAGCGAAGCTACGTAACATACAATACATTTTACACATTTTCAACCATGAATAAGCGAAGCTGCGTGTCATACAATACATTTTACTTTTTTTAACCGTGAATAAGTGAAGCTATACTTTTTAATCTAAAAAAGAGATTACAAACTTCCAAACATGTTTAAGTGTAGCTGCGTGACATAAGAAACTGGTTACACATTTTCAACTGTGAATCAGCGAAACAGTTAACTGACCAATAAACTATTCAATAGTTTCAAAATTCACTTCCTACTCATTTCTAACTTAATACCAACAAATCGAAAGCAAAATGAATAAATACTAAAATGAATTACAAAATGAAATAATATTTCACTCATATTATTAAACCTATTAAGATAATCAACAATTTTATAAATAATAAGTCCTATCTTTAAAAACCTACGCAAAATAAAATTATTACTTAAGTTTCATATTAATGCGGGTAATTTAAAATCTTACAAAAAGGCCAAAGCGTCTTGAATACAAATTTCAACAATGTAACGAAAAAAAAAGTAAATATTTTTTCTCACACGTTCAACTCATTTGTCATTTACTAATTAAGCTGAATGTAAAAAAAAGAAAACTAATTATTAATTTGTATATATATTATACATGTATATATATTTTTTTTTAATCCTACCTACTCATTATTACTTCTATTTCTACATTAATGACGTCAGAAGGTCCGTTGATTCTTTTGTTATGTTCCCCTCTTTGATTTTGTGTTTGACCAGTGGTCCCTTAACTATTTTTTTTTTTTTTTCTTTCATTTCGGATTCTATTGTTCCAGCTTGTTTGAGGGGAAGAAGACTGAATTTTGTATTCGTATGGTTTGAGAAACACCAGTGGTCAATGTTCAGTTTTTTTTCTGTCCATTTTATAAGGGTCAGTTACGTTAAGACGTTAAGCAACAAAAAAAAAGGATTCGTTCTACTTTTCTTTCCCTCACATAAATACGAGTATAAATAGAACCCTAATCTAAAACATGTTGATTGCATAAAAAAAAAAAAAAAAACACACATTTTTTTATTTTCTTTTTATGTCCAAAATTTGTAAATAGATTAAGTCCCATCCTAATCTCTTACTTACAATTGGACCATATAAAATCCTAACGAATTTTGTTCTATAAGGTCAACTGAAGAGGTTATGGGAAAGATTTGCTGTTTGAATTCAATGTTCATTTTAAATAATAGAAACAATTACGTCTATAATGGAATAAGTTCATCCAAAAAATATATATCTAAAAATTGATAAATATAAAAGCCAACGTATTTCGTTAATTTTATGAGGTCAACTGAAGAAGTTATGGGAAAGATTTGCTGTTTGAATTTAATTTTTATTTTATATTAGTTCATCCTTGTCCAAAAAATGGTACAAAAATGAAATTTTAACAATTGATAAAAATAAAAATCAAGGTTTTTGTTAATTTTATGAGGTAAACTGAAGAGACAATGAGAATAATTGGCAGTTAGTATTTCCAGATTCAAATCTGATATATATATTTTTTTTTTTAATTTTTCCTCACCTATGGTGTAAAAAGTATTTTTTTTTTCGATATTTCAAGTGAATTTACCTGTTATAAACTAACGTTAAGTAAGCAGTATGATTTTTACAGAAAGTTTATAATCACTGTTCATAAACCGTGACGTATTTAGTGACATTTTTTACTTTCTTTTATAATAACCTTTTTATTTTGCTTCCGAGCTTACCGAACGTAATGAGGTATGTGATCGTTCCAAAGTAAGACATTTTTTTGAAATCGGAGACCTAAAAAGTTTTAAAAATCCCAAGACAGAAATTCGTTTAAGGCATCAGGCAAAATGTTTGGTTACGTATCTGTCTGTCGATCTGTCGGTCTGTTTGTCACTCAATTTTTGCGAACCAACCTAATAAATACCTAATATCATAAAAACTACACACTTGATTTTATTTAAATTCAGATATTAGGTTATAATTAGCTCACTGTTGGTCCCTTAAAAGTTTCAACCTTCTGCGCCTATTTGTTTCTCTTTCACATGCGCACAAACATACATTTATCTACATCTATAGCTTCAAAAATACTTATCTGATTTGTATGAAACTTTTATAGATTATCGAAAGTAACCCGCAGATAGCCCCAGATTAATTTGAACCACCTGCGCTCTTTAACTTTTGCTAAATTGATACTTCATGTAAAAAATCAAAACAATTTTGACAGATCAATAAGATGGCCGAAATAATTAAACAAATTAGAGAACAAATAGGGAATGGCTTATAAAAGCCATTCTCCCTACGCTCACACCAATTGGTAGTCTATATTAACGAATAAATATACAGTGTTAACAGTTATTAAACGTTAATTTTTGTCTGACGACCGTCAAATAGGACGTTCTTTTAATATTAATTTAATATAATATTAAGTAAGCAGTAAGAACAGAAAGTTCGTTAACTGTTACGTTTTCTAAAAAAAAAATCAATTTTTCCACGTTTTTTTTTTTCTTTTTACTATATACCTACTAACGTGTGTATTTAAGATAAGGAAAGTATACTTAAGATTAGTATCATCAGGATATCTTGATAGAATAGTCAAGATAAGTTTACTTTGTTATCATGAAAAGAAATGCTGTAAAGAGATAGTAAAGTCTGATACGGCGGGGGTAAGTAAGGAAGGGCCGAAGCTTGTCCAGTTGTTTAGGTAGTTGTTAGAAGGGCAGTAGGGTAGTAGAACTGCGTTTGAAAGTAACAGTATACTAGGGTGACCCTCTCTTACTTCACCTGCCCTGCTAGTGCAGTACTTACAGTAGTATGAGTATAGTTAACAGTAGTTATTATACCAGTTTTTCAACTAACCCTTTCCTTTAACTTATAACCTTTCTAAACTTACTTAAATATACTAAAATCTTATACAAATATTACATCCCTATACAGCATATTTTATACATAATATACAGGGTGTTTGGTCGAAGATGAAACAAACGAAGAGGGCAGATTCTACCCATCATTTGCAACAAAAACACTCTATAAACCATACGTCAATTCTCAATAGTTTCGCCACAAAAATTGTTTTTGTTATTTTCTAAGGTGCAACCATTTTACTCTAAAAAATCAATCGCTATTTCTAAAATAATGATGATAGAGCTGAAATAGAGGCACCGTTGAAGAGAGAAGAAAATACCAGTTTAGAAAAAGTCTATTTGATATGTCTTAAAACCTATGCCTAAATTTAATTTTATTGTCAATTTTATTTAAAAAAATGAAATATATATTTGTTTTAGCTTGAAATAATGCCAAAGCGGCAAGTGCTACAGTTTCCCAAATTTCAGTAAAACTT
Organism: Gerris lacustris; assembly: GCA_951217055.1. Lineage (NCBI taxonomy): Eukaryota > Metazoa > Arthropoda > Insecta > Hemiptera > Gerridae > Gerris > Gerris lacustris. The sequence goes on from OX578286.1 coordinate 25,973,634, forward strand.
CTTCATTTATTCCCCTTTAGTTTGAGGACCCTAACACCCTCAGTTAATATGTAATTTTTTGAGCTATGATTAAGTTTTGTACAAGAACTGTTTTCATTTTATTACGATATGTTTTATATTGTGTTTTATGTTGCAAATTATGGGTAGAATCTGCCCTCTTCGTTTGTTACATCTTCGACCAAACACCCTGTATAGTACCAATAAATACATAAATACATTCATAAAGCCGTGGAGACGTCACTTGTAATTCCCCCACCCTTCCTTCCTTGCGCACTTGAGCAGTGTTCCATTCAGGTTATAAACAAAGCTGAATATATTATTAGAATACAATTTAAACTTTTTAAAAAGGATGGTTTGAAAATGAAAAACAAGGCTTTATTTAATATTTTACTATGTAAATGTGGAGGATTGGAAAAATATAAAGATAAGGGAAGAAGACGAGAAGGTTTCATTCAGGTTAGCATTACCGCGAGAGTAAGTTGATTTAGAAACCAACTTTTCCCGCGTCATTTTAAGAAAAATCGGACCAAGCAACTCAAATAACTTTTCTCATATACCTGTTTATAATTACTTAGCCCAGTGTTTTCTATTTATTAGTTTTCGAATTTTCCTATAGGTATATTTAATAATTATAGAACATTCTATCGAAATGTATCATAAAAATATGTTCTCCTCGGCGAGGAATCGAACCCGACCTCTCTCCGTCCTCGTTTAAAGCTATTTTCTTAGGAACTAGATTCGCATTTAAATGGACTACATGTTAGAATTTTTTAATGAAAATAGTCAGGACCATTTTCGAGAAATAATTTGTTTTTACGTTTTTTCAGAGTTTTTGGGGAGTAACGCAAATGTTTGGGGCTAAATTAATTTCTCGATTTCGCCACGGGTATGCCAAATGTATGCCAAATTTCATTAAAATCGGCCAAGTAGTTTAGGCTCCACGCGTCTGCACAGACGACAGACAAAAGACAGACATTTTTTAAAATCACTTTTTTGGACTCAGGGAACCATAAAACGTGTAAATCCATCAAGATCTCGAAATCGAATTTTCGCGCCATCCCAATACTTAATCTTTATATGAGAAAGCAAAAATCGCAGGCTATTATACGCCTTAAATCATAGAACACAAGTAAAACAGTCGGCTAAATTAGTGAGGCCTTGCGTACGTCTTTTATTTGATTATATTATTCTCAAAAAAGCTTTTTGCTTTAGAAATATTGCTAAGTGTCACAAGCTGAGTAGTCCATACTGTATTATTATGGAGTCAACAACTCCATAATATAAAACTCTTAAGCTGTGAAACTCTTAAATCAACATTTTCTATACGTTGTAATAATCTAAATAAATATAAGTATTTTACACACATTGGAATTTAAATAATAAATAAAAAAAAGTTTATTTATTTTCTCAGGGGTATTTAAATGCGTAGAAATACTTGATATTATTGATAAGAAGAAATGGCAGTGATAACAATGTAAACAAATTGTCTAAAGAATGTGTAAAAGAAAATAAGAAACATTTACGAATTTATTGTTATATATCTTACTGCATCGAAAATGATAAGAAACTTAAATGGTTCAGTTCTATTTGCATAAATCATTTGATAAAATATTTATTGATGTTAAACCACTCTGTTACACCAGGGAAAAATAGCCCATTCAGTCTCTTATTACTCGAAATGTTGAAAGAATAGTCTTTCTACGGAAAATATAAGTTTAATAATTCTCAAATATGGGGCCCCATCAGAGCCAAAAAACGGAAAAGGTTAATTAAAAAAAAAACTCATACACCCCATTCATAGAATAACATTGAATCATGGATGTGTTTTTGTACATATCAATGTTTTTCCATGAAGTGGAGAAAACCAGTATACATTTGTCTAATTGATATAGTAGATGCATCTTAAGCTGTGAAAAAATTTAACATTAATCCACTTTGATTACCATTAGGTCCACCAGGAGCTCTGATATCATTTAATATGAAATTTAGAACTTCTATCGGTGAAATATAATCCTTCAATGAATACAAATGAAAACCAATCTACCTCCTATTATATTTTAACTTTCTGGCACGATATTTAAGAGCGTCACATTTTGCAGGTAATTTATTGAAACTTAAGCCCATCTATCGTCAAAATATTGTACTATAAATGAAAACCTATCGACCTCCTGTTAAATCCTAACTTTCTGGCACGATATTTAAAAGCATCATATTTTTCATGTCGCTTATTGCGTGATGGAAATTTGTGCCCCCCGTCGTTCATTTCGTTTTAGCTCAAACATGATTTTGGGTTACCGTATTTTCATGTCATCAAAAGTTATAGAGAAATCACTTCCATGACGTCGACATAGAGCATGAGTTGATTTGATGATTATCTCTTTAGATCAGCTGTTTAGATCATTATCTGCTTAGAGCATTAGTTATTTAGAGCATTAGCTGTTTAGAGCATTAGCTGTTTAAATCATTAGCTGCTTAGAGCATTAGCTGTTTAGAGCATGAGTTGTTTAGATCATTAGCTGTTTGGCTCATTAGCTCTTTAGATCATTAGTTTTTCAAGCATTAGCTGTTTAAATCATTTGCTGTTAAGAGCATTAGCTGTTAACACCATTAGCTGTTTAAAGCAATAACTGTTTCTGTTTAGATCATTAGCTGTTTAGAGCATGAGTTGTTTAGATCATTTGCTGTTTAGAGCATTAGCTGTTAACACCATTAGCTGTATAAAGCATTAATTGTTTCTGTTTAGATCATTAGCTGTACGGATCATTAGATGTTTAAAGCAATATCTGTTTAGATCAGCTGTTTAGACCATATATAAGCTCTAAAACTTCACTTTTTATTCATTATTCATCATTACTGTCATTCATTATTCATTAATAATTTTGTGGACCATAAGCTTATTAATTTTGTATAATAGCATGTACGAGTAATATACATTGATGAAACCAAATCCGTAATTCTTTTTCTTCATACAGTCAAAAATAATCTATTGAAATTGAAAAAAATGTGTGACAATATATAACAATTGATATTTCATATCAATTGGATGTGATCCCCTGATCATATTTATACTAGAGACACGATACGATCGCATTACAACGACTTATACCTACAAGAGAAATAAACTCAAGTATTAGTAATGATACTTTTATATTCCCTTCAAGCATAGCGTTGCGTTATCAGTTAAATTGCAGTCAAATATTGAATAACACTTTAGAAAGAAGACTGGGACGAGGTAGAGCCCCTTGCTAACTCCATCCATTACGTATTCACTCGTACATCAGTACATCCTTCCTCACTTCTTATATCCTTCTCTTGAAAACCGCTCTAAAAGCCACATTTCTGTGACGACATTATAACGACTTTCAAGATATACCTTAATATCCCCCCCTCCCCTCTCTCTAGCTTGATATAAATACAAGTTTCGTGGCTATTTATATTTATATAAATATCATCGGAACAATGTTATATGTTCTTGGCATTTGTAACTTTCTTTGTGTCCTTTTTTCAAGTTTGCAAGATTCGTAATTAAGAGCCTTAAACAAAACTAAGGACCCAAATAATTGACAGCGTTTGTCTGTATTGCACCCTATCCTCGAAAATGCCCTTACACAAAAATTTGCTAAAATAGTTATTTGTGCAACTAGTGCAGCAAAGTGGCACTTTGCTTCACTTTTATTTCAACATTTTTATATTTGATATATAGTGTTTAAATCATGTAGTTAGTTAAAAGCCTAAAAAATAATCATTAATTGTCATTGTTATTATTATAATTTAGACTATTTAATCTTTGTTTGATTTAAGTTCTTTATGTTCGTAAGTTGGAACACTGGAGTGCGGAATCTGCTGTTTAGCGCACTATTTTGAGTGTGATAACAACCACTTTATCGGTCAACTGTAGGAAAAGTTATTTTTTTACGTGCAAAAATTTAAACACAGGAAAATTGTAGAAAACAGAAAAAAATCATCTCTGTTCTTATAAACACAAAAAGTCACTATGACTCTCAGCACTTTTCTTAATAACGATCTGTATTGGGTTTAGGATTCAGTGATCCCTTTCTGTTGATCTGGACTTAATAAATTATTTTCTAAAGCGTAATCTTCTATCAAATCTAGATCCTTCAGAAGACCTAGACTTATTATACTCTGTTCTACAGCGTAAGCTTCAATCAAATCTAGATACTTCGGAAGATCTAGAGTTATTATACTCTGTTCTACAGCGTAAGCTTCTATCAAATCTAGATCCTTCAGAAGATCTACAGTTATTATACTCTGTTCTATAGCGTAAGCTTTTATCAAATCTAGATCCTTTGGAAGATCTAGAGTTATTATACTCTGTTCTACACCGTAAGCTTCAATCAAATCTAGATCTTTCAAAAGATCTAGTTATATATTTCTTAGTTCTATAGCGTTGTCTTTTAATAAATCTAGATCCTTTTGAAGATCTAGAATTATTATACTCTGTTCTACAGGGTAAGCTCCAATCAAATCTAGATCATTAGAAAGATCCAGTTATATTTCTTAGTTCTATAGCGTTCGCTTTTGATAAATCTATAGATCATCTGGAGATTATGTGAGTCCTGACTTTTCTAACTCTTTAAAAAGATCACTCACAAGCGAATTGTTATTGGTATAAGTTATCAGCAACTTATCTTCAAAGAAAATATGTATTACCTTATAAAAAAAATAAATAAACGTTGCAGAATAATAATCGTATCAAATAACAAAACTAAAGCAACTTTTATATTAGCAATATTCTTCATTTTCCCAAGCAGGATTTTAAAAATGAACAGGTTTTCATTGTATACATTATACAATTAAATGTAATTCTTTTATTTAAATTTTCTTTTCTTACCAAGTTTTGTTAAAATAAAAATTAAGCAATATCTTTATTAAGAAAGTCTTAGTTGAGTAACTTGTTCAATTCATTTTTTCTTGTTGCGACATAAACAGCTAAAACTCAACTGAATAAGAATACAAAAAGACCCCCTTGTTATTATATCTAGTTCTCCTTGATGGTGTTCATCAGGGTAACATACTCGCACCCCATCTCTTTTCAATCTTGTTTTTTCAAAACAAAATCACCCTATACCTTCCGCTTCTTTTTTATTTATTATTCACTTTGGTCATTTCAATGTTGGACAATACTCAACCCAATTGTTTGCTCATCGATGTGGTCAAGTATTTTAAATACATTGTACAATAAAAAAATAAAGAGAACGATATTGTTTAACTTGATATACAAAAGGAACAAGTTGCATCATTTTTTATTTTGTAATTTTATTTGTTAGTGTAATTTATATATACTGTTATATTCTATTATTAATATTATTTTAATTTTAAATAAGATAAATCGTAAGAGGGTAGGGGTTTTGTACAGTAAATTCTTACATATTGATAGATATGGGAGCGTCTATAGTGGTTAACTTGAAAGAGTAACACAAACTGTACTTGGAGAGACACTTTTGCGGTATTCCTTACATATTGACTTTTATCTAAAACATAATAATAATTAATATGTATATTATTAATACAAAACCATAATATGTTCAACATATCAATCGCTATTATGTTTAGCAAAAAATATCTATTTTCGGGCATTTCATAATAAGTTTAACTATTTTTCTATCTACGTGCAATTGCTAAGTAAAATCGTGACAACATTTTGTCACACGGAAAGGAGGGTGTGGGAAATTTTTTTGTCTACTTCAAAGGCGATATGTAGAAGATGGTCCCATCAAGTAAGTATAAGTTAAGTAATATTAAACATATTTCTTATGATTATAACATTTATATTTATATTAAAATAATTTTCATTATTTACTTTTGCTTCCGAGCTTATCGAAGGTAACGGAAGATATGTGATTGTTCTGAAGAGCAAACAAATTTTTAGATCTCGATTTTAAAAATTCCAAGACAGAAATCCATCAGGGAATATTTTTGGTTCCGTGTCTGTCTGTCGGTCTGTCACTCTGTTTTTTAGAACCAACATATCTTAAAAACTACTCTTCCGATTTTAATGAAATTTAGATGGTAGGTCATAATTAGTCCATTGTTGGTCCCATATAAGTTTTAACCTTCTGCGCTTATTTGTTTATCTTCCACATGCTCACAAACATAATTTTATTTACAGCTATATCTTTAAAAGTAATAATCTGATTTTTATTAAATTTTGATGGTTTGTCGAAAGTAGACCGCAGATAGCACCATATTAATTTCAACTGCTTCTTAAATTTAATTGGTAACTTTAATTTATGTAAAAAATCAAAACAATTTTGACATTAAACATTTTATTTAAAAAAAAGCTTTTATTCGTATTCTTCTCAGCAAACCCTTTAATTTGATACCCATATCATGGGCGGGCTTAAAAAATAACTAGTCCGCCATCTTGTGCGATCCGCCATATTTGATTTAGAATGACGACACTTAGCTAACCATGCATTGCCATCCAAACTAAACGTGTATGCAAAATTTCAATTCAATCGGTTTAGGATAACTGCTTTAAAATTTTGTTTCAAGATTTGACCCGAACAAACATACATGCATACAAACATTGCAAGTTAAATAAATAAAAAACTTTTAAAAATACGGGGATACAATTATATAAATTAGACAATAATGGCTTGTAAAAGTATACAATCAATGAAGTTTGTGATAGGATGCGAGGAAGCTATGTGCCACACCAATTGGCAGTCTATTTTTGGTTTTACCAACGAAACTCTAAAAAGGGAGTCCACAGCTCATATTATACAGTATTGTTAGTTATGGTAAAGAGTGAAGATAGGATTTTATGTCTTTGGCATTTGAAGCCTAGAAATTACATCTAGAGTAGTAGTAGCAGAAGTAGTAAGGTGCTATTACTAGTACTATATGGGTAGGACGAACCACTCGTTGGAACCTAGCAATTATGCCCTATTTTAGGCCCATTTTACTAGCCCCGTGGTGGAAAGTTGCAGCCACTTCACACATCGCGAGTATGATTTGATGATTAGTGAGCCATATAAATCAGAGCATCACGGTGAGGGACCGAACCCACAACCTCGTACCGCCCTTGATTCATTGATGGCCCAGCAGACGTGGTAAGTAATTTAATCTACACGGCCACGCTGACTCTCAACACATCTAGAGTAACTCAGTGATAAAAGAACAAGAATAAATATAGGAAGTCCTAGGTTCGATACCAAGCAGCTGTGTTCATTTTTATTTCCTTACTCCTTTAATTATAATACTGATGATCATGAATTAGGTGTAGTTCAATGACCAAACAACGTTTTCACACAGCAATAGAATGCCGATTAGTGTGGCATATAGCTTCCTCGCATTCTATCACATTGTTTCCCCCAAGCAAAAGTTAAAGAGCTCAGATAGTTGAACTTAATCTGGTGCTATCTGCAGTCTACTTTCAAAAAACCATCAAAATTTCATAAAAATCAGATAAGTATATTTTGAAGAAATAGGTGTAAATAAAAGTGAGTTTGTGCGCATTTTGAAGAAAAACAAATGGGCGCAGAAGATTAAAACGAATATGGAACCAACAATGGGCAATTTATAATCTACCATCTAAATTTCATTAAAATCAGCGAGTAGTTTTTAAGTTGTTTTGGTTCGCAATTATTGAGCGACAAAAAGACCAACAAGCAGACACGGAACCAAAAATGTTTCCTGATGTCTTAGAATAATTGAAATCGGAGACAAAATATTTTCGTTCTTCAGAACGATCTCATAGCTTCCGTTACCTTTTGTAAGCTCGGAAGCAAAAATTGTAATTAAAACAATTCTTGTGTGAAAATGTTTGGTTATTGAACTACACCGCTTTCATGATTGGTATCACACATTGGAGATAGCTCAGTCGAGGATACTAATGATGTTGTAATACTAATTGTTGTACGCAATTATACTAATCTCCAGTGATTTCAACAATGCAATCTCTAGACTCTAGATGACACTCGAGACTGTTTTACCCGATGCTTTTCAATCTGCCTCAGTTTGATTTGCTTACGTTGAAAAGGGCGTGTTAGTAGGCGGGACTCATCAAGCCCTCTTGTTTTAATTACAAAGAGAGACCCGGCTCCAGTGGAAGAGCCGATTGGGGCGCCTAGGGCACCGCCCCCCCTAAAACTTCTAATTAATACGCCCACCCTTCTAAGCTTTATTTGCATATGCGCACTGACTCGAAAACCAAAGGCTACTTTCCATACCGGATCAAAATCCCGGGGGAAATTTTCCCCAGCATAAATTCATCTGCATCTCTGCAACAGTTTGTCGAAGATATATGCAAATGAAATGGGTTTTCAAACACTATGACATGGGTTGGATCTAATACAACGTAACAGGTAATATTATCACTCTAGCCACTAAGCCAGAGACTGGAGGAGTCACAAAAGAACTAGGTGTGCAATGCAGTTGTCAATATTGAGCTGAGCCTGCATTTTAATCTTAATCAATAAACAATTTTATTTATAAACAGCTGAAATCGGATCAAAAATAGTTCTAATTTTTCATTAAAAAGCTTTTTTCCAGTTTGAAAATATGACAAAACTGAACATAATAACAATAACTTTACTCTTAAAGAGCTTTCCAAGGACATGCATCATGAAAGGCATATACTATTTTAACTTTTGCACCCCATACCCCGTACACCTGTGTTCAAATTTGGACCATTTCAGATTTATACCTTCCTGTAGTTGGTCAATATGACCGTGCCGAATTTTGTACTGATCGGTTCAGCCGTTCAGGAGGAGAATGTGTCCAACCAAACAATTTTCACGTGGAGAGACTATTCTGTCAACCTTATATAATTTATTTAATTGTGGGGAATTGTTTATCGATTCGACCAGGTTATAATCATTGCTCCCAACATAGCTCAAAAGGTAAGAGCGCTAGTCTGGAAAACTAGGAGCTTTTTTAGGAATAAAGAAAGACTTCTCCTTACTAAAACTAACTATATGCATAGATGAACAGTGGAGTCACTTGATTAGGAATAAAGAAAGACTTCTCCTTACTAAAACTAACTATATGCATAGATAAGCAGTGGAGTCACTTGATTAGGAATAAAGAAAGACTTCTCCTTACTAAAACTAACTATATGCATAGATGAACAGTGGTGTCACTTGATCAGGAATAAAGAAAGATTTCTCCTTACTAAAACTAACTATATGCATAGATGAGCAGTGGAGTCACTTGATTAGGAATAAAGAAAGATTTCTCCTTACTAAAACTAACTATATGCATAGATGAGCAGTGGATTCACTTGATTAGGAATAAAGAAAGACTTCTCCTTACTAAAACTAACTATATCCATAGATGACCAGTGGAGTCACTTGATTAGGAATAAAGAAAGACTTCTCTTTACTAAAACTAACTATAGCCATAGATGACCAGTGGAGTCACTTGATTAGGAATAAAGAAAGACTTTTCCTTACTAAAACTAACTATATGCATAGATGAGCAGTGGAGTCACTTGATTAGGAATTAAGAAAGACATCTCCTTACTAAAAATAACTATATGCATAGATGAACAGTGAAGTCACTTGATTAGGAATAAAGAAAGATTTCTCTCTACTAAATTAACAATATTGTAATGTCTGAAACAGATTTCTGTCTTGGAATTTTTGAAATCGGAGACCTTTTGATTTGAAAAAATGTTCGTTCTTTGGAACAATCACATAGCTTCCGTTACCTTCGGTAACCTTGGAACCAATAAACCCTAAATATCTTTCATCTGTCTGTCTGCCTGTCACTCTGTATGGTTCAAGAAACTATTGAATGAAAGGAGATAAAAGCATGAAACTTTGAATTATTAAAAATCTGTTTGAAGCTCTCACAGGAAAAATATAGTGATCTCAAAATTATTAGCCCTTAAATAAAAAATAGCGAATAATTTCTTGCGTTCTTTTTTGTTTTTTAATTTTGAGTGGAGACAGAAATGAATAACTCTTTTGAAAATTGATTAATTGTCCACTCCATTTTGTCAAAAAACATCAAAATTTTTGTAAGTAGATTAGTTGTTTCCTTGTGTCGTTATTAATTTGTTCCTTTTTGGTCTTAAGAAAAAAATAAAACGCTCCCCTTTTCAAAATTTTGCTTTTGCTTTCGAGCATACCGTAACGGAAGCAATGAAATCGTTTTGAAGAACAATTTTTTTTATGTTTCCAATTAAAAAAAAAATTAAGTCAGAAATCCGTTTCCGACAACAGGAAATATTTTTGGTTCTGTCAGCCTGTTTGTCTGTAGGTCTGACTGATGTCACTTAATATTTGCAAACCAGAATATCTTAAAAACTAAACTCGTCCGATTTTAATTTCGGATGGTAGGTCATAATTAGCTAATTGTTGGTCCCATGAAGGTTTTAACTCTCAGCGCCCATTTGCTTCTCTTTCACACGCGCACAAACCCATACATTTATTTACACCCATATCTTCAAAAGTACCCATCTGATTTTTATGAAATTTGGATGGTTTGATGAAAGTATACCACAGATGGTCCCATATTACTTTAAACCGTCTGCGCTCTTAAAAAAACAGGGGAAACAATTAAACTAATTAGACAATAATGGCTTGTAAAAGCATAAAATCAATAAAGTACGTGATAGCATGCGAGGAAGCTATGCCACACCAGTCTAGCAGTCTATTTTTATATATATATACTTACATTTTTTTTTTTTTTTTTTTTTTTAATTATAATATTATTAACACAAATAATTGAATAATACGTTATTCTTAACTACAGGGGGTTGTATAACATTGGTAAAAATGGCGGAGATTAGTCCAGCAGTCATTGTAATATGAAGGGGTCAATATACCTTACTTTAAAAAATAATATACATATAATGGGGTAAAAAGGAGTGTTAGTTTTTACACCCCTTGCAGCTAAAAGAGGGGGTCAACACCCCCTGAGATATAGAGGGGGGGGGGGGGATGAAGAAAGCAAAGTAGGTGGTATAAGAAAAAAAAGAGTATAGAGAGGGGGACTAAGCATTCCCGCCAAATAATTAAGGCGGGAACTGTGTGGCGGGTAAAAGAGGGGGATACAGCCCCCTCTCTTACTAAGGGAGATATAGTAGGGGGGCCGGATCCCCCTCTCTCAGCTTCCCCCGGCTAGGGGTTCTTGCTCCCCACCCCTCAGACTTAATTTAGTATTGCTTTAGACGCAACTGTGTTCGCATTTCGGGCGCCATAGCACAGCTCTCTTATCTTATCATTTTTAAAATACTTTTTTTTTCCTTTATTTAAAAAAACCAAAACATTGATAACATCAAAACATAAACAGTACTATCAGCTTATCATCTTTAAAAATTAATAATTTAAATCACCGGTCAGCAAATTATTGGATCAAATTAATTAGTTATTATAAATATATATTTAATTATGTAATAAAAAAATACATAAATAATAATAACGCGAAATACACTTTTGTTAATTATTATTTAGTTTTCTCATTATTTACATTTACAACCTTATCCTTACCTTTTCCCCCTCTCCTTGATTTGTTTTTATTATCCCCTCCTATATTTTAATGACGTCACAATTCTAAGAATACGTCATTCATTAAAAAAAGTTTGTTTTTTATATTTTAATTTATACATATATATAAAAAATATAATATCTGTTCATTCATAATAATTTAGATAGGTATCAAATTTCATAATAATAAAATCATTTTATAAATTTTACAATAAATTTACTTTTACTATATCAATTCATTCATAAAAAAAGTATTAAATTTAAAAAAAACCAAAACTATTTTCATTCATTATACTATGGTTTATTTATACATATTATAGATGGTTCATTCAAGTAAATAAATACCAAATTTCATTCTTTATTTATTCTTATAAATAAATAAGAATATTTTCATTCATATAATAAAATAATAAATAATCGGATTTTATTTTTTTTAGAAATTTTATTTGAAAAAGTGAAATTCAGTGATTAGATTAAAAAACAATTAATAATCTTAAAAAAAAAAAAAAATTGTGTTTTTTGAAAATTTATAATTAATAATAAATTATTGGAAAAACAAACATATTAGGTAGTTCAAAAAATTCAATAAAAATTTGTTTGTTCAAATCATAATTGAAGAAGACCCCCATTTAAATATAACCGGGTAAGAATTTAAAAATTAATAGTAATTGCTTTAAAAATGCTTTTATTTTAAATAAAAAAGATTAATAAATGCTAATCAAACGCTTAATTATTTTGTAGTGAACATAAATATATAAAAAATGTTTATATTAAAATATCAACATTTTAGTACCTTATAAAATTATTTGCAATAGTGCCCTTATATTTTATAAATATAACGAGTAGTGCCTTATTTATAATTAAATATAACAATTATTTATTGATATATTTGCATGCATTTTAACTGTAGCTGCTTTGTTATTTTATTTTATTGTTAGAAGTATAATAATAATTTATTTAAATGTTAATTGAGTAATTAAAAATTTAATTAAGTCTTGTTGAGTGGAAGAGATAATACATTTTGTCTTGGACGTCGATTAAGCTTTAATTATTTTATTAATTAAATTAATTAGTACTCCCCCTCATTCTAATTCTGATATTGATCAGTATTCCCCCTAATAATTCTGATATTAATCAGCACTACCCCCTTCTAATTCCGATATTAATCAATGTTCCCCCTAATAATCCTGATATTATTCAGCACTACCCCCTTCTAATTCCGAAATTAATCAGTGATCCCCCTAATAATCCTGATATTAATCAGTATTTCCCCCCTAATAATTCTGATATTAATCAGTATTTTCCCCTAATAATTCTGGCATTAATCATTTGACGTTTCATTAATATTATTATAATAAGTGGAAGGGTGAAAAAATAAGGATAAAAAATGCCCCCACTGCTGGGAAATGAACCAAGGATCTCTGGGTTTAAGTTGCATTACTCTTCTACGATATGATTTACATAAATTGTAGTAGAAATATATTAATTTATAAGTATGTACATATTTAGACAAAAGGAGGATATTATTAGATCAAATTGTCGAACCACCTATAAATAACAATTTTCCTTATAATTTTATCTACCTATAAATGATTTAAATTTGTAGCAATTGCTTGCTTAAAATTTCATCATTTCGAAGATACCGTTTGTTCTATGGTTTTAAAAAACAAACAAGTTATTTATATATCGCTAGTGTGACTTATATGTGCGATATTGTGACATATGTGCGATATTGTGACTTATATGTGCGATATTGTGACTGATATCTTCAAAATTTGACATTTAGGATATTCCAGTCACTATCCTAATTTTAAATAGCCCGAACGTGAGGGTATATTAGGTTATTGGATTTTTTCTTAATCTTTTCAACTATTATATCTCAAAAAACGCCACATTTTTATTAAAACATATCGCATTATAATATCACCATAGATGCTAAACATGCAGAGTGGAATTGTTGAAATTGCGTTACCATTTTTATCCATATGATTTGTTTGCTAATGCATGGATGTTTTTAACACTTTTAAGTTAAACTTTTCTAATTATTTATTAACTATGTAAGACATTTTTTAAATTATTTTTAAAAAAATTAACTTCAAATATTAAGAGCAGCAAAGGTCCACATGCGCAGTAATATACTTTTTAAATAGTTTGCTAATGTGATATTTTTTAGTTTATTTGGTCAGAAGATCAACTTCAAACTTTTAATTTGAATAAACGCTTATAAAAAAGTTAATGTCAAAATCTTTTGTTTGTTTTACTTCTGAGTTTACCGAAGGTAACGCAAGTTATGTGATCGTTCTGAAGAATGAAAATATTTTATGACTCCGATTTCAAAATTACCAAGGATGAAATCCGTTTCAGACATCAGAGAACAATTTTGGTTCCGTGTCTGTCTGTCGGTCTGTCGCTCAAACTTTTGCAAACCAACAATATCATAAAAACTACTCTAAAGTTATATGCCAAACTAATTGCCAGACTATTTTTTTAAAATGTTAGTACCTAATTGTTATGTATTTTTATATATCAATGATAAAACCTAGAATCTTCAAATGTTGCACTTTTTTGAAAATATTAAAAAGCAAATTAATGTTTATAAATCACCAATATAGTTCCTTATTCAACTTTGAAGTTCAACATAAAGAGTTTTATTATTATAATAGGGGATGGGGGGGGGGGGGAGAGATATAATCAAATTCCTAAAACCAATAGCAACAGTAAAATTCAGTTATACGATAAGAGGAAAATATATACAACAATAAAACCTTTTAAGCGTCAATCATTTATAATAGTAATACTACCATTTAAACGATATTCCTTAACTATTTCTAAATGGATGTTGATAATATTAAGCTTTCTATCCATTCCAATCATCCATAGTATTGTTAATCCATTCTACAACACAAATCATGGCTACCATCAAAACATGGTGCTGTAACGAATTAAAATAAAACCAATTTCAATGTTTTTATTTTTATTTTTTTTATTATTTTTTTTTTTTTTTTTTTTTTTTGCTTCCGAGCTTATTGAGGGTAACGGAAGCTATGTGACCGTTCTGCAGAACAAAAAATTTTATGTCTCATATTTAAAAAATTCCAAGACAGAAATCCGTTTCAGATATTAAACATTTTTGGTTCCGTGTCCGTCTGTCTGCCGCTCAATTTTGCGAGCCAACATTTCTTAAAAACTACACGTCCGATTTAATTGGAATTTGTATGTTAGGTCATAATTAGCTCATTGTGAGTCCCATATAAGTTTCAACTTCCTATGCTCATTTGTTTCTCTTCCACATGCGCACATTCATACATTTATTACAACTATAGCTTCAAAAGTACTACGCAGATAGCCCCAGATTAATTTGAACCCTCTGCTCTCTTACTCTTTTGCTAAATTAGTACTTTAATTCATGTCAAAATTCAAAACAATTTTGACAGATTAAAAAACGGGGGGGGGGGGGAAACAATAAAACAAAATGGACAATAATATAGCTTGTAAAAGCATAAAATTAATAAAGTACGCGATAAGATGCGAGGAAGCTATGTGTCATACCAATTGGCAGTCTATTTTTCCAAATTTATAATGAAAATCTAAATCATTATAAATTTACAAATTCATTAGAGAATATGAGAATGTAGGTTTCTTTAGAAGCCTTTAATATGTTGTATTTACATGTATGCATTTTTGTACGCACCAATATTCTATGGAGTTAGGAATATGGAGAAGAAAATCCTGTTCGTTGGTATATCTCCATTCTTTTAATCCTTCTTGATTATCTAAAGTTTTTCGGTAAACGTTAGATGATAAAGTAAAATTTTTGTAAATTGTGTGCACTCTAAACTCTTTAATAAATAGTGAAATTAAAATGGCTAACTTTCTTAGAATATTAGAGTAGTGTATGAACTCTTTATTTAAAGTCCAAGCTTACCGAGGGTAACACTGATTACTCTTAAGAGCGAAGTTGTTAGTGTCGCCAATATCAAAATGCGTTTTAGATAATCATGAGTTCAAAGAGACATTTGTAGTTTCGTCTCTATTTGGTATTTGGTAACAACTTCTTTTGATTTGGATAAAATTTTGATGTTATGTCCAAAGTAAGTCTACACATTTTTTCTGCGCATGTTCCTATTTCTCACGCATGCGCTCAATCTAATATTTTTTAACACTGATATTTTTAAATGTAGGTATACTTTATTTTATAAAACTCATGTATTCACTCATGAACTCATACTCACTGGTAGAATTGCTATTCTACCAGTGATATGATGCGAGTAAGCGCTATACTGCAAATAATTGGCAGTATATTTTTTTTGGTCACATTGCTAACAAAACAAAAAAAAACGATTGTACAATATCTCTTAAAAAAATAAATATTAATTTGTGGAATGAGCAGTTTTCGAATGAATAGTTTCAACGAACTCTTATAGTATGAACTCTTCATATTATGTTCTACGGAAAGACACTGTTAATTTTTATCAACTGCGCATGTCCACGATAAACATTTACATGCGAAGTTTCATTACTTGTATAAGCTTTTTATCTACGATTGGCACGAAATATAAACATTGTATCTCTGTTTAGATGCGTAGAAAGTGATTCTTTACGTACTTCTTGTATTCATTGCGCATGCGCGTCTCATAGTTCTGAAGAATTCCTCTTCTTTACCACCCTAGGGCGCTAAAGAAGAGGAATTCTTCAGCTTTACGCACGATTAGCGAGTTTGTTTACATTTAACAAAACTAATTTGCTATTCTTTTATTTAAGTAACTGTTTATATCGAGTTTTTATTGAAAAACAATGAGTGAATCAAGTTGCTTTGACAAAAATGTGGAGAATAATACTCCTCCAGAAATAATTAATTCGGCAAAAAATACATCTCAAGAATTAATGTCTTCTTTATCAAGAGAGAGATACGAACTTACATACAGCAAGTTTATTTTTTTCTGCATTTATTATTTAAATCTAACAATCGTAGATAAAGTACGGTACGCAACTCGTGCGAAAACGGCATTTTTCATTGCTCGTGTGGTTTTACAACCCTCGCTATCGCTGGGGTGCAAACTCCACCCTCGCATGCAAAATGCTACCTACTTTCCGCACTCGACGCGTAATGTACTATTACTTGCACCATTCTAATTCAATTTGAGGAGTTAAAACTCATTATAAACAAAATTTAAAATTATTCTTTATACGAACTATATTATAATTAAATTCTTTAACCAGATATCACCACAGCTCTAAATGAGTTATAAAAACTGCCTGTCATCAACATAAAACGCAAAAGGTTATGAACGGTAAATGTGCGCATGCGCATTCTGATCATTCTAATTTTCTCTTTACCGGTTTATATAATTAATATCTTAAGGAATCTTGTAAAAGAAATATTATAAGAAATCTTCTATAATTAATAGATATCTTAAGGAATCTTAATACTGACATATATTAAGCTTAAATACTCAAAAATATCATAAGAAATACTAAAAACGGAAATGACTAAGGAATCTAAAAAAAAAAGAAAGAGGTGTAGTTCAATAACCAAACATCTTCACACAGAAAATTGTAATTGAAACAAATGACAAATTTCGGCTGCTCTAAAGCAGCCTTCTTCAGATAATCTAGAGGTTACTGGATCAACTTCAAAAGTACAAGTTAGTAAGTACAATCACTTGTACTTTTGAAGTTCAAGAAGACTGTTTTAGAACAGCCGAAACCGGCCAATTGCTTCAAATAAAATTCATTTTGTGTGAAGACGTTGTTTGGTTATTGAACTACACCTCTTTCATGATGATTCGCTATCACACACTGGAGAAAGACACATCCAAGGATCTTAATATTTAAGGAATATTTAATACCTAATATAGGTATACCTAATATCTTGAGTCGTGAAATACTTTCTCTTCACGTCGGCTTTTATTACAGAGAAACAATGTTTCAAACTGACTGTCCGTTCCAGTCATATACTCGTACATACTGAATCCTGGTTTTACATGACTTCATCTCATCTTTTATAATGACTAATTCTTGTTGAAAGCCCGTTGCTTAATAAAGCTATTGTGGAGTGATAGTTTTAGCAAATTCTCGAAGAAAATACTTAAGCTATTGCAATGGCTTCAACATTTTTTGTAATGCTAATTTTTGAAAATTTTCTCCATGGAAATCCGTTTTAGACCATTCTTAATTGATTCCTGAAATTTAAGACTTTCTTTATGTATGTATGTATGTGTAACTCCAGACGATATCTGACCCTAGTATGCACTTAAAAAATCCAAACAAATTTTATAATGTCAACCATATCAAAAGAAAGAATGAGTTCGTTGGCCAGAATTTTTGGAGTCCATTTAAGGTCAAATTGTGACAATTTAGAGTCAATAAACAGGTCAAGTGTGTGCTAGTCAGCACACAGCGATAGTGTATAAACAGTGTTTTTTTAAATTGCTAAAAAGCTTACTTTGAACCATTCTAAGGGTCTGATATTCTCAAAACACACTTTGATAAAGTCTTTTTTGCCACTGAACCGGACTACAACCATATAAATACATCGAAAAGACCATAATTATAAAAAGACGTATTTTGTCAATAAAAAACAAAATAATATTGTTTTCGAAATTTCCAAAAAGTTGTATCTTTACTTTTGGTCGAAGAATGTTCAGGAATTTTTTCAGATTTTTTGCACTTCACATAAGCGAGATAGAAGGGGGGGGGGGACACGTTTCACACCCACTTCAAACTTGCCTACGCTCGCCCTATCAAAGTTGTATCCAAAGAATTATATATTTTTGTAATCAGCTCAACGTACCCTTTCATATGATACCCCTTACGGTGTCGAAAAAAAATTTGCTCAATATATTTTATAATAAAAGATCATAAATTTAATTTATAATTGCAAAAAAAATGGGAAACGTATATAATATATTTTATCTATCCCACCACTGCTATCTAGTAGAGAGAATATAAACTAGTTTTCAAGCCCAGAAACACCTCTCTATTCTACCATCTTGCTTGGCGCGCGAGGGTTCGGGCTTAGCCCAAGACCCCTTCATATTTCCGCGATTCTAGCCGCGCTTAGGGGATGTTCCGCGCTCAACATGCCCTACCCCTTGGCCCACCGCTCGGGCATAGCCTAAGGTATTAACGTTTTGCCCGGCTTGCCGCGCTAATAGCCTTGGCCTCCTACCTCCTACCCCCGGGAGATTTCTCGCAATATGCTATGCTTTTCTACTGCTTATTTTAAACGATCTGGATCTACATACTACATACGATTGTACTCTATGAACACTAAAACTATATATATCTAATGTATGTATTTATTTGTGTTGACAACTAAATAGTTTTTCTTTTCTAAATAAATAAAATAAAATAAATATATATATATATATTTTTTTTCTCCATAAGTTGGTGGGGCTTAGCCCCACCTGCCCCTAAGGACGCGCCGCCACTGGCAGAGACATAACCAAATGTTCTTTCTTCAGAACGATCACATAGTTTACGTTAGCTTCGATATGCTCGAAAGCAAAATGTTTCTTAATGTCTGAAACGGATTTTGTCATGGTAATATTGAAGCAGACACATAACCAAATGTCCTTTCTTCAGAACGATCACATGGTTTACGTTAGCTTCGGTAAGCTCGGAA